>CM035172.1:121414466-121683227 GCA_020205615.1 Panax quinquefolius | reverse complement strand
GGATGGAAGCGATTCTCCCATAGAAGTTGAGATGGAATCCCTCATAGTGTTGATAGATGCTCGATTGGATGAAGACCAATGGGTATAAAGGCAGTATCACCAATTGTCTACTAATAGGCGAAAAGCGAACCGCGGCTATCTTCCGTGATGGATTATATACGTAAAAGGATCGCCAGATCCTACAATAAAAAGTCCGGCCATCACTAGATTTAAACAACATGACTTGGTTTTGAAGAAGATTCTTGACAACCAAGATCGGCTAAAGGAAAATTTGCTCCTAATCAGGAAGGCCCGTTTGTTGTCAAAGAAGTATTGACAAGAGGCGCTCTCAGATTGCAAGAAATGGACGGCGATGAATTTCCATAACTCATCAACTCAGACGCCGTGAAATGGTACTATGTCTGAAGTAATTCGCAAACACCCTGGTGTATAATCATCAGGTCACCAGTCATTCCGGTTCTTTAACCCTTTACCACCTATAACTTTCCTACACTTTGCCCCTCAGGGAAACATATATTTCAAGCCAGCAGCCTGGCTTTCTCCTCTGCGTTCCTACAACTTAGGTCATCCCACCGCAGATTAAACCTCTTGCGTTTGCAGTTTGGCTACCCATATCTGGGATCAAACTTCTCATACCTGCAGTTTATCCTCAACCTAGGATTAAACTTTCTCCTCCCCAAGACTGACTGCCATGGCATGGGATTACGTTTTTCTTCTCATACGAGGGGCGAACTACATCGACCGATCTCCTTTCAATAGGAGAGACGAAAGCAACCATGTCACATGGCCCGGTCGTAATAAAACAAAACCACAAAAACATTTCTACCCTTACAAAAACAAAACAACCAAAAACATTCCTATACCATGTCAGCCATATACAGCGTTAAACCTTTTACACTGTGTTTGAACCACGCAGACCGATCTCCTCTTGATAGAGAGACGTGGCGACCATTCATGGTGAGGTCTCACCCCCTACCAAAACACAAACCCTTATCAGTTGGTACTGGGATCATCTTTCAATACACTACATTTCATTTGGCTTCAGACTAAAAGGATGGAATTACCTGATCTCCTCCCACATAGGAGATTCGGCGACCATCTAAGCTGCGGTCATACCTTGAAGAGCAACACCAATCCATAAGAGGTGGAATTAACTAGGCTTCTCCTAAATAGAAGTACTGGCGACCATCTGTGGTGCGATCAATCTCAGAGAGGATAGCCACACTCCTCTACACATTTCTATTCAGAAACCAGTCCCAAGACACCAAAGATGGTAGGGATACATAGATCGATGATCCATTCTGAACTATCCAGAGACAACTCAATGTCCATCCACCCAGGAGGAATTCGGAATACATCAAGACCACAAGCCCCAAGCGGCAGACAAAATATCAAGCAAATAAGAAGGCATATCTAAAAGGGAAGTGATCCAAAATATATTTCCACATAAATATATAATGTTGTTTGATATATATACAATGTAAACTGTACATGACAAAATGGCTAAGCTAGTCTGTGCAGGTAAATACAAGCTCATCTACAAATCAGGGTATATGCGAGCTAACAAGCCCAACATGGCATCCCTCTCAGAAGAAGGAGGCGAAGCTGTGGTCTCCTGTACGAGAATATCCACACGACCCATAAGATCTGTAGCCATCTGCATGGTGATCATATGATCATCAATATATGTGTTCATCTCTGCGATCATGCCAGTGGTAAGGGACCTCACTGTAGTAATTATCTGTGATGACTACATCCCGGCGAGATATAGCACTATCGCTCAACTATCACTACATCTCTCGGTCGATATAGCCGCATCCCGCTTCAACAACAACGGCATCTCTCGCGATCTAATGCCTCGTCTCTCTAATAGAAGTTTGCGTCTCTCTCATCAAGGCGCGGCCAACATCATAGATCGAGCCCGATCTCTCTCAAAGGTCATCGGATGAAGACTCGCTCTCAAAATAATCGCGTCTTAAAGTCTTTGAATCACAAAAGTACTAGTACTAGGAGAATCAAGAATGAAATGGCAACCCAAAGAAATGCTCCTCCTCGATGTAGGTATCAATATCCTCCATGGGCTCTGCGTGAAATCTCGACTTACTATCCGGTCGCAGACACGGCCATAATCGATAAAAATCTGTCTCCATCCATGCAGAATACTCTGCAGAACAACCGGGATGACTGACAGAAAAAGTAGCTATCTCATGCTGATCTCAACAAGCATACACACGGGATCGATCCTCTGCTAAGAGATATTGAGAAGCTGAACGCTGACCTATAGCCCCATCAAAAGGATGGAAATCCTAGAACTGGTCGAACTTCGACATCACGGCCAGTGGGTGATAAGTAGTCACACCCCTCAAGCCAGCCAGAGGGAGAAAATCAATGCCCGGAGCATGAGTAATGAAACTGTATGGTGAGCAAATCCCCGAGAACGGCAATATGCTGAATGGATCTCTGATATCAACTAAAAATACGGACCAAGACAGAGCATCTGTACACTCCGACGGCTGAAAAGAGTATGACATGGCCACATCATGGGAGAAGCAATACCCATGTCGTCTAAGGGTACCAAGCGGTCTCAAGTGTGACATAAACCACACGTACAACATGACCGAACTCCCAGTGAACACTCCTGTAGGATACATGCAACAATAGGATGCCGAAACCGCGAGGTCTCCGCTTTCACGATCATAGGTACAATGGTGCGACCCTCTAAGAGCTCTCACAAACCATAATGACACCAATGTCTATCTCGTCCATATATCGTGGCATATAGACATACGACAGTACGCATAACATCAGTACATCAACCCTGGCCAAACGCCAATGGTCCTCCGGTGCGGTGAAATCCTCGAAATATCGTGAGTAGCGATCCTCTGAGCCAAATTTGTCATATACAAAACGGGATATCACGTGGCTAGATGTCACCGTCTACACTACTGCTACCGCCATGCCCTGTGAGAGTCATGAATCGCCTACTCATGTCACCCAAAGCTAGATGCAAGCAAAGGTCTGTCTAAAGGCAGCATCGTCAAACGTGCATACTCCTCAAGAGTAGGAGTCAACTCATGGGTGCCAAATCAGAATACCTGCCTATCCGGTAGCCAATGCTCTAGCATCCCATCTACAAACCCTGCAGAACCTGAAAAGGCAATAAAGTCATGGTATGCTGTAGCAACTGATCTACGGTCACCCTATCTGGTGGTGACATGTTATCGTACCACGATCGGATACCCAATGCCACCGATGATGGTGGGGTATGATCTATACGGCTAACTATCAAAGAAGACATCTGTGCGGGCCGTGCCATAAGACCATCCAGGGGTCAATGCCGGGTATCTCTGGACATACATACATATGCATAACATGATACATGCATAACAGATAATGGATGGCAATATGATATAGGGAATGAAAAAATGGTGCATACATTCCTAAGTATATCATCATCTAATACATCACTCAGACAACTACAAATACAGGGAAATAGGGCACGGTAGCCTACTACTACTAATGAGAGGCCTATCAAAAGATATAGCGAGAATGAGGAACAACCACCCAATATCTAAACAGAGGCCTATCAAAAGATATAATGAAAATATACATCAGAAGAAAACCAGGGTCTCGATGTCTACGTCCTCAATCCTGTCCACCTGATGTAACTCCTCCTGAGTCACCGGATCTCTATCAGCGGGGATGTCGAGCTTTATAAAGAGGAGGGTCCGCACCTTGAAAATCAAATGGGTCGTTCGAGGGCCAAATTAAGCTGGAAGGAACAAATTACTCAGCCTCTGCTGGATCTCTGCCCAAATGCCTGATAAATATTTGTGCCTGGTCCAGCTGTCGGGTCAAACTATCAATCTGGGTCATATGAGTCGAAGCTCGAACACAAGCTACCCAATCCGTATCATCAAAGATCTCGGAACCATATCCACCATGAAGCGTGGCGCGGATCGGGCTCCAATAGTGCGAGGGGACCACCACCATTGGAATGTCTCCGAGTACATGGAACCTCGATAATGCAAAGCCGTCAACCCCAACAATGGGATATCGGGTGATCGTGATATCACAGCTAATGACGCGCTGACGGGAGGCAAGATCGGTATCTGAATCTCCCTGTGGTGCTCCTAATAAAGACGCCTCTCTAAATAGAGCTCCCAGCCTCCATCCGTGAAAGAGGAACTCTCCGGTAGAAATCAAATGCTCGACTCCGGTCGGATGTCCATTCTCAAAGCCGATGGTCAAATGCTCCCCTGAATAGGGAATCCATGTAATGGTACCCACCGTCAGCAACTCCAGCTACATACGGCAGTGAGTGAATCCCTCAGCTACAGGGACCTCCAGCAAAATAGAATGGTGCCATCGTCGTCCTCGTGGATAGGTATCTAAACCTAATACACTCAAAGGATGCAAACATGGGAGCCTCTCATAGGCCCAAAACTGCCAACATAATGGCAAAACCTATCAGTAAACACTCTTAACCTATGAATGGGAAAAGATAAGAGAAATACTCACCAGCAGAAATGGGTAAAATCCTAGCCAAGCCTCAGTCAAACCCTGTGAGCGCATACGCATGCCCCAGAGGAAATAGGCAAAGGTGTAAGAACCCCAATCATACTCTCCAATATGGTCCACATCACGTGTGGCGCTGATCAAAGCAAAGGATACCGTAGAAGATTTATCTGCTATGAAGCTGCCTCGAATGATCATCAGGAACAATCGCCGCAGAACGTGATCCCTGATTCTGACATTATCAGGCACGGGCTCACTTAAAAGTCCACTCATAGCATCTACGCTCAAAGGACCTGAACGGACAGTCCTGCCTTTGAGCGTCTCCACCGGAACTCCTAGTAAGGATCGGACGGCAGTAGGGGTGATATTCGCCATGCAAGGCACTGGCTCCCCTCCAAACTCCATACTTCAGATGGAGTGACTGAGTCGCCAATCGATAGGCGTCGTCATCACCTCGCAATCCGGCCAGATGGAGTGATCGAAGTGCGATGAAACCATATTTCGAATAATGCCACGAGGTAACCCCTAGGGACGATGATGGGGAAGGATGGAGAAGAATGACCGAATCCCCACTCACGCACTCATCGCTTTCTGTAATCGGGATGAAGCGCTGGTACATGGAGTGAATGCTAAACCAGTTCCCTCGAGGCTGTGTAAAACCTGGAACCTGCACGAAATGCAGATCAACATCATAACCCTTTAATCCTCATCAATAGGAAGGAAGGAAGATCAAAGTCTAACGCCATACCTCGTTAGCATGCAAGTACATCGATGAATGTCTACTCAAATCACCCAGTAACTCTGGGTTTACCACCTGAATGCTCTGGAGCTCCCTATAAGGGACATGTGCAGCAGATGGAGCTCCCTATGAGGGACATGTGCAGCATAGGACATCCTTTGGCATCACTATCCCAGCTGGACTTGACTTCACCATACGACAAAATCGAGCTAGGTGACCTTCTCTTTCGCAATTAAAACATGCTTTGGATTGCTGCGTACAGTTTGGACGGATGTGTCCTTCCTGTCCGCATTTGAAACATACGACCGGCGGTCGTTCTCCTTCCTTTGAAATGGGTGCTGGTGCCGACGTCTTCACGTCATTGTTGAACCTTCTCTTCTTGAAATTTCCATTCCTATTATCTTGGCCATGATTACCACCGAAATGGTTACCATTCTTGGCATGATAATTTCCCCCACGATGGTTATCATTGTTCCGATGATCGTTGCCACTAGTACGATTATTATCGTGTTGTTGGTCGTTGCCTTTTGGTTGTGCTGACTCATTATCGCGCTCCAATAACTGAGCCCTATTCACAACATCTAAATATAAACAAAGTTTATGAGAAATGAGGTATTGACGTATATCGAGTTTAAAACCTCTTAAAAAAATTTGCGTCATTCGCTCTTCATTATCTACCAAATGGGATGCAAACCGGGATAACTCGGTAAACTTGGCTTTGAACTGCGACACGATCATGTTGTTTTACTCCAACTTGATAAATTCCACCTCCTTCATGTGACGAATGCTTTCGGGAAAGTACTTGTCATTGAACAACTCTTGGAACTTCTCCCAAGACATCTTGAGTGCGTCAAGCTGGGTACGTTTTACAGATTCCCACCAGTAATCTGCCTCTTCACGCAACATAAAGGTGGCAAAGGGAACCTTTTGCTCCTCGGAGCATCCCAAGACATCAAATATCTTAGTGATCTGTTTTATCCATGTCTTTGCCTTAAGTGGCTCTGGCTTTCCCAAAAACTCCGGTGGTCCCAGCTCCTTGAACTGCTTAGCGGTGACCAACCATGGGTTGCCATTGTTTTCTCCTGCATTATGAACAGGAGCCGCATTCGCCTGATGTTGCATGAATTCTAAAAAGCTCCTAAACTTACCATCATTCGTCAATTGATCAGTGTTGTTATTTATAGGAGGATTATCGTCATCTTGTTGCACATTGTGTGGAGACTCAACGGTCTCCTGTGCTCCATTGCGAATCTCAACATTTTCGGATGCCATTTTCAAATACTTCCACAAAACAGATGGAGTGACTGAGTCTGATGAAACCATCGCTCAGACAATGCCCTGAGGTAACCCTAGGGACAGCGATGGGGAAGGATGGAGAAGAATGACCCGAATCCCCACTCATGCACTACTGCTCTGTAATCAGGATGAAGCGCCTGGTACATGGAGTGAATGCTAAACCAGTTCCCTCGGCTGTGTAAAACCTGGAACCTGCACGAAATGCAGATCAACATCATAACCCTTTAATCCTCATCAATAGGAAGGAAGGAAGATCAAAGTCTAACGCCATACCTCGTTAGCATGCAAGTACATCGATGAATGTCTACTCAAATCACCCAGTAACTCTGGGTTTACCACCTGAATGCTCTGGAGCTCCCTATAAGGGACATGTGCAGCAGGAGCGAGAGCTTCCATCGGAATATCCACCTCCTCATCCTCAACGTCTGGCACATCTACCCGGACAAGATGAATCATGGCCTCCACCAACCGACGAGGCTGTCTGACAGAACGGGGACGAGGCACTTCGGAAGCCCTCCGCCGTACGCTAGAAGTGGTCCTGTAGGAACTGCTCGGCTGATCCGGATCCATAATATCTGGACAACAAGTCTCCAAATCACCTTAGAAAGGGTGTGGTATTTCCTTACCTGGAGCTTTTTAAATGCATTTATGACTATATGCATGCATGCATTTACTTTAACATATAATAGAGTTAAAATGCATGACTACCCAATGCCTATATTTGAAATATTTTGCCATAGTCCCCTTTGAAAATAGGACTATCCACATGCACATAGGCATGTCTAGGTGGCCATTCAAGAAGACACACGCCCCCAAAGTCATATACATAATATATGCATTAAAAATCAAAATCATCATGCATAAGGCCAACCTCAATACTAAGAGTACTTTGCCTTGCTACCTTTGGCTCATTGGACCTCAAATAGGACAAAAATAGCGGAAAAAGGTGCCAATTTGACTATCTCAAAAGTCAAATTTTTTCACATCATTATGTTTAGCATAGTTGAATACTAACGTTTACTATGTTGAATATTTTTTATCAAGTTATTTGTGCATACATAATCACTACTATGTGTTTAGATACATTTCGTGCGATAACTCACAATCCAACGGATAGAAACTGGAAAAAAAATACATGCATACGTTACCAGGATAGTGTAGAACACTTGTACGATGACAGAATTTGCAGAAAGCAGCCCGAACTCAGCAGATCTGAAGATGGCTCACGGTTTTCTCTATGCAAAACAAGTTGAAAGTGACTTGTGAAGACCAACCTGCAGGATTTATGATCCACGATTGGTCAGATGCTCATCTCTGTAATTGCAGCGAGTGCACTGCGGCACCTATATGGGTCCCACCCCTCCGGCTCGGTCCATTTCGAGTTGCAAAGGAGTTCTTACTGACTAGAAAGGTCAAATTGAGAATAAAAATGCCACGCGATTGAGCAAAATAGCATACAATCCTGGTTTTCTCAGATGAGACTTTGAATCTGTACATTTCCCATTGGTAGTCACCCGAACACGAGTTATACCCTGCCAATGATCTCATTTGTCATAAATCACATCCGGCAATACCTCGTATAGGTCCGTTGCCGCCAACTCGGGTCGTTACCCTAAATAAGTCCCCGACTGGGGTTACAACGTATTTCCCCGATGGGGGTTACAACGTAAATCCCCGGTGGGGGTTACAACACGTTCATCCATTGACATGTCTATCAACGAAGGTCGAGCAGCCTTGACGTTATTTCAGCCGATGGCAAGTAAACCCATCGAAGCATTGAGAACCGTTCGATAGTTGCGTACGTACTCATGAATCCCCAGTAGGTCCCCAATGGGGGTTACAACGTATATCTCAGGTGGGAGTAACAACGCATGCTCAGCCGTTGACACACATATCAACGAAGGTCAAGCAACCTTGACGTCATTTCAGCCGATAGCGATTAAACCTATCAGAGCTCTAGAGCTATTCGAGGTTTTCATACCCAACTTCTCGTATTCCCCAGCGGATCCCCGGCGGGGGTCACAACGCAATGCTCCGTTGATCTACATGACAGTGAAAGTCAAGCAACCTTGACAATCTACTCACAAAGCCTCAACCGCTGATTCATGGGTCGGTCAAGATCAAACGACCTTGATAAAGATATCCTACAGGATTTTTTGTTGATTGATTCACATATCGATTGAAGTACACATCAACGAAGGTCGACATCCCCGATAAAGATTTGTTATTGGCGATAGAATCAACGGGGATATTGACATGTCCTGGAGATACCAACCAGGAAAGGTCAATGTTATCAAAGAGGATAGATGATGGAATATGTTATCCACATCCTCAAAACAGACCAAGCTTTATCCCCACAGATCTCTTACACATAAGAGGTACATCTTCAGGATCAAGTCGTTATCAAGAACACAGGAATTTGGTGATAACTCCAACATCAACATCCTAACAGATTTGGCTTACACATCAAATCTGGTCAGCATTGCCAATCCCTAGTTGAAGCAATAGGGATCCAGCAATCATCCCCAGCATGTTGGGCTACAACCCCATACATATGCATCATACATTTGCATCATTTTTGCTACCCATAGTACCACGTTCATCTTGTTGAGTTTCAAGTGTCTAGGATTCTTTATCCTACCCATGCATCGCCATACATGAATATGATAAAGAGGGGCATCTGAGACACTCGAAATTTTTCGTACCACCTTGTCACTAACATTGCGAGGAGGATGATTAAGTTTTTAAGAGAACCACGAAAGACAATCCAAATCCATCTGGGATACTCTAGGAAGTTCAACATCAACCCCGGATCGCACTCTGGGAGTAACAGTTCCAACCTCGAATGTAACCCCGAGGCATGCAGATCCAATACCGAAACACACACCGGAGAAGATCGATTAATCTCGGAGATAACCCCGAGGTATCCAGTCTCAGTCCCAACCATGAGAATAGCCACCAACCTTGATGATAACCCCAAGGAATACAGTTTCGACGATAACCCCAGAAATGCTTGTTTCAAATGCAACCAGCTTCAATCTCGGCGCTCACAACGAGATACACCGCACCAACCCGGCAATAACATCGAGAAGACATGCACACCTCAAAGGTGATAATGAGGACCTTCAACAATTGCGGCGATCAATCTCGTGAAGCTCGAGTAACGCGTCGCTTATCACATTAATCCAACAATAACACCGGTGAGGGGCAACATCGTCATCTCGTCAACACGATGCCACATCACGTCTCTATGCAACGATGTACAACAAGACTAACCAATCCCGAGTGACTATTGTACGGGGTAACGGATGAAAGTTGAAGCTTGAAGACCGGAGGGCATCGTCCCATCTTCAATGACTTCGAACAAACTCTAATCCCATGCCATCGTATAACTCTCGACAACGGCGGTCTAAAATAGTTCCTGTATACCTCAAACGGATGCCCGGATTGTACTTCTGAAAGTTCGAGTGGACATTACAGTGCCTGAGTGCACGTACTTCGAGACAACCCGACAAACCCGGGCCCACCCGGGTTGCCTCTGGTACACCTGCGGCTAAAATGCCTATAAATAGAGGGCTTGGGCAGCCCATTTTACAAGAGAAAAAGGCGAGGAAGCCCTGCCCAATTTGCTCTGCACTTACCCCATGCAGTGTACTTTCCCCTTCTAAACACCTATGAGCTCATATATAGCCCTTTTGTACCTACAAAAGTTAGTGTTTACCCACTCTAAAGATATAGAAGTCTTCTTTAGCAGTCAGCTGTAAGCCTTCTCACACACTTTAGAGTCTTTTTCTTCATCTTTGCACACACCCTTCTACACGTTGAGAGTCGTGTTGCTTGTTTTTGCCGGACTTCGGTCCGTGGTTTCATTTCATTCTGTATATATATATATATATATATATATATCTATATATATATATATATATTTACATATATATTGACTAACATTATCGAGTTATGCCTCGATTGAGCCTGAACTTGATGCGGAGCATTTATTTGCTTTTTATATATATATATATATATTTATATATATATATATTAAGCGTGTGTTCGGACTTTGTTCGATGAGCCTAAACTTTGGTGCAGATGCGTTTTTCGCTATATATATATATATATATATGAAGCGTGGTGGGACTACATTACGATGAGCACAGATTTTACATCCGATGTGTTTATTTATATATATATATATATATATATATATATATATATATATATATATATATATATATATATATATATATATATATATATATAACCGTGGTAGAACTCTATTTGATGAGCACGGATTTTACATACAAAATGCGTTTATTGCTATATATATATATATATATATATATATATATATATATATATATATTGTCCCACACGAGTTTACTTACGTGGTGGTTGATCGCTTTTTACAACTTTCTTTACGTTTCGTCTCTTTTCGAGTTTTCTTCGTGGCGAGTTGATCGCTATGTACAACTTTATTTACATTCTGTCCCGTCTGGAGTTTCCTTCGTGGCGGTTGGCCGTATTATAGCTTTATTTACATTTTGTCCCCACTTTGAGTTTCCTTCGTGGCGGTTGGCCGTATTCTGACTTTATTTTCGTTTAAGTCCGCTTTGGAGTTTCCTCCGTGGCGGTTGATAGCTTTAACAACTTTATTTACATTTTGATCCCCATGGAGGTGCTTCGTGGTTGGTGATCATATCATATATATATATTTATAACTTTTATATATATACCTGCTTACTGTTTTCATACAAATTGCGGTATCTTGTGCGTCTAGGAATCATGTGATCACATATTCAAATTTATTGGATCTAGATTCGGTTCCGTGATGGACATTTTTAATGTGGCGACTTGTAAATTATTTTATGGGTGTCGAATTTCCTCGGATGGTTTCTATACCCACGAGGAAGTCGGCATTATTTTGTACATTATTTTTCATACGGATGTCTCGCATTAAGTGAAATAAAATCAACCAAATAGAACACTTAATAAAATGGGAGTGTAAAAGGTCTCAATTACTATTAAGCATCGTGGTTTGAAAAACCTTTTTATAAAACATCATTGCTATATCTTGCTAAAAGCGAATCTTTACATAAATTCAAACCATGTATATAGGTTGAACGAGGCCTCGTACTACTTCCAAATAACAAACACATGACCCACACACACACAAATTTAGATAATAGTTTCTTGAAAAGAGCGGTCACCGTGGTAACACGGATGTCAGGGGGTGCCTAACACCTTCCCCCCGCATAACCAAGTCCCCGGATCCTAATGAATCTCGATTTCACCGACCCGTTTAGCAGTGTCACATCACTGGGTTAATGTGCAAACCTTTTCTCGATTGTGTTGGTACAACCATTTAAAAAACCAACTGGCGACTCTTAACAGTCCATCGTCAACATTATACATGTCACGAACCTTTTTCACTTGTTTTTTTAAACGAATCTCACCTAAAATGAGAACACCAAAGAACAAGTAACGGAAAGGGACATCCAAAAATCCCGACGTCGACACTCATTTTGTTAAATTATTGCTTCTATACTTCGTGAAATTAGTAGAATATCCTTGAAATTTATGCTTCATCTAGTATCATTTCACGAGGATATTTTCTGCACATTCTTGTTAAATTTTAAGCTTTTCATGCTGGAGTATTGTCCATGAGTAGTATTCATTTTTACGGTACTATTCACAAAGTACTATTCATGAGGTACTATTCACAAAGTACTATTCATGAGTACTATTCACAAGGTACTATTCATGGGGTACTATTCTCGAAGTACTATTCACGGGGTACTATACACTCATGTACTATTCACCCGGGGAATTATTCAAGACAAAAATTTATTTCTTTGCTGTCCAAATCATTTTTGATATAATATTATTCTTGAATTGTACTCCACAAAGCAGTATCATGTTGATAATTTGGACATTATTGAATTCTGAATAAATTAAGTTATAAATCCTTAAAAATCTATCCTTTGCTTTCTTTTAACTGAATTCTTATATCATTATCATCATCCTCATGCTTATATTGTGATAAAAGTCATATGTGGCTTACGTGCATAGATGTACTATTGATTGGTATGATTATGACCAGGGATTATTCGGTATAATCATGACCGTAATGTTACAAATGATGTGGTAAAAGTCCTCATTGGCCCGTAGTGCATTGATGGACAGTTGTTGGTGTGATCATGACCATTGATTACATGAATATCCTTGGCCCGTAGTGCATTGATGGACAGTTGTTGGTATGATCATGACCATTGATTACATGAATATCCTTGGCCCGTAGTGCAGGGATTATTTGATGATGTGGTTTATTTGTTAGGCTGAGTCTCAGTGATAAAGTTGATAAAAAAATTTTAAATCGTAGAAGATAGTAGTTGCTCTACTTGACTCTTCTAATGGATTGATTGTTCCGCTGCAGTTAAACTTGATGATTATTATATTTTATCAGTTTAACACTATTGAAGGCTAACAATAATTTATTCTGCATTATCTTAGTCATAATATTTCTTACTGGGCTAGTTAAGCTCACCCTTTTGCTTTCATTGTTCTCTTCAGGAAATGAAAACGTAGCCGAGACTAGTCGGGGAACAGAGTGACGGTCCGAGATGGTGGCTATAATAGTCCTCATTATTTTATGAAATAGTGTGATAATAAATGTAATGAGGACTTCATTTGAGTTTGAATACTGTCTATGAGACAATTTCGGGTAAAAACTCTAAGTCGTTGTCGTATTGTATAAAAGAAGTTGTATTTGATTTATGTACCATGTATTTGGCGACTCAGAATGGGTTATGTATACTTATTTTGGGGGCGTCACATGAGTAATATTATTTCTTCTTGTATTTCTGATTATACCCTCATTTTGTTAAATTATCGCTTCTATACTCCGTGAAATTAGTAGAATATCCATGAAATTTGCGCTTCATCTAGTATCATTTCACAAGGATATTTTCTGCACATTCTTGTTAAATTTTAAGCTTTTTATGCCGGAGTACTGTCCATGAGTAGTATTCATTTTTACGGTATTATTCACAAAGTACTATTCACGGTGTACTATTCTCAAAGTACTATTCACGAGTACTATTCACAAGGTACTATTCACGGGGTACTATTCTCGAAATACTATTCACGAGGTACTATTCACTCGGGTACTATTCACCCGGGGAATTATTCATGACAAAAATTAATTTCTTTGATGTCCATATAAGACCCCAACTTTTTATAAATAAAATCGAATTTCCTCTATTTATTATTGTGAATAATAAGGTGTTAATTTGATATAATGCTTTGGTTATGGGTGAAATATGAAAATTTTACAAAATAAGCAAGTGGTTATAAAATATTCATTGTTGTTGGGGAATATTCGTTTGATCGTGGAATATTCTTACTGTCGGAGCATATTCGTACGACGGTGCAACCATTTGTGGGCCCCATAACGGAAAACGGTCGGATGAAGATAACGACAAGTTTGAGTTTTTATAAATAATGATGTAGTTGATTCATGGTTGCTAACACCGTTGGAATAATTCGATGGTTAAAATACAATGATACGTGTGGTTGCATAGTAGCACTGCAGTATTATGCTGATATTTTGAATTATTGATTCTTATGTAAGAAGGCAATACTCAATAATTATTACAGTAATTACTGTTCAATATTTTATTTTATTGATTCAATAATTGCTACGTTGATATTTTATATTATTGTTGTTTCAATAATTGTCACTACACATTATCTCCATTATCATATCAATACTCATATTATTTGAATAATATTATTATATAGCATTATTGGCAATGTCTAAGGAAGTTCTGTCTAGGAAAGGGGTTTGGTCACCTAAATACGCGCCAATAAGGAGAAATCCTTATCGGAAAGCCCCCTTCTCAGGAGCGGCTTTGGTTGTCATAATTAATTACGATTCTGTAATATTATTTGTGAATAATTAATTATTAATTTATATGATAAGGAAATATTTATTTTATGCAGATATAAATGATGGATATATTTATTGTGGTTATAAATGATGGAATTAATATTGAGGTATTTTATCAGTATTTTGTCGGAATGAAGGTATTAAAAATCGTCCGTATGTGGATTTCGGGCATTTTCTGTTTGGAATTCGGAAAACCTTTCTTCTACAAAGTTGTAGAGAATTTAACTTCCTATGGAATGGACATATAATTCGTATTTTTCTGATAAAAGGGCTATTTATTATTAATTTTTGAAGTTTCGAAAATAAATGTTTTTTATTAAAAACATAGGTGGGCCCCACTTTTGGTTGGTGAACAAATGTGCTGAAATTTTATTTCAAAAATGGTGGGCGTGAATAGTAGCACGTAAAGCCATTAGGTAGCAGGTTAGTCTGCTATGGCGTTCAAAGCATTTTCCTATAAATAGGGTGTTTAGTTAGAATTGAAAATCACACCAGAATCATAAGCTTTCTCTCTCTATATTATCGAGCGTATTTTGTGAGTGTTTAGATACTTTGTGAGTTTCTATTCAGTGCAAGTTTCCTTCAGCCTTATACTTGATATTTCAGCCAGAAGTATTGTTCTTTTGAGGTAATGGATGTTATTTTCTTCGTAAATGATATTATTTCTTTCAATATCATTATGCAAAAATATTGATATGAATTTTATTGTGGAATTTCTACCTTTTTGTGTTGGGGTTACTATTCACGTATACGGCACTATTCACGTATACAACACTATTCACAAATAAGGCACTATTCACCGAGAAAAAATAAAATTTTCTCCTTTTTATCAAAGATGTCTATTATGGTTACTATCTTTGATTGTATCCATGTTTTGATCATTATTTTTGAATTCTGCTTTAAAATTGATTATTACAGAGTATTATTGAACTTGGATAAACTGTAATACAAATCCCTAATATTTGTTCTTTTGTCTCACTGGATTCATTTTCTTTAAGATATTTTTCATCATCCTCAGTCATAAATGATGATATTACTGAATATCGTTGACATGTAGTGCAAAGATGATTGATTAACTTATAAATATCTTTGGCCCGTAGTGCAAAGATGAACAGGTGTTGAGATGAAAATGACCAACTGGTGATACAAATGAATATCTTTGGTCTGTAGTAAAAAGATGAATATTTGATTCAAGATATATATTGATTGTTTTTACAGGAATAAAATATTGATGATGGACTTTTGAATCTTAGAAGATAGTAGAACTCATTCTCTACTTGACTCTTCTAATGGATTGTTATTTCCACTGCAGTTGTTGATCTAAAACTTGTTGTCTATTATATTCTATCAGATTTTTCCCTGTTGAAGACTAATGATAATTTGTTGTATATTATCTTAATCATAATATTCTTTACTGGGCTAGTTAAGCTCACCATTTTCCTTTTTGTTCCATTTTTCTTCTCAGGAGGTGAGAACATAACAGGAACTAGCCGGGGTATGGAGTGATGGTTCAGGATAGTTGTTTTAGTAGTCCTCACTATTTTGTAAAATAGTGTATCAATAATTGTAATGAGGACCCCTTTGAGTTTGTATACTGTCTATTAGACAATATTTGTATTTAAACTCACAGTATATGTGTTGTCGTATTTTGCAAGACAATTGTATTACTAAAGCTGTATTTGTTTCTGTACCATGTATTTGGCGACTCAGAATGGGTGATGTATACCTATTTTGGGGGCATCGCAGTCTAAATCATTTTTGATATAATATTATTCTTGAATTTTACTCCACAAAGTAGTATCATGTTGATAATTTGGACATTATTGAATTATAGATAAATTAAGTTATAAATCTTTAAAAGTTTATCTTTTGCTTTCTTTTAATTGAATTTTTATATCATTGTCATCATCCTCATGCTTATATTATGATAAAAGTCATCTGTGGCTTACGTGCATAGATGTACTATTGATTGGTATGATTATGACCAGGAATTATTCGGTATAATCATGACCGTAATGTTACAAATGATGTGGTAAAAGTCCTCATTGGCCCGTAGTGCATTGATGGACAGTTGTTGGTATGATCATAACCATTGACGATTACATGAATATCCTTAGCCCATAGTGCAGGGATGATTTAATGATGTGATTTATTTATTAAACTGAGTCTCATCGATAAAGTTGATGAAAAACAATTTAAATTATAGAACATTGTAGATATCATGCTTTACTTGACTATTCTAATGGATTGCTTGTTTCGCTGCAATTAAACTTGATGATTATTGTATTTTATCAGTTTAACACTGTTGAAGGCTAACGATAATTTATTCTGCATTATCTTAGTCATAATATTTCTTACTGGGCTAGTTGAGCTCACCCTTTTGCTTTCATTGTTCTCTTCAAGAAATGAAAACGTAGCCCTGACTAGTCGGGGAACAGAGTGACGGTATGAGATGGTGGCTATAATAGTCCTCACTATTTTATGAAACAATGTGATAATAAATGTAATGAGGACTTCATTTGAGTTTGAAAACTGTCTATGAGACAATATTCGTGTAAAAACTCTAAGCTACGCTGTTGTCGTATTGTATAAAAGAAGTTTTATTTAATTTATGTACCATGTATTTGACGACTCAAATGGGTGATGTATACCTATTTTGGGGGCGTCATATGAGTAATATTATTTCGTCTCGTATTCCTTATTATACCCTCATTTTGTTAAATTATTGCTTCTATACTCCGTAAAATTAGTAGAATATCCTTGAAATTTGCGCTTCATCTAGTATCATTTCACAAGGATATTTTCTGCACATTCTTGTTAAATTTTAAGCTTTTCATGCTGGAGTACTGTCCATGAGTAGTATTCATTTTTACGGTACTATTCACAAAGTACTATTCACGGGGTACTATTCACAAAGTACTATTCACGAGTACTATTCATAAGGTACTATTCACGGGGTACTATTCTAGAAGTACTATTCGCGGTGTACTATACACTCAGGTACTATTCACCCGAGGAATTATTCAAGACAAAAATTGATTTCTTTCTTTGTCAAATCATTTTGATATAATATTATTCTTGAATTGTACTCCAAAGCGATATCATGTTGACAATTTGGACATTATTGAATTCGGATAAATTAAGTTATAAATCTTAAAAATTTATCCTTTGCTTTCTTTTAATTGAATTCTTATATCATTGTCATCATCCTCATGCTTATATTGTGATAAAAGTCATCTTGTGGCTTACGTGCGTAGATGTACTATTGATTGGTATGATTATGACCAGGGATTATTCGGTATAATCATGACCGTAATGTTACAAATGATATAGTAAAAGTCCTCATTGGCCCGTAGTGCATTGATGGACAGTTATTGGTATGATCATGACCATTGATGATTACATGAATATCCTTGGCCAGTAGTGCAGGGATGATTTGATGATGTGGTTTATTTATTAAGCTAAGTCTCAACGATAAAGTTGATGAAAAACTTTTTAAATCATAGAAGATAGTAGATATCATGCTCTACTTGACTCTTCTAATGGATTGCTTGTTCCGTTGCAGTTAAACTTGATGATTATTGTATTTTATCAGTTTAACATTGTTGAAGGCTAATGATAATTTATTCTGCATTAGTCATAATATTTCTTACTGGGCTAGTTGATCTCACCCTTTTGCTTTCATTGTTCTCTTCAGGAAATAAAAACGTAGCCGGGACTAGTCGGGGAACAGAGTGACGGTCCGAGATGGTTGTTGTAGTAGTCCTCGTTATTTTATGAAATAGTATGATAATAAATGTAATAAAGACTTCATTTGAGTTTTAATATTGTCTATGAGATAATATTCGTGTAAAAACTCTAAGTTACGCTGTTGTCGTATTGTATAAAAGAAGTTGTATTTGATTTATGTACCATGTATTTGGCGACTCAGAATGGGTGATGTATACCTATTTTGGGGCGTCACGTGAATGTTTACTTTCAACATCAAATTTAAATATGCATTCTCCCAACAATCTCCCCCTATTTGATGTTGGCATAACCAAGGAGATTTGTGTTATGATTATCAATTTCTAGATGCAGTTGCTAGAAAGTAAATATGACTTAGTGTTTTAGTGAGCGACTGAAATCTCTAGAGAATAAGCATGAATTTATTGATGTTTGTAAATATAGATATTACAATTAAGCTTAATTACATCAATAAGAATTGAGTTTCAACTTATCTCTATTTCTTTTACCTTTTGTTTCTCGGAGGATTTGCATACTCTTCAGTTCTTCTTCTCCTGGTCACTTCGTCTCTCCATGCTATATCTTCCAGCTCGCTTTGACTTAGTCTTTCATGATGATCGTGCCTATTCATGAATGCAGGATCTCCAATTGGCATTCTTAGGCCTGTGGAGGTCACCTCTTGTGAGCTGGGAGAAGGCCCTTGACTCCTTAGTGGTTGTGCTATGATAATTTGTTGTTGTTCAGATCGTGGAGTATGATGGTGAGGCTGTCTTGTAGGAGGGCTTCTTGATGATTGAGATATGAATATGCCTCTGCCTCTACCCTTGCCTCTTTCTCCTTTCCCTTTATTCTCCCCCTTTATGTCAGCATCAAGAGCTCGAATGTCTTCAGATAGACGAGTTATGCCTTAGACAAGCTCGTTGATTTGATGATGGGATTGAGCAATGTTTTCACGGTTCTCTTTAATTAGAGAATCAGATCGAGCTTCCTTCTTTTGGAGAATGGCCATGACATTTTTTGTCTGTTTCATTTGACCCATGGAGAATCCTTGGAATTCTTTCATTGCAGTTCGTAGATTCGTGAGACTTTCCATCATAAGGATGTTCTGGGACTCCTTAGTATTCTGTAAAATAAGAACAGCATCCCTGTGTTTCTTAGTAGCTTGAAAGTGGATTTGATCCCATTCATTTATGCTCTGAAGCATCTCCTTTATGATCTCCCTAAGCTTCTTTGAGCGCTCAGAACTTAGGGTGCTTGAGAGAGTGTTGGCAACATTAATCAAATGAGTTAGCCTCATGTGAACAAGTTTGGAGTGAACTTCAAGATCTTCTTCTATGTCCTTGGTCACTTTCTTAGATGCTTCTGACAACTCTCTTTTGGTTGGAAGATCTGATATGAGCTCAAGGAGTTGCGGACTGTTTGGAGGAGGGGCTCTTGTGTATTGATTTTGCATAGTGAAGAGAGCAAGGTTGAGATTAAAATACTCATTGGTGGATGAAGATGGGATATCTGATGGAGGGGCTGGTGTGTGGGGTTGAGCTTCAGGAGGAGGTGACTCTATGACTTGAGCATGTGACTCTACGATTGGGCTTGGATCAGTAATCGTAGAGTGAGAGATGATAAGAGATTGTATCAAAATAAAGTTGGGCACATTTGGTTCATCAATTACAGAATGTTGGGATTCTGTAACTGGGAATTGATTGAGTGGATGAAGAATCACTTCTAACCATCTTGGTAATTCATAGAATTGGTTGAAAAATGATGGTGGATAATGATTAACCCTAAAAGAGATGGGAATAGTTTGTACCTCATGCCCATTTTCTGAAGAAGGGCCATTGGTGATTAGCTTCGGGCAAAGTTGAGGTTGCCTGGGAATCCATGAGCTAGCACCAAGATTTATGGATAGGCTTTGAAGGTCCAGAACATGTGATCCCAGGAGTTGAGAATTTGGGCTCTGTGAAAGGGCATCATAGGTAGATAGGAGAACAGTTGATTGTAGTTGGCTCTCCTATAACCATCACAGCCCACAGCTATAATCTCAACCTCATCATCCTCTTCTTCTTCTCTATCTTCTTGTGAAGATTCCACTTCAACAATTACCTCCACTTGACTTCCTTGATTTTCTTCTCTCTCATCCTCCATAGCTTCACTTCTTTCCATTTCTGCAGTTTTTGAAACTAGAATCTCTTGAGGGACTGAGGGAGATTGATGATGATCTATTGGCAATTCCTCCTCATATGCAGCTTCTTCTGACATAGGGTCTTCATGAGGCTCCCCCTCAGCTAGATCATTAATTTGCCTTTCACACAGCTCCACCTCAGCTAGAGCAGTCTCTAGAGTAAGAACTTCAGGCAGATCCCCCTCAATTTAAGTTGTGTTCTTCTGAATTGCTTCGGATAGCCCCTTCTCAGCTTCGGGTAATCCTTTCTCAGTAGCTATCTTTTTGTCTTCTTCTTTTAGTACTTCTTCATTGACAAGGATGTACTTCTTGACCAATTTTCTTCTTGGCTTCCTAGGTTGAGCCATAGCCTCAACACTTTCTTCAGCTTCAGCTCTGAAAGGTTGATCAGCTTGAGAAGTTGTTGCAACATCTTCTTCGGGGGTGGTGTCCAGTCTGGTCTCTACGATCGGTAGAGATACTACGATCGAGGAGACAGATGGCTTCTTTGGCTTATGACTGTGTTTTCTCTTCTTAAGTAGCTGAGAGATGGTAGCTCTATCTTCATCTTCATCAGACTGTTGTTCTTTCCTTTTTAAGTTCCTCAGAGTTTCAGTTCCAGAACACTCTTGAGGTAGATCAGTAGTTGAACCTTGAGGCTCATCTTCCATTTGAGCCTTCATTTTTCTTTTATCCTTGCTTTTTCTGACTAAAGCAATGGGTTTTTCCTTGTTGATTTCTTCTTCTTCTTCAGTCTCCTTTACAACTGACATGTTTCCTAGAATCCCGGGCTCCTTTGCATCACCAGTTCTTCCACTGGACTCAGACATCATCCTTACATTTTATGCTGGATTTCTTTTCCAGTTCTCAAGCAGCTGCTGGGTCATTCTTCTGTTTGGATTGATGGATTCTCCTTCATCATCCCCAATCTTATCTCCCAATGCTGACTGTAAGATGATGCTTATAAATCGCCCGTAGAGTATCTTTCCAGAGCTCTTTGACTTCTTTGAACTGAGTATCCATTTCCCAATCCAGTCGAGTAGTAGGGATCTATAGTTGAGTTGAATTCCACAACTGATTGTTGTCATGAGCTTAAGCTGCACTTCAATCACAGAGTCATGGCCAGAGCTCTTCAGCATATGCATTTCCCAACAATGTCAGCCAAAAATTCATATCTTTGGGGGAACTCTTTCTTATTGTACCCTCTGACAGCCGGAAACTTCTTGTGATGCATCTTCTTTAATCCTTCATGAAAATTGATGCCTTGTATGAATAGAAATCCTTTCGATTTAAAACCTAGGGCTAGGTTTATATCCGTAGCTTTGAGTTTAATTTCCATGTCTTTGACCCTTTTGGTGATGACATCGTTCTCAAACGTTTTATTTTTGTAGAACTCTTTTATCAGCGTAGGGTAGATCCACATATGGCTCTGAGGTGGATTCCCCAAAGCCTAAACCTGTTCTGTCAGATGCACTTCTCTGACTATAGATCAGGGAGTCCATGGATGAAGAGGATTTATTCCATGTAGAGATTGTCCTTTCTAGTTCTTCAATTTTAGAGGTTAGACTTGACTCTCTTTGTGCATTGAGCTCATTGGTTTGTTTTAAGAGCTTATTCTCAGCTTCAAACTTGGAGATAGAGTCAGTATTTAGAAGGGTTGTTTCTAGTTCTTCTTGAACTTTCTATTTCTCCTTTTGAAGAAGTGAATAATCTTTGGACAGAACTCTGAACCATTTCATGTACTGATGCAGATCAGAAGTTATGACATGCAGTGCAGTTCTTAAATCATCAATGTCTACATCAGGAGAGTTAAAGTCAAATACCTCATATATACTTACTTCATGAATGTTGGAGTTCTTTTTATCCTTAGCATGCTTGGCCATTAGGCAAAGATTTGCCATTTGAGGATCTTCATCATCTCTAGATTTGGTAGTTGAGTCGTTGTCTGAGTCACTCCATGATCCTCCAGCTACAGGACCTTTGTCTTTCTTCTGAGGCCTTTTGTTGCCTTTGAATTCTTTCTTTGAATTTGATTTCTTCTTCAGTTCTTCTCTAAGAGATTTGTTGCAGTTTGCAATGAAATGGCCAGGCTTCTTGCAATTGTAGCATAGGTCATTTATCTGCTCATGGCTGTTGTAGTTGTTGACTTTCTTTGGTTTGTTGATTCTGCCTTGACGCATTAACCTTCTGAGTCTTTTCATTTGCATTGCAAAGTCCTCATCATCATCTTCATCATAGTCAGAGTCATTTTCATTATTGGCCTTGGAGATGTTGTCAGTTGCTTTGAGAGCAACCCCTTTATTCTTCTTTCTTCTTTCAAATAGAGTTTCTGCTCGTTAAGTCAACTCCAGTTCATATGTAAGAAGGTTGCCATATAGTTGTTGAACAGTCATTTCATGGAGATTCTTTGATTCTCTGATGGCAGTGGTTTTGGCATCCCACTTGATAGGTAAAGCTCTCATGAAATTTATGATTAGATCTTTATTTGCATAGATCTTTCTATAGGCTCGGAGAGAGTTGAGCAGTACATTGAATCTTTCGTAGGTGGAAGTGACATTTTCTCCTTGAACGTGTGAAAATATCTCATATTGCTGAGTCAGGAGAGATTTCTTGTTTTCTTTGACTTCTTCCGTTCCTTCATGCATGATGAGCAATGCTTCTCATACCTCCTTTGTTGTTTTGCTATTGACCATATTCTCGAACAGATCATCTTCTAAAGATTGGACAAAATGTTTTTGGCCTTTTTGTTGAGTTAAACAACTTTCTTTTCGTTGTCTGTCCATTCTTCTTTGACCTTGATCTAAATTTTATTTGGGTCGTCTATAGTTGGTGCAAGCTTTGTAGGAACGTAGGGCCCATTCCGAACAGTTTCAAATATATCTTCATCTATTGAATACATGTATGCTTGCATACGAACTTTCCAGTTGGCGAATTTGTCTTTGTTGCACATAGGTGGCTTGCTGCCTCCTCCAGTCTTTGATTCGCTTTTCAGATGTGCCATTGGATCTACATAAGCTTTGTAGGCTATTTGATAGAACATGCTTTGATACCAATTGTTAGTTCCCGGAGGCATAATAGTTATCTAGAAGGGGGGTTAAATAGATATTTTAAATTATTTTTGAAATACTTTGTTAGTTTTTATAATGATTCAAACACATCGGAATTAAGATTTGTTTGTTCTCTCTTTAAGATATAGTGAGTTAATGAGAGTAAGATAGTTATAACAGTTATAGCAAGAGTGTAAGAGACACAACAATTTTAAGTGGTTCAGCGCACTTAAAGCTTCTAGTCCACTCTTCTACTCCTCGAGTAGGAAATCCACTAATAATATCTTTACACTTTCTGAATCTCATAGATTTCTTCAAGACCAACAGTCTTGGCACTTCTCAGTTCACTTTTGAACTCTTCAAGTCCAGCAGACTTGGTTCTTCACAGTTCACTTAGAACTCTTCAAGTCCTTCTGACTAGGAACTTCTTACTTCACTTGATAGTAGTTGATGAGTTCTTGAATGGTGCTACTCAGTTTCCGTTAAGCTCTTGCTCGAAAGAACTGAGTAGCTGAGCAAGCTTTCTCTTTTTGGATCGTAGAGTTGAGCGTTGAGTGTGAAAGTAGTATGCACACAAGCCAATCATGTTTGATGATAAAGCATATACTTTGTAACAATCTTATTCATTTATTAATAAAAAGTATTAATTTATTAAAGGCTTTTAATTATCTACATGATGCTGTTTTATAATATGTGATAAACCCATAGTTTTAAGCAATGCTTTTAGAATAATGATGATGATCATTCTAATGAGATCTAAATTCTTAGAAAGCTTAAAACTAAAATAGTTCCCAATCATTGGATTACTAAATTGGGGATTAGTGAATCCAGGATAGATTGGTACATACGTTGTTTGCTCATTGGATGAGGATGATTGATCTCATGATCATTTGTGTGGAGACACTCAAAAGCAAGTTTGTAGGTGCTTATTAGAGAATAAGTTCACTTTGAATTGGCTCGCTAAGGAATACCTAATGGAGTTTTATTTGCTGTCAATAGGAATTCTCAGTAGTGATAGTAGTACAAGTGATCCTGGACTTGAGATCATCATAGTATCTTGTGTATGATGAGTTATACTTTGACTTATTCCTTAAGACCCTTAGGGTATATCAAAGGTATGCTTGGGTATAATAAGTTGTACATGGAGATAATGTATGATCAATAAAGAATCTACCACTTCTAATAAAGAAGAGAAATGTCCCATGTGATTCGATAAATGACAACCCAGTAGTCCTTGGCGGCGGCAAGAATGAAATTAGAAAGGAGTTTCTAATTTGCATTATTTGAGTTGTGCATTTAAGGATCGAAATACATATAATTAAATAAAATAAGACTTGATGAAATTCCATGTCTTATATTTAATTGGGACATTGTATGGTGGAAGGATTGAATTATACGGTAACTATTTACTCAAAGGTTCTTTAATGATTAATGTTGAAATCTATATTATCCGGAAAGTCGTTGATCGCTAGGGAGGCTTATCCTATCAGAATAAATATTATTTAAATAAATTAATTGTTTAATTTATTTATTTAAATAAGATTAGAATTGTTCTAATTGATTTATTCACAATGGGTTTAATATGGAGAACCTAAAGGGTCACCATAAAAGGAAGAATAATTATTTAAGAAGTAAATGGCATAATCGTAATAATATGTTATGTATATTTAATTTAATCTATGGTGATAGAATAAATTAAATAGCTTAATATTTATTATTTAATATTTTAGAAATATTAAATATAAATTAATAAGAGGGTCTTATTAATATTATTACAATTATTATTATTTTAATTTCTAAAAGAGTTTAGGAATTAATTTAATATAAGTACTCTCAAATATTCCTAATTGGATTAGGAAGGAAAATTAATTAAAGGAGTTTAATTAATTATCCCTAATAAGATTAGGGAGCTTAATTAATTAAAAGAATTAATTAATTAAAACCCAATTCCTTAATTGTTAAGGTGGGTTGCCCACATCAATAAATAAGAGAGTCTTATTATGGGTGTATGGGTTGTTGACTTTTTCAACATCTGACATAATTCTAATTGTTGGGAGAGTACACCCTTCTATAGAGATAGAAAAACTAGGGTTTAGCCAACCACCCTTCTTCTTGAATTCTATTCTTCCTTGGTGGATCACCTCAGAGGCCAAACACACATGGTGGCTAACGTTGATCAAAGGAAGGAACCAAACCCCGGTGGATTCAAGTTGAACGCCGAAAAGGATTGGAGGTGAACTTCACTGAGGAAGCTCCTTGATCTTCAAGGGTATGTTTGTTCTTCATATTTTTCGTTTAATTAATAATTGTGCATCTGAAGGTGATCCGTATATGGTTTGTAAATTTTTAAACTCGATTTTACATCGCTTCCGCTAATTTTTGCAATTTGATCATAAGTATGAATATTACAAACCTAATGAGTGTTCTTTTGTTTTTTGTTCAATGCTTGCTTATTTCTATCATCTGCCGATGTTTTGCATATATTAGGTCTTTGAAATGTATCCGTTGAAGACATCCGTTGAAGCATTAAATGCATTTGACATTTATGAGCTTTGATGGAGACTTTGATTGAGAGCACATGGCTGTTCTTTTTTTTTTTTTTATGTTCCGTTCGGATGCATATATATATTCGGATATATATATATATATTATATTCTTAATAATTTTAATTTTTAAAATAAAAGTTTATTTTAATTTTAAAATAAAAAGTTTATTTTAATATTAAAATAAAAAAGAGTTTATTTTAATTTTAAAATTGAATATTATATATATATATATATAATTATTTTAATCTTAAAATAAAAGTTTATTTTAATTTTAAAATAAAAGGTTTATTTTAATCTTAAAATAAAAAGGTTATTTTAATTTTAAAATTAGAATTTCATGCTAACTAATTAGAGTTGGAATTGGATTCCATAATAATTAATTGGAGTTGAAATTGGATTTTATCTTTCCTTAAATAAAGGAGTTTGTTTAGATATGAAATAAGATTTCATATTATTCAAAATAAAAGAGTTTATTTGTGAATGAAAAGTAAATCCATGTTTCCTTAAATAAAGGAGTTTATTTAGATATGAAATAAGATTTCATATTATTCAAAATAAAAGAGTTTATTTGTGAATTGGAAAGAGAATCCATGTTTCCTTAAATAAAGGAGTTTATTTAGATATGAAATAAGATTTCATATTATTCAAAATAAAGGAGTTTATTTGTGAATAGAAAGAATATCCAAGTGTTTCCTTTAATAATTTTTTTACATGGAATTGGATTCCATAATTAATTAAAATAAAAGAGTTTATTTTAATTAAAGATTTTATATATATATATATATATATATATATATATATATGGAATTGGATTCCATAATTAATTAAAATAAAGGAGTTTATTTTGATTAAAGATTTTGATTAAAATAAAATATTTTATTTTATTCAAAATAGGATAAATTAAAATAAAATAGTTTTATTTTGATTTAAATTTGGATTAAAATAAAGGAGTTTATTTTGATTCAAAATTAGATTTTATACTAACTAAATTTGCCCATTAAATGATATCAATATATATATTAAATGTTTATTATTCATGAGATGAATGTTATTTATTGATGCATATGGTGATGTGTATGATAATAAATGGGATTGATTAATGGACTATTGACCAATGCGATTGGATTTTATTTTAGTTGGATGCATTGAATGTATGGGTTTTATTAAATGAGGGTCTGCAGATCATCTTCTCTAATTTTTCTTAATGTAAATTCTATCTCCTCCTATGTACTTCCCTCGATTGGCGATCAAGGTTTCTATTTATTTTAAAATAGTTTTGTAATAGGAATATTTAGAATTTATTTTGAAAAATTGGAGATCAAGGAACAAGGAGCGCTTGAAGACCCATTTGTAATGGAGCAGGGTTTAAATGTAATAGTTATATTTAAATATTAATTCTTGCACCCCTAGGAGTTTGACCTTTTGGTTCACTTGGTGGCTCTAGTGAACCAAACTAGAATAAAAGTCCATAATCAATCCCGGTAGAATATAGTATTCTATATGTAAATGCTTATACTATATATATATTATATATTATGCAAACATGCTTCGCATGTTAATTAATATGACGCGTATTTTATATATATATGTGCATGCGCTTAAACAAGATGAGACAAATTAATAACAAACCCTCAATTTTTTATATTAAGTCC
The DNA here is from genome assembly GCA_020205615.1 of Panax quinquefolius. Classification (NCBI taxonomy): domain Eukaryota; kingdom Viridiplantae; phylum Streptophyta; class Magnoliopsida; order Apiales; family Araliaceae; genus Panax; species Panax quinquefolius. The sequence goes on along the minus strand of CM035172.1, from coordinate 121,655,600 downwards.
TAAGCGTTCAAAGATATTTGGAATATCGGCGTCAGCTTTACAAGCATGATAAAATTAATAGAGTATTAAATATTTAATATGAGTTTGTTGTGTCACCACAAGGCAAGTATTAAGTATTTAAGATGTTAATTTATCACATTTGATGCTTATAAAGAAAATTGAACAATATTGTTTTGTTGTGTCACCACAAGGATGATATTTTCTTTTTGAATATATGGAGTGCTAGTCGGACTTAACTTGGATAATTTTGATTCGGATGTGCCACCACTTGATCAAAATAATCTAAGAGGCAAAAATAAGGAGTTGCATAGTTGATGTAATTGACAAAAGTTGTCTACCTATTTATTTATATATAGTTTGTTTGTGTCACCACAAGGCTATATACATTTGAAATGGGATCCTTATTCTCACTAGCAAATCTTTAATTAGATTTTGCCGAACTATATAAGTGAGGTAATATAGTTTGAAGAAAATAGTGGGAGATACCAATTTAAAACAAGACCTAAATTATTTTGGTAATTAATAAAGAATGTATGTTAAAATGTTGTTAAATACAAATTCATTTACGTAATTTTACAATGTCAAAATTACTATCACAAATGAAGCATATTAGATGCTAAATTAATCGTAATCAATTAAACGGATTGGTTAAGGAATTTGAGAATAGTTCTCATACATTTGAAAAGCTATCTTATGTCATAATACGCCTATCCCCGCAATGGTTGCGAATAATGCCTCCGAGGAAGAGATTGTTACTTTTAGAAAGTGGCAAGATGATGCACAAATTAGCTCAATGCATCATGCTCGCATCCACGAAAGTAACGAGCTTCAGCCACAAGATGAAACTATGGATGCTTCCTACTATATTCCTTCACATCAAGTAGTTGATGGTGAGGAAAGTAGACTAATAGATATCGAGATATCTAAGGAGCTCTTCCGATCTAGAATGGCCAAATGACACTACAAGATGCATAAAAGTTCTTAACATAATCAATTTGATTGATCAATTAGGACAACTGGTTTTGTCATGGATGGAGAGTTGAGCCAAGATTTGATCTTGCACTCACTCCCGGACTCCTTTCACAATTGTTGTGAATTTTTCATATGAACAAGCTAGATATCGACAATTGATTTGCTTAACATGTTGAAAAATGTTGAGAGTCACTTTTCAACCAAGAAAGATCAAGTCTTCTTGGTAGGGGCCAAAGGATCTTCTCCAAAAGAAGAAGCGATTCAAAGAAGGTAAATAGAAAGGCATAAACAAAGGATAATACGAACAAAATCGATATAGATGGCAAAGGAGTTTGCTACCACCGCAATAAGCTCCGGACCTTTGGAAAGAAGCTCGCGAGAAGCATCTTGCAGAGGTTAACCAAAGAAGCTTAGTGAAGTTTTTCATAATACGCTTTTTGTTCATGATTGAAATAAATTTTTCTTTAAGTCAAGGTTCTACTTGGGTATTGGATACCGACTTTGGTTATCATAAATATAGATTTATGAAAAGGACCAGCGATAGAAAGTTAAACAAATATAAGTAATCCTATGTGTGGAAAATGAAGCAAAGGTTCTTTGCATTAGTATAGAAACTTATAGTTTAGCAATGCCTACTGCAAATCTATTAAGTCGATAAGTTGTTATTGTATTCCATTCTTGTTAAAATATTATTTCCATTTTATTGTTGGACAATGAAAACTTTGGTATTATAATTAAGAACAATTGTTGTTCTATTTATAATAATAATGTTTTGTATAGAACTGGAATATTACTTAATGGATTTTGTATACTTGACTTACATGAAAATAATTTTGCATATTGAACAAACTAGTATAAGAAAAGGAGATGATCATTCAAAGAGTTGAATGTGTGTATTTGCTGAAATACAAGTGTGAATTATTTGAAAGGTTCAAAGAATTCAGAAGTGAAACAAATTGGCAAAGTATTAAGATTCTTTGATTAGATCAAGGAATAAAAACTTGTGCAATAAGTCTCTAGATCATCTCAAATGGTTTTCTCATAATGGACACATCCCGACACGCAATAATTGATTGATGTATCCGAATGAAAAAATCGTACCTTGTTGGACATGGTGCGGTCCATAATGATTTTCTTGACATTCCAAAGATCCTACGGGATAATGTCCTAGAAATGGGTATGCGATATCTACTTAAAATGGTAACCTCAAAATCCTAGCCCAAGACTCCATAAAAGTTATGGGATGTGGAGGATTCCTAATCTTAAGTATGTTAAGATAAGGGTTCCAACTTATGTGAAAAGGTTTCAAAAGGATAAGTTTGGGACAAGATTTGACATGTCTGATTTGTGGGACATCTAAAAAGTAAGTTTAGGGCATATGTTCTATAATCCTACTTAGCAAAAGGTGTTTGTTCATGAACACGCTTCCGCCTTTCAAGATAAAGGTGTTTATCATTGAAAGGGCTAGTGGGAGGATAATAGATCTTGAAGAGTTCAAGAACCACAAAATTTTATAAGTCAAATAAGAGGAACCTGTGGATAGACCTATTGTACACCACCACCGAATCGTAAATCGGAATAATGCAGAAGATACCTAGAGGTATGGATTCATCATAGATGACGATGATGAGGTACGCATCATGAAGATGATGATCTAGTTACATCTGATGAGTTAAGAGTTGTAGACACTCGGAGAAATTGATTGAAGCAATATTCTCAAAAATGGAACATTCGTTTGATGAAACAAATCAAAAGAGTTTGATTTTATCAAAAATAAGAATGAACCTAGTGTGTACAAAAGGGTCGATTGGGAGCATCGTGACATTCCTAGTATTACTTGTTGATATACTATGGATAAGGAATGACATACCAATGCTACAATCAAGAAAGATAAAGTTGTCTAAACATTCCTCCATGAATGATTTGGGAAGAGTATCTTAATTGGGGATATAAATCTATATAGATAGATTTAAAAGGATGCTCAACTTAACCCAAGGAACGTATATTCATTTGATGCTAAAGTAGTTTAGCATGGCAAACTCAAGAGATGTCTCATGTCGATGAGCTATGGAGTGTATCTCTCTTAATAGTCCCCATAGACTCCAAAGAAGAGAGATCGCATGGAGTGACAATCATGTATGCAATGAAATATACGAGACACGATGTTGATCGGTCATATTTTGGAGAAGTTCACTATAGTCGTTGAAAAACATCTTAAAGTGCTTAACCCAAGCACTAAGGATGTGATCATATTCATGGTGGGTCTAAATTAAAACTAGAGGGCTTAATGCACTTCGAGTTTTTCAGATGAGACTAAGATGATGAAAATCCACTTTAAGGTAAAGGGTTACTTGAGAAGTGGTGCGATGAATTGGAAAGGTTCCAAACAAAGAAAGAGTTGCTGGTTTAGTGATAAAGACAAAGTATATAGCTATAAATGAAGCTGCAAGTTGATTGTTTGGATTAAAAGTTCATTACAGAACTAGGAATAGTTCCTAAGTCTCATCTTGGATCTAAACATGTGTTGTGGCACTTTCATTTGATTATAAAAATCATTGAAAGATGGGAAATCACTATATAGATAGTGGACTCTCATGAACAACATTACATATCCATTAACTAAAGCTTATCCAACAGCAGGATAATCGTCACTTAGAGAAGAAGAGTATGAGTTACCATGACGATTGGCTTTAGTGCAAGTGGGAGATTGAAAGTAGTATGCACAACAAAGCCCAATCATGTTTGATGATAAAGCATATACTTTGTAACAATCTTATTCATTTATTAATAAAAGTATTAATTTATTAAAGGCTTTTAATTATCTACATGATGTTTGTTTTATAATATGTGATAAACCCATAGTTTTAAGCAATGCTTTTAGAATAATGATGATGATCATTCTAATGAGATCTAAATTCTTAGAAAGCTTAAAACTAAAATAGTTCCCAATCATTGGATTACTAAATTGGGGATTAAGTGAATCCGGATAGATCGGGTACATCGTTCTTCTTTCATGGATGAGGATGATTGATCTCACGATCATTTGTGTGGAGACACTAAAAGCAAGTTTGTAGGTGCTTATTAGAGAATAAGTTCAGCATCGAACGTGGCTCGCTAAGGAATACCTAATGGAGTTTTATTTGCATCATCAATAGGAATTCTGTAGTGATAGTAGTACAAGTGATCCTTGGACTTGAGATCATCATAGTATCTTGTGTATGATGAGTTATACTTTGACTTATTCCTTAAGACCCTTAGGGTATATCAAAGGGTATGCTTGGGTATAATAAGTTGTACATGGAGATAATGTATGATCAATAAAGAATCTACCACTTTAATAAAGAAGAGAAATGTCCTATGTGATTCGATAAATGACAACCCAGTAGTCTTGGCTAAGCGTAATGAAATTAGAAAGGAGTTTCTAATTTGCATTATTTGAGTTGTGCATTTAAGGATCGAAATACATATAATTAAATAAAATAAGACTTTGTGAAATTCCATGTCTTATATTTAATTGGGACATTGTATGGTGGAAGGATTGAATTGCATTGCAGTAACTATTTACTCAAAGGTTCTTTAATGATTAATGTTGAAATCTATATTATCCGGAAAGTCGTTGATCGCTATTTGGGAGGCTTATCCCTATGTAGAATAAATATTATTTAAATAAATTAATTGTTTAATTTATTTATTTAAATAAGATTAGAATTGTTCTAATTGATTTATTCACAACCTAGGTTTAATATGGAGAACCTAAAGGGTCACACCATAAAAGGAAGAATAATTATTTAAGAAGTAAATGGCATAATTGTAATAATATGTTATGTATATTTAATTTAATCTATGGTGATAGAATAAATTAAATAGCTTAATATTTATTATTTAATATTTTAGAAATATTAAATATAAATTAATAAGAGGGTCTTATTAATATTATTACAATTATTATTATTTTAATTTCTAAAAGAGTTTAGGAATTAATTTAATATAAGTACTCTCAAATATTCCTAATTGGATTAGGAAGGAAAATTAATTAAAGGAGTTTAATTAATTATCCCTAATAAGATTAAGGAGCTTAATTAATTAAAAGAATTAATTAATTAAAACCCAATTCCTTAATTGTTAAGGTGGGTTGCCCACATCAATAAATAAGAGGAGTCTTATTATGGGTGTATGGGTTGTTGACTTTTTCAACATACGACATAATTCTAATTGTTGGGAGAGTACACCCTTTCTATAGAGATAGAAAAACTAGGGTTTAGCCAACCACCCTTCTTCTTGAATTCCTATTCTTCCTTGGTGGATCACCTCTAGAGGCCAAACACATGGGTGGCTAACGTTGATCAAAGGAAGGAACCAAACCCGGTGGATTCAAGTTGAACGCGAAAAGGATTGGAGGTGAACTTGTACCTGAGGAAGCTCGGATCTTCAAGGGTATGTTTGTTCTTCATATTTTTCGTTTAATTAATAATTGTGCATACAGGGTGATCCGGGTATATGGTTTGTAAATTTTTAAACTCTGATTTTTACACGCTTCCGCTAATTTTTGCAATTTGATTGCGTTATGAATATTACAAACCTAACAGAGTGTTCTTCAGTGTTTTTGTTCAATGCTTGCTTATTTCTATCATCTGCTGATGTTTTGCATATATTAGGTCTTTGAAATGTATCCGTTGAAGACATCCGTTGAAGCATTAAATGCATTTGACATTTATGAGCTTTGATGGAGACTTTTCTGCACATCTTCTGATTAGCAGTCTGGCCCACTGACACAGCATACTGCTATCTCACCTAACACCTGAAAAGGTGTTTTCTGTTGACTCATAGTACTTTTCTTAGCTTCTTCAATATGTTTCTTTGTTTTATACTAAGGATGACTGTTGTGACATTAGGACTGCCGAGGGCTTCAACGTTTATAATCCATTCCACATTTGTTAGGATTTATTCTTAAAAAAATGGGCAAGGCTCGATGCTTCTAACACAGGCAGATGATGCTCTATGATTCTGATTGTGGTGTCTTGCCACCTTGGTGCTTGATCTGATACTGGCAAACGAGAACACTACGATTTCTCTTAAGGACTGGCACACTACGATCTTCACTTGCTTGTCTTGTAGACTCTACATTTCCGAGAGCACACTACAATCTCTGAGTTGGCTCGGCAAACGTTTGGACCACTCTACGATTTCAGGAGAACCCCTTCAAAGCAGACACACTACGATTCTCGATGCTCTACGATTCTGCCTTGGCTTCTGCAATCTCTTGATTGGTTCAATAAACTACGATTTGTTGAAGCCTATCAATTACATCTCAAGACATAAATCAACCTTAACAGCTTTGATCTCTTCATCTATACATTCATTTACAGAATGATAAACATTAAAAGCTTAGATCAACCTAACAAATTTGAACTACCACTAAGTCCATGTACATATATTCCTTGAAGGAATTTACATATAATCATGAATGTTTACTTTCAACATCAAATTTAAAGATGCAGTCTCCCAACAAATGCTTATGCATAATCAAACACATGACAGATGTGACACCCACAAATCCAGGTACTCAAAATTAATTCCCTCAGATTTGGTGTTTACTCAACAAAATAATTAACATTTAACTACCCATAATAATGATAACAATACAATTGAAATAGAAATACTCCCAATATAGGGTTACAACATCTTAAACGAATAAATCACAGGTTATCTAACCTTAATACATCATATGCGAAAACATCATAAACAAATAAGTCTTACACATCACATTATAAGTCTTAATATAAACATTCAAATATTAAATAAGTCTTCATCATTTGCTAGCTTTTCCCTTGCCCTTACTTGAAGATGGCTTATCAACTCTTTCAATCTTAGCTGCAATGTTATTATGCAAGAGTGAGCAACAATTTTCCACAAGTTTAACAATAGAATAATAATAATAACATGCGAATAACAATGGATACTGAACCAAAAGAAGTCTCGGCTTTTGAATCGAGATTAGAACAGGAATCAAAAGTACATATGAGGGTCATAAGACCATGAACTATGTCCCAGGTTATCAAGTATTTTTACTTTAAACCTTTAACAGTCGTAAGAATATATGAACCCATGTATGTGCACAATATCTTAACGCTATCGCGTAATATAATCCCCCATAACAGGGTTGTTCATCTCATCTTTGACGTTAGAGTCTGCACCAAAGGAAGTTTGAAGATTAGCTTCAAGGGTAATTTAGAGTATAATAATCATCAACTAAGGATTAGTTGAATCAATAAGGAATTACTATTTATTCAAGGTTTCAATGCAATATCGAAATCAATAATCAAATCAAAGATTGAATCTCAACTCTATATAATTGACTGAAAAGATTGGATCTCAATTCTACACAATTGAATGAACTTTGTACAATAGAAGTAATACTTCAAAAGAATTAGAACATTTCATTTGGAATCATAAACTTGAATAATTAAGCTTTGAACAATTCGAAATAAAAATACGAAGCTTGCTTAATAATAATAAGATTTAAGAACTTGCTCAATGTAAGAATAGGGTTTGGAAACTTGTCTCGTGCGTAGGCTAAACGATTACTACTCACGTTCACCACAATTCTTACACACATACCATATGTATTCACAACATTCATTAGTTACATTGATAGTAACTTTATAGGTTTAGTTCCCTCTTTTAATACAACTTGTTAACTTGGTTTAAATTCTGCTCATTACCATCATTCACATATACAGGACTGAAATATCAAATTTAAGTTTAAATAACATCATATCATCTCATGCACATCACTTTCTTTTTTTTAAACGTGGTTTAACTAGTTACAAAACATAGCAGTTATAAGGTCACAAGACCTTTTTTAATTTATTTTTATAATTCTCTTATTATATGGTCCATTAGTCATACTTTCACTTAATTATTTAATAGAAACTCTATTTTATTTAACAAATCATTACCCTTCTAATTTAATTACTTAATTAAATTAGAATATTTTCACTCCCTCACTATTATTACACTCGAATAAATTATTCCATAATAATTTTCATCGATTATTTTATTCCATAAATATTTCAACTAAAATATTTATTTTATTTGATAAATATTTTAATTATTATTTTATTTATTTATTTGCCCGCCGGGGTGGGATAATTTAGCTTGGTAATGCTCTCAGGGAGGAATGATTCTTGTAAGACCCCAACTTATTATAAATAAAATCAAATTTCCTCTATTTTTTATTATGAATAATAAGGTATTAATTTGATATAATACTTTGGTTATGGGTAAAATGTGAAAATTTTATAAAATAAGCAAGTGGTTATAAAATATTCTTGTTGTCGGGGAATATTTAAATGCAGTAGTATGACCATTTGTAGGTCCCATAACCTGATAATAGCTATAGGATGAAAAAAAATGACAAGTTTGAGTTTTATAAATAACGACGTAATGGTTCTGAATTAACACTGTTGGAATACCAAATTGGTTAAAATACTGAATGTCTGGCGTGGATGCTTGAGTGTTATTACCATTATCGATCAAAGATTGAATTATCGATTCTTACGTAAGAAGACATTACTCAATAATTGTTACGATAATTATCATTCAATATTTTATTTTATTGATTCGATAATTCTTGCGTTGATATTTTATATTATTGTTGTTTCAATAATTGTCATTTGACAAGATTCCATTATCGGATCAATAATTCATATTATTTGAATAATATTATTAGACAAACATTATTGGCAATGTCTAAAAAATTCTGTCAAAGAGAGGTTTGGTCACCTAATTGCGTGCTAATAAGGAAAAATCCTTATCGGAAAGCCCTCTTTCTGAACCGGACCCTCTGGTTGTCATAATTGTGATTCTGTAATATTATTTGTGAATAATTAATTATTGATTTATATGATAAGAAAATATTTATTTTATGTGGATATAAATGATGGATATATTTATTGTGGTTATAAATGATGGAATAAATGCTGAGGTGTTTTATCAGTATTTTATCAGAATTGAGGTATTAAAAATCATCCTTATGTGAATTTCGGATATTTTCTGATTGGAATTTGAAAAAACTTTCTTCTACAAAATTATAGAGAATTAAATTTCCTATGGAATAGACATGAGATTCAAATTTTTCTGATAAAAATGGCTATTTATTATGAATTATTGAAGTTTCACTACTACAAAACAGTAAATAGATAACGCAGAAAAAACGTTGTGGTTTCAGTCAGAAAAACGTCGTGGTTAAGGGTGTCATCTATTTGACACCCTTACACAACGTTTTTAAAACGTTATAGTTAAGCACAATACACAACGTTTTTTAGGAAAAAAACGTTGTAGATTTGTTTTTCAAAAATTAACAGATGCTTAAAAACGTTGTAGAATATATAATTCCACAACGTTTTTTGGATAAAAATGTTGTTTAGTATATCAGACAACATTTTTAGAATGTTGTAGATAAAAAAAAAAAAAAAGTTATAATTCACCTATATTACAAATGCACCTGCAATATACTAATGCCATGATATACAACTAAAAGGTTTAAATTCTCATTTAAATTTAAGCCAAAATATGGCAACCATTCAAAATACATCCCAAAATTACTATTCGTTTACAGTTTCAAATTACTATATTCACAAAATATATACCAAAATATCCATATATACATCTCAAATTCACTTTTCAATATAAATTACTACTATATGTTCACCAAGAAAATGTTCATCAAGGGGAGTAGTTATAGCTCCAGTTACCGCGCCTGCAGTTGAACAGTTCATACATGTAACACTACATGCAGGGAGAAAAAGAAAGAAACAAACTAGCAGTACGAGGCCATGCCTGGAACTTTTTGTCAGCTGTCTCTGCTGCCCATTCTTTGTTTGTAATAGTACTAGGAGTAGTACCTGATTTTAAAAGGTATTTAGAATGGTGAAGTCAGCCAAGGTCCACAACATTAAGGAAACAAGAAATAAGGCAGGACCTCAAAAAACAGAAAAAGAAAAAAAAAACGAACTTGCCTCCAAATATTTTCCGCTCAGCAATATAATAGACACATGTAAACGCAATTACAAATGAAGCTGCAACACTACCAATGAGCTTGGCTGCCGACATGTTCAAACTGCAACAACGAGGTAAATAACCCAATGTCAGGTATGAATTATATTATCCATATATAGGCGAGGCATACCATTTGCAAAGAAAAATGATATACAGGTAAGGCATACAATTTGCAATGATTTAGTAATCAAATCTACAAAATGGAGGTTGGGAGTAACACATACAAGATAATAAAACGCTTAAAAAGAAATAAAGGGTGTTATTTCATTTAGCAAAACTAGCTGCAATTCCCCAATTTAATGGAAGACCAAATAGACGTGACTAATTTTACAATATCAAATTGGTATCGTAAATCAACAAAACAAGAACAGAAGCCAAACAACCAGTATCTTGCAGTGCAGGGATCACATCCAAGCCATAAGAGAAACAGATATACTTGGAGGAGACAGTTTCTGCCAAAAGCACCAAACGCGCCCATGGCAGGGGGCTGTATGTGAATGAAACATTTCCTTAATGTAAGAGCACAGATAAAATAAGCAAAGCAGAGAGAGAAAGAGAGGATAGGTGACATAAATACCATGATTTGCAGAACCAAAACAAGCTTAAAAAGGCCATTTACCTTCACGATGGCTGCAGAGGAAATTCTAGAAGTATCAAAAGAACGACTTTCAACTGTTCAGAGTAGCCTAATACCATCAGTATTTGCTAGAATTTTAATACCATTATCATTTGTTGAAACAGCCAGCAATATCCCTTCCTTGTTAAATCTAATACAAGGAGAAGCCTGCAGATATATCAACAACCAGAATGGTTACCTAGAAAGGAAGACTTGGGAAAGAAAATCTTATCAACTGGCATAACTAAAAACTTACCTGTAACCCACCCTCCACGTCAGCAGTCGTCAATAGGTTAACATTGTCCATATCCCAATATTTTACCATGTATTCATCACCAGCAGCCAAAAAACGATTCTTGGTAGTATCAAATTGCACAACCCCCACAGATCGCTTCCCAAGCCCAATATAAGTACGCTTAACAGCTCCTTCACTTTCATTCCATTCCACAATGTATGAATCTCCTTTATTAGTCCCACATGAGAACAGCCTATGAGTAGCTCAGTACATTATGAAACAGATATTTCAGCTAGTTATCATAAATTAAGTGTTAATTTCTAACCCCTAACAAAAAGGGTAATCTAAATAGTGAAAAATATAATTTCTAAACCTTGTTCCATCAGCCCTGTATGCCATAGTGGTGGACGAATGACCTGGTGCATCGTAGTCAACTCTTGAACCCATGTTGTCATACAACCATGCCTTAATTTTCCCATCAGTTGCCGTAGAGAATATAAACTGTGCAAGAAGAAAGTGGAAGAAAACAAATCAAGTAAACTCATAAAAAGTCGCAATGTCTCACATCAGCCAGACAGAATACAGCAGCAAACGAGGCGCTGCAGCTGTATAGAAGCCAATCACCCTAAAAGAGAAGAGAGAAAGACTGAACATGTCATTAGGCTAGGGAGCTGGGATGTTGTTTAAGAAGTAACCATATTAAACACGGAAACTAACGCCTTGCTTAAACAGTTTGGCACACATTTTGCTAAAGCTTTATCAGACAAATCTAAAGAGATGTGAATCACAGTGTTTCTATCAATTTGGCTAGACGAGGTTTACCTTAGCATTATTAGATAACCAGGACATAGCTTTTGGTCAGTCACCACATCTGGTTCTTTCTGCAAAATTGAAACATCCCAGGCCATCACTGGTGGTTCATGCCTACATCAATTTATATGAGTAACAAGCTTAAAATTCACAGTAGAAAAGTCAAGCAGTATAAAAACATTGTTGCTCTTTAACACACTGCAAGTGAAACATTGAGAACCACAACCTGTGTAAGAAGTGGCTGCAACCTGCAAGTGAAACATTGAGAACCACAACCTTTTGGCTGATAAAGCAAATAACATAATCCACATACTTAGAAATCAATACACAAGCGCACACTAGGAGACGGAAAAAGGAAAATATTACAGTGGAAAGGTAATAACCATACATCTTCCACTGTAATGCAGTGTTGAATTGGTCCCAGGACAATAGTAAAATCTGGAGAAAAAATAACAATGTGCTTGTCACTTCACACAAATACCCATCTGTCAATACATACATGATGCATTAAATATTGGATTCATATTCCTTTAATTAACCTTGAAGGATGTCTATCATAAATTTTCCACAAGTTCAGTAACTATGATTCTGTTATGGCAATTAATTCATCATCTGCACGGTCTTACAACTACTCACAATACTACATTGAGAAGGAAAAGAGTGGGAGGGTTCTTGTAAATCAAATAAACACAAATTAAACGTCAGATGTGTTCTGTGTAAAGTGTAGATAATCATATATTAACCCAAAATTAAGCAATAGTGATTCCCATATATCAAATTGGTAGAGAAAAATAGCTCAATTAGTAATTTGAAGAACTTGAATGAACATCCTATAGCAACCTACATAGTAATCACGAGGTCGCCCTTTAAATTCTTCAGCAAAAAGATCAACAATGGTCTTTCCCGCCCACCTATTTTTAGCCTGTTGACCGATTCAGTTAGGGTTTTAAATAAATTTACAAATGGGAAAATTTATGTGGTTACTAAACCAATTATAAATATCGGTATACATACATGGGAAATGAACCCAATTATACATACCTGGTAGGTATGAACCACCAGTGATGGCCTGGGATTGCTATAGTTGACATAACCATAGCCCATAGATCGACCGGTACTCAAATCCCTACAAACCCTAACCGAAGCAACCTGACCCACTTGGTTAAACAGGAGACACGGCAGAGAGTGGAGGAGGACAGAAAACCCCAGATTGAGAAATTTGATCTGTTTGTTTGTGTTAGGGCTGAGAAATTAGGAGAGGAGGGAAATTTGGTCTCTAGATTCATACCTTATTGTCTTTTGCTAACAGCGATGGTGGTGCTGAGATGGTTAAGGAGCAGAGCAGTAGGAGAGACGTATGCGGAAGGCCGGGTTTCCTCACCTTCCGGTGAGGCGGCTTGCGAGAAGTGGGTTTTTGACGAAGAAGATCTGAATCTGGTTTAGGGATTTAGAAGAAGAATAGTTGGTAGGGATCTGCTAAAATGGGTTTGCTCCGTGTCTTTTTTTTTTTTTGCTTAGTGTTTCTTTTCCGCGTCTTTTTTTTTTAGCTCCGTGTTTTTATTGATAGACAACGTTTTAAAAAAAAAATTATTTAATTAAAAAAAAAAAAAATACCTTTTTAAATAGATAACGTTTTTTTATATATATCTATAACGTTTTTTTAAAAACGTTGTAAAAAAAAATCACAACGCTTTTTTTAAAAAATATTGTAGTTTAAGTGTTGTCTATTTATAATTTTGTAGTAGTGTTTCGAGAAATAAATATTTTTATTAAAAAAATGGTGGGGCCCACTTTTGATTGGTGAAAATTAAAATGTGCTAGAATTTATTTTCAAAAGTGGTGAATTGAATAAGAAGTGAGTAAAGTTTCATCGGTAGCGAGTTAGTCTGTATGGCGTTCTAAAGATTTTTTCATAAATAGGTCTTAGTTAAATTAAAAATCACACCGTAAACAAGTTTTCTCTTTTCTCTCTATATTATCGAGCAGTATTTTGTGAGTATTTAAATACTTTGTGAGTTGTTATTCATTAGTGCAAGTTTCCTTCAGCCTTATATCGATATTCCGATCAGAAGTACTGATATTTTGAGGTAAGGGATGCTATTTTCTTCCTAATGATGTTATTCTTTCAATATCATTATACCAAAATATTGGTATGGATTTTATTGTGGAATTTCTACCTTTTTGTGTCGGGATTACTATTCACGATACTCAAGACTATTCACTTAATCGACACTATTCCCCAAAAATGAAATTTTCTTCTTTTTGTCCAAGATGTTTATTATGGTTACTATCTTTGATTGTATCCATGTTTTGATCTTTATTTTGAATTTTGCTTCACAATTGGTTATTATGGAGTATTATTAAACTTGGATAAACTAAAGTATGAATCCCTAATATTTGTTCTTTTATATCACTGAATTCGTTTTCTTTAAGATATTTTTCATCATCCTCGATCCTAAATGATGATATAAATGAATATCTTTTGGCTTTAGTGCAAAAGATGAATGATTAATCGATGAATATCTTTGGCTACCAGAAGCAAAGATGAATGATTACCTAATGAATATCTTTGAATTCAGTAGTGCAAAGATGAAGCAGTGTTGAGATGAACATGACCATTTGGTGATCTAAATGAATATCTTTGGCACAGTGAAAAGAATGAATATTTGATTCAAGATGTATATTTATTGATGTTATAGGGATAAAATATTGATGATTGACTTTTAAATCTTAGAAGATAATAGATTTTTTTCTCTACTGACTCTTCTAATGGTTTGTTTGTTTTTTTGCGGTTGTTGATCTAAAACTTGTTGTCATTATATTTTATCAGATTTTTCTTCCTGTTGAAGACTAATGATAATTTGTTGTATATTATCTTAGTCATAATATTCTTTACTAGGCTAGTTGAGCTCACCCTTTTCCTTTTTGTTCCATTGTTCTTCTCAGGAGGAGAGAATTTAGCAGGAACTAGTCGGGGTATGGAGTGATGATTCAAGATAGTTGTTTTAGTAGTCCTCACTATTTTGTAAAATAGTGTATCAATAATTGTAATGAGGACTCCTTTTGAGTTTCAGATATTGTCTATTAGACAATATTTGTATTCAAACTCACAAAGATATATGTTGTCGTATTTTGCATGACAATCAGACATCGAGGTTATATTTGTTTATGTACCATGTATTTGGCGACTCAGAATGGGTGATGTATACCTATTTTGGGAGTGTCATAGTTGGTATCAAAGCTTAGGGATATGATCCCTGGCTAAGATGTGAGACAAGAACTAGGAGGGGAGAGGCGGGGAATTCCTTCGCTAGTATGACCTGACTAAGTTTATTTGGTATTTATTTGGTCGATCAGAGTATAGGGATAATATATGACATGTCAATTAACCCTTGTTTTGTGGCAGTTTTTAAGAATGGCAGCAGAGAACGTTAACAATGGAGTGAATGAGACCGTGGAGACACCTCTAATCACCAACCAGGATAATGTGATGTCAGGTGAAGAAGGAATTAGAGATATCCATGTGATGAGTGAATAATTAATAGTTGCACCCGAGTTAGTCGCAGAGGTAGCAGCTGAGAGTGAAGAAGAAGAGGAACCTGAGGAGGATTTCTCAGGAGAACTTTATGATCAAAATGTAGAATTGCAAAATCGTATTCATGAGTTAGAAGAGTAGGTTGAAGAGTGGCAGGCGGTTGTGGAGCAAAGGATGCAACGATTTAAGCTTGTGTTACCCGATATGTGATGCTTGAACAGAAGCACTCTTTGGCAGAGTATAAGATGATAAAGCTGGAATCTGAGCTAAAAGAAGAAACAACTGAACGAGTGAGAATGAGTGATGCATGGGTAAAAGCCGCACGACGCGTTGATATTGTGGAAAGAGATGTCCGATCTAAGAAGGCTAAAATAGATGATATGTATTTCTCTTTTTGGATAGCAATTAGGAGAACCCAACATCAAGTTTTGAAAGACCCTATACATTGCGGTTAACCCCAATTCGATATGGATCGAAGATTAATGATTCAGATCATGAAACAAGAGTACGACAAAGCAGTTGAGGGTGGAATATGCCCTATAGCGAAATTTAATTCTAGCGATAATGATGACAACAAAGGCTATCCCAGACAAGTCAAAATCGATGGTTCAAAGTGAGAGCGCCTTTCATAACTTTCCAAAAAGAGAGGAACCGAACGAAGTTATCACGGGTTAGTTAATCATAATTTTTTGCAAAGTTTATACCTTATTAGATACCGGTTCTACCCATTCTTTTATCTCTCCTGCTTGTGCTCAACGTTTGAACTTAACTCCGGAGAAATTAGACCTTAACTTATCTGTTGAGACTCCGTTAGGAGAAACTTTCATTACATCTACTGTTTATAAATCTTGCTTGATTCAAGTTGGTACCATCACATTACCGTCTGATCTTATTTCGTTGAAAATTCTTGCATTTGATGTGATTTTAGGGATTGATTGGTTAACCACTCATCATGCTAAAATTGATTATTTTCGTAAGGTTGTTAGTTTTCATATTCCCAACCAACCTGTTATGCGAATTCAAACAACCAAACCACTAAAGTCAATCACTGTCATATCAAGCCATAAAGCTATTCGTTTATTGAAAAACGGATGTCAAGCTTTCTTAGCCCATATCATGGACTTGAACAAAAACACGTCAGATTTGAATAAAATTTCATTGTTAGTGAATTTCCGACGATTTTCAAGAACTTCCCTGTCTACCCCCAGAACGTGAAGATGAATTCTTTATTGACCTTGAACCTGGTACAAAGCCCATTTCTAAAACCCCATATCGAATGGCTCCTATTGAACTTCAAGAGTTAAAGGTCCAACTATAGGAGTTGTTAGACATCGGTTTTATTCGTCCTAGTACACCTCCTTGTGGTGCTCCTATTTTATTCGTAAAGAAGAAAGATAGGAGTATGCGACTTTGTATTGACTATCGAGAATTGAACCATGTCATCATCAAGAATAGGTATCTCATTACCTCGATAGATGACTTGTTCGACCACCAGAAGGAGCACAATTCTTTTTCAAAGATCGATCTTCGCTCTAGATATCATCACTCTGATTAAAACCGAGGATATTCCAAAGACCATACGAGAACTTAAGATGACGGGCATTATGAATTCTTAGTCATGTCTTTTGGATTGACTAATGCTCCTACTGCTTTCATGGATATGATGAACCGTGTGTTCAAAGAATATTTGGATCAGTTCGTTGTTGTCTTTATTGATGACATCCTCATCTATTCTAAAAGTCGTGAAGACCATGAACACCATTTGAAGCTGGTACTACAAAGGCTTCGCGATAACAAGCTATATGCCAAGCTGAAGAAATATGAGTTCTGGCTTGAGGAAGTAGCATTCCTTGGGCACGTGGTGTCAAAACATGGAGTATCTGTCGACCCAGCGAAGATTGAAGCCATACAAAGTTGGGAGCAACCGAAGTCGGTGTGATCAAGCACGTAGCTTTTCGGGCTTAATGGTTATTATCGGAGATTCGTGGAAGGATTTTCTCGAATCGCTACTCATTAACTTATCTAACTCATAAAGATATAAAATTCGGTTGGAGCGAGGATTGTGAGAAGAGTTTTCAAGAACTCAAGAGGAGACTCATTTCGGCACCTGTTCTGACAATACCATCTGGTTCGGATGGATTTGTTATCTACAAATGATGCTTTAGTGCAAAGGGTTAGGATGTGTTCTCATGCAACATGGGAAAGTCATAGCCTTTATGCCTCGCGACAACTCAAAGAATATGAGAGGAATTATCCTACTCATGATTTGGAGTTAGCGCAATCGTTTTTTTGCATTGAAAACTGGAGACACTACCAGATGGGAGAAAGTGGAGATCTATACTGATCATAAAAGCCTCAAATATTTCTTCACCCAAAAGGAACTCAATATGCGACAACGACGTTGGCTCGAAATATTGAAAGATTACGATCATACCATCCAATATCATCCCGGAAAAGCAAACGTAGTAGCCGGATTTATCGAGTAGAAGATCATATGCGTACGAGTGCAATGTTGTTAACACAAAGGTCCATTTTGTATGACTTGCAAAGGATGGAGATAGAGGTAAAGGCTCCAAGTACCCACGTGATGATATCAAACATATAGTAGAACCGACTTTAATCGATAAAAGTTAAAGTCGCCAAGCTACGAACATGGAGTCGATGCGTATGAAGAAGAAAGTGCAAGAAGGTGTTATTCCGAAGCAAGAATCGATGAAGAAGAAATACTTGAGTCAACTCGGACTTTGTGTTCCTAACGATTCTGACTTGAAACATAGAATCATGATGGAGGCACACAACACAATCGTTTGTAATCCATCCTAGGAGTACTAAAATGTATCATGATCTTCGACATACATTTTGGTGGAGCAATATGAAGAGAGAGATCGCGAAGTTTATCTCGAGATGTTTAACTTATCAACGTGTAAAGGCGGAGCATCAAGTACCAAAGGGTCCATTGCAACCACTTCAGATTCTGAAATGGAAGTGGGAACACATTACTATGGATTTTGTTACGGGTCTTCCCAAGGTATTGAAAGTAGTATGCACACAAGCCAATCATGTTTGATGATAAAGCATATACTTTGTAACAATCTTATTCATTTATTAATAAAAAGTATTAATTTATTAAAGGCTTTTAATTATCAACATGATGCTGTTTTATAATATGTGATAAACCCATAGTTTTAAGCAATGCTTTTAGAATAATGATGATGATCATTCTAAGAGATCTAAATTCTTAGAAAGCTTAAAACTAAAATAGTTCCCAATCGTTGGATTACTAAATTGGGGATTAGTGAATCCGGATAGATTGGTACATACGTTGCTTCATGCTCATTGGATGAGGATGATTGATCTCATGATCATTTGTGTGGAGACACTAAAGCAAGTATGTAGGTGTTTATTAGAGAATAAGTTCACCGAACATTGGCTCGCTAAGGAATACCTAATGGAGTTTTATTTGCTGTCAATAGGAATTCTGTAGTGATAGTAAGATACAAGTAATCCTTGGACTTGAGATCATCATAGTATCTTGTGTATGATGAGTTATACTTTGACTTATTCCTTAAGACCCTTAGGGTATATCAAAGGGTATGCTTGGGTATAATAAGTTGTACATGGAGATAATGTATGATCAATAAATAATCTACCACTTCTAATAAAAGAAGAGAAATGTCCTATGTGATTCGATAAATGACAACCCAATAGTCCTCGGGTTATAAGTAATGAAATTAGAAAGGAGTTTCTAATTTGCATTATTTGGAGTTGTGCATTTAAGGATCGAAATACATATAATTAAATAAAATAAGACTTTGATAAAGAATTCCATGCCTTATATTTAATTGGGACATCAGTATGGTGGAAGGATTGAATTATACTAGTAACTATTTACTCAAAGGTTCTTTTATGATTAATGTTGAAATCTATATTATCCGGAAAGTCGTTGATCGCTAGGAGGCTTATCCCTATTGTAGAATAAATATTATTTATTTAAATAAATTAATTATTTAATTTATTTATTTAAATAAGATTAGAATTGTTCTAATTGATTTATTCACAACCTAGGTTTAATATGGAGAACCTAAAGGGTTACACCATAAAAGGAAGAATAATTATTTAAGAAGTTAATGGCATAATCGTAATAATATGTTAAGTATATTTAATTTAATCTATGATGATAGAATAAATTAAATAGCTTAATATTTATTATTTAATATTTTAGAAATATTAAATATAAATTAATAAGAGGAGTCTTATTAATATTATTACATTATTATTATTATTTTAATTTCTAAAAGAGTTTAGGAATTAATTTAATATAAGTACTCTCATTTATTCCTAATAGGATTAGAAGGGAAAATTAATTAAAGGAGTTTAATTAATTATCCCTAATAAGATTAGGAAGCCCATTTAATTAAAAGAGTTTAATTAAAATAATACCTTATTTTATTAAATAAGGTTAACTGATATCTTTATAAGAGGAGTCTTATATCAGATATCAAGATATACGCAATTCCAATTGTTGGAGAGTACGCCATTTTTCTATAGAGATAGGAAAAACTAGGGTTTGAGCCAATATCCCTTCTTCTTGAAAATTCTTCTTCCTTGGTGGATCACCTCTAGAGGCCAAACACATGGGTGGCTAACGTTGATCAAAGGAAGGAACCAAACCCGGTGGATTCAAGTTGAACGAAAAAGGATTTGGAGGTGAACTTGTACCTAAGGAAGCTCGATCTTCAAGGGTATGATTTTATTCGTTATCTTTTTCGTTTAATTAATAATTGTGCATAAAGGGTGATCCGGGTTTATGGTTTGTAAAATTTTAAACTCGATTTTACACGTTTAAGCTTATTTTGTAATTTGATTGCGTTCATGAATATTACAAACCTAATAAATGGCATCGAGCCAAACCTTTATGCAAATTATTAATTGTTCAAATTTGATATGTATATTAATATGTGTTTAGAACAATTTAATTAGGCATAATTTTATCAGTATAAAAAAAAAAAAAAAAAAATAATTCATAAACTATTAGCTTTTTTTTAAAATTTTCGTATTACTTTTGTTTTGCGAATTTTTTTTTATACTAATTTTTTTTAAAGTCGATCGTGGGTAATCAAGGAGATGATTCACGTGGTATGTTTTCGACATTCCTATAATGTCATTTTGATTACTTATATTTTTATATATATATATATAATATATATATATATATATATATATATATATATATATATATATATATATATATATATATATATATATATATATATATATATAATATTTTAATAATAAATATATATATACGGTTATTATATATATATATATATAATATATATATATATATATATTCTTAATAATTTTAGAATTAAAATAAAGTTTATTTTAATTTTAAAAATAAAAAGTTCATTTTAATCTTAAAATAAAAATTTATTTTAATTTTAAAATTAAATTTTATGCTAACTAATTAGAGTTGGAATTGGATTCCATGATAACTAATTGGAGTTGAAATTGGATTCTATTTTTCCTTAAATAAAGGAGTTTATTTTGATATGAAATTAGATTTCATATTATTCAAAAATAAAAAGGTTTATTTGTGAATAGGAAAGAGAATCCTAATTTCCTTAAATAAAGGAGTTTATTTAGATATGAAATAAGATTTTATATTATTCAAAATAAAGGAGTTTATTTGTGAATAGGAAAGAGAATAAAGTGTTTCCTTTTATAAAGGAATTATTTTTATTATATGGAATTGGATTCCATAATTAATTAAAATAAAGGAGTTTATTTTGATTAAAAATTTTGATTAAAATAAAATAGTTTATTTTATTCAAAATTGGATAAATTAAAATAAAATAGTTTTATTTTGATTTAAATTTGGATTAAAATAAAGGAGTTTATTTTGATTCAAAAATAGATTTTATACTAACTAAATTTGCCCATTAAATGATATCAATATATATATTAAATGTTTATTATTCATAAGATGAATGTTATTTATTGATGCATATGATGATGTGTATGATAATAAATGGGATTGATTATGGACAATGACCAATGTGATTGGATTTTATTTTAGTTGGATGCATGAATGTATGGGTTTTATTAAATGGGGTCACAGACTCGCCTTCTCTAATTTTTTTCGAATGTAAATTCTATCTCCTCCTATGTACTTCTCCTCGATTGTTGATCAAGGCTTCTATTTATTTTAAATAGTTTTGTAATAGGAATAGTTAGAATTAATTTTGAAAATTGGAGATCAAGGAGCAAGGAGCGCCAAGACCCGCTAGATTTGTAATGGAGCCCGGGTTTAAATGTAATAGTTATATTTAAATATTATTTCTTGCACCCTAGGGTTTGACCTTTTGGTTCACTTGGTGGCTCTAGTGAACCAAACTAGAATAAAAGTCCATAATCAATCCAAGTAGAATATAGTATTCTATATGTGCATGCTTATACTATATATATATATATATTATGCAAACATGCTTCGCATGTTCATTAATACGACGCGTATTTTATATATATATGTAAATGCCGCTTAAACAAGATGAGACAAATTAATAACAAACCCCTCAATTTTTTTTTTATATTAAGTCCTAAGCGCTCAAAGATATTTGGAATATCGAACGTCGCCGCTTTCAAGCATGATAAAATTAATAGAGTATTAAATATTTAATATGAGTTTGTTGTGTCACCACAAGGCAAGTATTAAGTATTTAAGATGTTAATTTATCACATTTGATGCTTATAAAGAAAATTGAACAATATTGTTTTGTTGTGTCACCACAAGGATGATATTTTCTTTTTGAATATATGGAGTGCTAGGTCGGACTTAACTTGGATAATTTTGATTCGGATGTGCCACCACTGATCAAAATAATCTAAGAGGCAAAAGAAAAGGAGTTGCATATAGTTGATGTAATTGACAAAAGTTGTCTCACCTATTTATTTATATATAGTTTGTTGTGTCACCACAAGGCTATATACATTTGAAATGGGATCCTTATTCTCACTAGCAAATCTTTAATTAGATTTTGCCGAACTATATAAGTGAGGGTAATATAGTTTGAAGAAAATAGTGGGAGATACCAATTTAAAACAAGACCTAATTTATTTTGGTAATTAATAAAAGAATGTATGTTAAAATGTTGTTAATTACAAATTCATTTACAGAATTTTACAATGTCTAAAATTACTATTGCTGCGAAGCATATTAGATGCTAAATTAACTAAACCGGATTAAACGGATTGGTTAAGGAATTTGAAAATAGTTCTCATAGCTGAAAAGCTATCTTATGTCCTTAATACGCCTATCCCTACAATGGTTGCAGACAATGCCTCTGAGGAAGAAATTACTACTTTTAGAAAGTGGCAAGATGATGCATAGTTGGCTCAACGCATCATGCTCGCATCCACGAGTAACGAGCTTCAAAGCCACAAGACGATGAAACTATGGATGCTTTTACTATATTCCCGCACATCAAGTAGTTGATGGTGAGGAAAGTAGGACCGATAGATATCGATATCTAAGGAGCTCTTCCGATCTAGAATGGCCAATGGCACTACAAGATAGATAAAATTATGTCCTAATGATAATCAATTTGATTGATCAATTAGGACAACCAAGTTTTATCATGGATGGAGAGTTGAGCCAAGATTTGATCTCGCACTCACTCCAGGACTCATTTCACAATTGTTGTGAATTTTTCATATAAACAAGCTAGATATCACCGTTGATTTGCTTAACATGTTGAAAAATGATGAGAGTCACTTTCCAACCAAGAAAGACCATGTCTTCTTGGTAGGGGCCAAAGGATCTTCCAAAAGAAGAACGATTCAAAGAAGGTATATAGAAAGGCATAAACAAAGGATAATAAGAACAAAAGCGATATGGATAGCAAAGGAGTTTGCTTCCACCGCAATAAGCCCGGACACTCGGAAAGAAGCTGCGAGAAACATCTTGCGCAGAGGCTAACCAAAGAAGCTTAGTGAAGTTTGATGCATAATACGCTTTTTGTTCATGATTGAAATAAATTTTTCTTTAAGTCAAGGTTCTACTTGGGTATTGGATAC
Organism: Panax quinquefolius; assembly: GCA_020205615.1. Taxonomy (NCBI): domain Eukaryota; kingdom Viridiplantae; phylum Streptophyta; class Magnoliopsida; order Apiales; family Araliaceae; genus Panax; species Panax quinquefolius. The sequence continues at coordinate 121,632,296 of CM035172.1, read as the reverse complement.
CGACTTTGGTTATCATAAATATAGATTTATGAAGGACCAAGGTAATAGAAAGCTAAATAAATATAAGTAATCCTATGTGTGGAAAATGAAGCAAAGGTTCTACGATTAGCCATAGAAACTTATAGTTTAGTTAATGCTTACACGGAAAATCTATTAAGTCAATAAGTTGTTATTGTATTCCGGTTCTTGTTAAAATATTATTTCCATTTTATTGTTGGACAATGAAATCTTTGGTATTATAATTAAGAACAATTGTTGTTCTATTTATAATAATAATGTTTGTATAGAACTCGAATATTACTTAATAAATTTTGTATACTTGACTTACATGAAAATAATTTTGCATATTGAACAAATTAGTATAAGAAAAGGAGATGATCATTCAAAGAGTTGAATGTGTGTATTTGCTAAAATACAAGTGTGAATTATTTGAAAGGTTCAAAGAATTCGTAAGTGAAACAAATTGGCAATGTATTAAGATTCTTTGATTAGATCAAGGAATAAATACTTGTGCAATAAGTTTCTAGATCATCTCAAATGGTTTTTCATAATGGACACATCCCGATACGCAATAATTGATTGATGTATCTGAATGAAAAATCGTACCTTGTTGGACATGGTGCGGTCCATAATGATTTTACCGACATTCCAATATCCTTCGGGATAATGTCCTAGAAATGGCCGCATATCTACGGAAAAGGTAACCTCAAAATCCAGCCCCAAGACTCCATAAAAGTTATGGACATGGAGGATTCCTAATCTTAAGTATGTTAAGATAAGGGGTTGTCCAACTTATGTGAAACGGTTTCAAGGATAAGCTTGGGACAATATTTGACAAGTACAAATTTGTGGGACATCCTAAAGTAAGTTTAGGTATATGTTCTATAATCCTACTTAGCAAAAAGGTGTTTGTTACTGAAACACACGCCTTCTAAGATAAAGGTGTTTATCATTGAAGGGCTAGTGGGAGGATAATAGATCTTCAAGAGTTCAAGAACCACAAAATACTATAAGTCAAATAAGAGGAACACGTAGATAGACCTATTATACCACAAATCAATCGTAAATGCGGAATAGTATCAAGATACAGGAGGTATGGATTCATCATGGATGATGATGATGAGGCACACATCATAGAAGATGATGATCCAGAGTTACATTCGATGAGGTAAGTGTTGTAGACACTCAGAGAAATGGATTGAAGCAAGTTTCTCAAATATGGAACATTCGTTTTGATGAGGCAATCAAAAGAGTTTGATTTTATCAAAAAAATAAGAATGAACCTAGTGTGTACAAAAGGGTCAGTGGGAGCATCGTGACATTCCTAGTACTATATGTTGATATACTACGGATAAGGAATGACATACCAATGCTACAATCAGTAAAGATAAAGTTGTCTAAACATTCCTCCATGAATGATTTGGAAGAGTATCTTAATTGGGGATATAAATCTATATAGATAGATTTAAGAGGATGCTCGACTTAACCCAAGGAACGTATATTCATTTTGATGCTAAAGTCGTTTAGCATGGCAAGCTCCAAGAGATGTTTCATGTTGATGAGCCATGGAGTGTATCTCTCTTAATAGTCCCCACAGACTCCTGGAAAGAGAGGTCGCATGAGTGACAATCATGTATGCAATGAAATGTACGAGACCTGATGTTGATCAGTTATATTATGGAGAAGTTCACTATGAGTCGTTGAAAATATCTTAAAGTGCTTAACCCAAGACTAAGGATGTGATCATATTCATGGTGGGTCTAAATTAAAACTAGAGGGCTTAACAGACTCAAGTTTTTTTCGTATGCACCAAGATGACGAGAAAATCCACTCTAAGGTAAAAAGCGTTATCTTGAAGCAAAGTGGTGCAGTGAATTGGAAAGGTTCCCAAACAAAGAAAGAGTTCTTTGGTTTAGTGATAAAGACAAAGTATATAGCTATAAATGAAGTCGCAAGTTGATTGTTTGGATTAAAAGTTCATTACTGAGAACTAGAATAGTTCCTAAGTCTCATCTTGGATCTAAACATGTGTTGTGGCACTTTCATTTGATTATTAGAATCATTGAAAGATGGGAAATCACTATAGAGATAGTGGACTCTCATGAACAACATTACATATCCATTAACTAAAGCTTATCCAACAGCAGGATAATCGTCACTTAGAGAAGAAGAGTATGATATACCATGACGATTGGCTTTAGTGCAAGTGGGAGATTGAAAGTAGTATGCACACAAGCCAATCATGTTTGATGATAAAGCATATACTTTGTAACAATCTTATTCATTTATTAATAAAAAGTATTAATTTATTAAAGGCTTTTAATTATCAACATGATCTTTGTTTTATAATATGTGATAAACCCATAGTTTTAAGCAATGCTTTTAGAATAATGATGATGATCATTCTAATGAGATCTAAATTCTTAGAAAGCTTAAAACTAAAATAGTTCTCAATCGTTGGATTACTAAATTGGGGATTAGTGAATCCAGGATAGATTGGTACATACGTTGCTTGCTTTCATTGGATGAGGATGATTGATCTCATGATCATTTGTGTGGAGACACTAAAGCAAGTATGTAGGTGCTTATTAGAGAATAAGTTCATTGAACGTGGCTCGCTAAGGAATACCTAATGGAGTTTTATTTGCTGTCAATAGGAATTCTCAGTAGTGATAGTAAGACAAGTAATCCTTGGACTTGAGATCATCATAGTATCTTGTGTATGATGAGTTATACTTTGACTTATTCCTTAAGACCCTTAGGGTATATCAAAGGGTATGCTTGGGTATAATAAGTTATACATGGAGATAATGTATGATCAATAAATAATCTACCACTTCTAATAAAAGAAGAGAAATGTCCTATGTGATTCGATAAATGACAACCCAGTAGTCCTTGGTTAATAGCGAATGAAATTAGAAAGGAGTTTCTAATTTGCATTATTTGAGTTGTGCATTTAAGGATCGAAATACATATAATTAAATAAAATAAGACTTGACAAAGAATTCCATACGCCTTATATTTAATTGGGGACATCAGTATGGTGGAAGGATTGAATTGTATTTGCAGAACTATTTACTCAAAGGTTCTTTTATGATTAATGTTGAAATCTATATTATCCGGAAAGTCGTTGATCGCTAGGGAGGCTTATCCTATTGTAGAATAAATATTATTTATTTAAATAAATTAATTATTTAATTTATTTATTTAAATAAGATTAGAATTGTTTCTAATTGATTTATTCACAATAGGTTTAATATGGAGAACCTAAAGGGTTACACCATAAAAGGAAGAATAATTATTTAAGAAGTTAATGGCATAATCGTAATAATATGTTAAGTATATTTAATTTAATCTATGATGATAGAATAAATTAAATAGCTTAATATTTATTATTTAATATTTTAGAAATATTAAATATAAATTAATAAGAAGAGTCTTATTAATATTATTACAATTATTATTATTTTAATTTCTAAAAGAGTTTAGGAATTAATTTAATATAAGTACTCTCATTTATTCCTAATAGGATTAGAAGGAAAATTAATTAAAAGAGTTTAATTAATTATCCCTAATAAGATTAGGGAGCCCATTTAATTAAAAGAGTTTAATTAAAATAATACCTTATTTTATTAAATAAGGTTAACTGATATCTTTATAAGAGGAGTCTTATATCAGATATCAAGATATACGCAATTCCAATTGTTGGAGAGTACGCCCTTTTTCTATAGAGATAGGAAAAATTAGGGTTTGAGCCAATACCCCTTCTTCTTGAAAATTCTTCTTCCTTGGTGGATCACCTCTAGAGGCCAAACACATGGGTGGCTAACGTTGATCAAAGGAAGGAACCAAACCCGGTGGATTCAAGTTGAACGAGAAAGGATTTGGAGGTGAACTTGTACCTGAGGAAGCTCGATCTTCAAGGGTATGATTTTATTCGTTATCTTTTTCGTTTAATTAATAATTGTGCATAAAGGGTGATCCGGGTTTATGGTTTGTAAAATTTTAAACTCTAATTTTACACGTTTCCGCTTATTTTTGCAATTTGATTGCGGTCATGAATATTACAAACCTAACAGGTATCTCAAGGCATAGATGTGATTTGGGTTATTGTTGATAAATTAACCAAGTCTGCCCATTTCTTGCCTATACGAGAGACTTATTCCCTTGAACGTCTTACTAGTATGTATGTGAATGAGATTGTGAGATTGCATGGCATGCTAGTATCTATAGTTTCGGATCGTGACCCAAGATTCACTTCACGATTTTGGGTTAGCTTGCAGAAAGCTATGGGCACGGATTTGATTTATGATTGGGCACAGATACCATCCTCAAACGGACGGACAATCAGAGAGAACTATTCAAACTCTTGAAGATCTATTAAGACTTTGTGTCCTAGATTTCAAAGGGAGTTGGGAAAAGTACCTACCATTGGTGGAATTCTCATACAACAACAATTATCAGGCAAGTATAGGTGTGGCTCCATTCGAGGCGTTGTATGAAAGAAAGTGTTATTCTCCAGTATACTGGGACGAGGTGGGTGAAGCAACATTGTTGGGACCAGAGTTGGTACGAATGACTACAGAGAAGATCCAAACGATTCGACAACGTATACAAAACAAAAGAGTTATGCGGATCTACATCGAAAGGACGTGGAATTTAACATTGGGGATCATGTATTGTTACGTATTGCACCATGGAAGGGAGTTACAAGATTTGGGAAGAGAGGAAAGCTCAATCCAAGATTTGTTGGTCCATTTGAAATTCTTGACCGAATAGGAAATGTGGCCTATAGACTCGCATTACCTCCAAGCATGTCTCGTGTTCATAATGTTTTTCGCATATCTATGCTTCGTAAATATGTGAAAGACCCGAACCACATTATTAAGTTAGAACCAGATGAGATAGCCGAAGATTTAACGTACGAGGAGGTACCTGTTAAGATATTGGATAGGAAAGAGCATGTCCTACGCACGAAGGTTATACCACAAGTTAAGGTTTTGTGGAGAAACTATGCTATGAAGAAATGACACGGGAGTTGGAATCGTAAATGAAAGCGATGTATCCTCACCTTTTCAAACACACTGTGTATCGCACGCCAATTTTCGAGGACGAAATTTCATAAGGAGGGGAGGTTGTAAGACCCAAACTTATTATAAATAAAATCAAATTTTCTCTATATATTATTATGAATAATAAGGTATTAATTTGATATAATACTTTGGTTATGGGTGAAATATGAAAATTTTACAAAATAAGCAAGTGGTTATAGAATATTCTTGCTGTCGGGGGATATTCGTACGACGGCTCAGCCATTTGTGGGTCCCATAACGGATAACTGTCGGATGAAGAAAATGACAAGTTTGAATTTTTATAAATAACGGCGTAATGGTTACCGTTAACACTATTGGAATACCCGGTGGTTAAAATACAATAATACGCGTGGATGCACAGTAGCACACAGTATTGCACAGTATTGTTGAATTATTGATTCTTACGTAAGAAGGCACTACTCAATAATTGTTACAGTAATTACTGTTCAATATTTTATTTTATTGATTCAATAATTGCTGCGTTGATATTTTATATTATTGTTGTTTCAATAATTGTCATTGCACAGTATCTCCATTATCAAATGAAAAATTCATATTATTTGAATAATATTATTAGATAGTATTATTGGCAATGTATAGAAAGTTCTGTCGAGGAGAGGTTTGGTCACCTAATTGCGCGCCAATAAGGAGAAATCCTTATCGGAAAGCCCCCTCTTTCCTGGGAACGACCTGGTTGTCATAATTATGATTCTTTAATATTATTTGTGAATAATTAATTATTAATTTATATGATAAGGAAATATTTATTTTATGTGGATATAAATGATGGATATATTTATTGTGTTTATAAATGTTGGAATAAATGCTGAGGTGTTTTATCAGTATTTTATCAGAATGGAGGTATTAAAAATCATCGTTATGTGGATTTCGGATATTTTCTGATTGGAATTTGGAAAAACTTTCTCCTACAAAGTTGTAGAGAATTAAATTTCCTATGGAATAGACATGAGATTCAAATTTTTCTAATAAAAGGGCTATTTATTATGAATTATTGAAGTTTCGGGAAATAAATATTTTTATTAAAAAATGGTGGACCCCACTTTTGGTTGGTGAGAATTAAAATGTGCTGGAATTTATTTTTAAAAGTGGTGGGCTTGAATAGTAGCAGGTAAAGCCATCAGGTAGCAGGTTAGTCTGCTATGGCGTTCTAAGCATTTTCCTATAAATAGGGTGCTTAGTTAGAATTGAAAATTACACCAGAAACAAGTTTTCTCTCTTTCTCTCTCTATATTATCGAGCGTATTTTGTGAGTATTTAGATACTTTGTGTGTTGTTATTCATCAATGCAAGTTTCCTTCAGTCTTATACCGATATTTCGATCAGAAGTACTGATATTTTGAGGTAAAAGATGTTATTTTCTTCCTAATGATGTTATTCTTTCAATATCATTATACCAAAATATTGGTATGAATTTTATTGTGAAATTTCTACCTTATTGTGTCGGGGTTACTATTCACGGATACGGTATTCACGAATACGACATTATTCACCGAAAAATGAAATTTTCTTCTTTTTGTCCAAGATGTCAATTATGGTTAATATCTTTGATTGTATCCATGTTTTGATATTTATTTTGAATTCTGCTTCACAATTGGTTATTATGGAGTATTATTAAACTTGGATAAACTAAAGTACGAATCCCTAATATTTGTTCTTTTATATCACTGGATTCATTTTCTTTAAGATATTTTTCATCATCCTCAGTCCTAAATGATGATACAAATGAATATCTTTGGCCTGTAGTGCAAAGATGAATGATTAACTGATGAATATCTTTGGCCTGTAGTGCAAAGATGAATGATTACCTAATGAATAACTTTGGCCCGTTGTGCAAAGATGAGCAGGTGTTGAGATGAACATGACCAACTGGTGATACAAATGAATATCTTTGGCCTGTAGTACAAAGATGAATATTTGATTCAAGATGTATATTGATTGATGTTCTGAGGATAAAATATTGATGATGGACTTTAAAATCTTAGAAGATAGTAGAATTCTTTCTACTGACTCTTCTAATGGATTGTTGTTTTCGATGCGATTGTTGATCTAAAACTTGTTGCCTATTATATTTTATCGATTTTTCCTGTTGAAGACTAATGATAATTTGTTGTATATTATCTTAGTCATAATATTCTTTTCTTGGGCTAGTTGAGTTCACCCTTTTCCTTTTTGTTCCATTGTTCTTCTCGGGAGGAGATAATTTAGCAGAACTAATGGGGTATGGAGTGATGATTCAAGATAGTTGTTTTAGTAGTCCTCACTATTTTATAAAATAGTGTATCAATAATTGTAATGAGGACTCCTTTTGAGTTTGTACACTGTCTATTAGACAATATTTGTATTCAAACTCACAGTATATGTTTTGTCGTATTTTTCACGACAATTGTATTACTGAGGTTGTATTTGTTTATGTACCATGTATTTGGCGACTCAGAATGGGTGATGTATACCTTGTTTGGGGGCGTCACGGTTACCCAGATTAATTTTTTGCAGTTCGTGAAGAACACATAACAAGGCCAATTTAGGCCAAAATTTCACACAAACAACGAATTCAATTTCACCCATATGTTCTGAACTTAACAGAAACATTTAATGATATTCTTAGCATATTTTTAACATCTTAAGTCACATAAACAACAAGATTTGAACTCATAATTTTCATGTTCTTGCTATTTTTCATAGTTTCGTCAAAATTCATGAAATCACAGGTTACAAATTTGTTATAACATCAAATCAATTCGTTTAAGTTTCGATCTTTTTGTTTTTACATGTATAAACATAATCAATTATCAATTCACCGATTAACATGCAATTTAGTCATCAATTTTTGTACTTATGGGACATATTCAACTATTAATCTTTTTGTAACTTCAAACTTCCAATTTGAACATGATTTCATGGATTAATTACTCTAAAACACATATAAATCATATATAATTGAATTATACATGTTAATAAACATCCAACATCAAGTTTTTGACTAATAATTTGTGAATTTCCAATTAACAGAGAACTTAATATACGTTCATGAAGAAAACTTAAAAACATAAATTTAAAACTGGAATTAGGAATTTACCCTTGCTAACTCTATTAAGATGATATGAAATTCCTTAATTCTCTAATTCCTTCTTCTTCTTCAACTCACTATACTCTCAAAGTTTCTCTCTTTTCTCTCTGAGTTTATGTTCTCTAGGTTTGAAAATAAGAACTGACAAATACGTATTTTAAAAACAACTGGTGCGTACATGGGTAACGATTTAGCGCAATATGGCCTTAACTGCTCTCATGTCCTCAAGACCATGTTTGATTGCTCATTAAATTCCCTTTTTAATTTATTTTAATTAACTTATTTATTATATAGTTTATTGTCGCACTTTTAATTAATCAAATAATATTATTTAACTCAATTAAATAAAAGTTAATATTACCCATTAAATCACATCATCACATAATTAAAATTCTCATTTATTAAATATAACACATAATTTATATTCTTAATAAATCCCTAATTAATTATTTAATTAATTAGAACAACATTAAAATTATTTGATGACTCATTTAATTTAATTATCTCAATTAAATTCTCACTTTGATCAATAAAATTATTCTACATTAATTTAATCAATGTAATACACTTAATTAAATTAATCTACCACAATTCCATCAAATAATTATTTAAATCAATAAATAAATTAATAAAATATTTATTTAATTCAATAAGTATTTAAAATTAATTACAAAAGTCTCGTTCGTCACAACAGAAATATCAATTATATATATTGCAGAAAGTAAAGTGCATAATGTAAGGACATAGTGAATTTTAAGTGGTTCAGAGACTAAACAGCTCCTACTCCACTCTTCTGCTCAACGAGTAGAGAATCCACTAAGTGATTCGGTTAACCAGACCAGGACACTACCCTCATCAAGCCTCACAGACTTGACTATTTTAGTCTCAAGAGATAAGGACACAAAGATCTCTTCAAGTCCAACAGACTTGAATATTTTGTCCCTAAGACAAGGATCCTCTGACCCTACTTTGGTCACAAAGACCAAAATCCATTGACCCCAATTCGATCACATAGACCATGATCCTCTGACCCTGCTTCTTGATTGGAGAAGTGTTGTAGAGGTGCTGCTGAGTTAACTTGGATGCTCTTTATCTTATTATACTCAGCAGCTTTGTTGATTATCCTCTTCACGCTTGCTGAACTTCATTGTTAGTGAAGCTTAATCTTTTCTAATTGTCAATAGCTCTTCATGATCAGTGTTGATGTGATACTAAGCTATTTTGTTAAGCTCTTTATTCTTGGTATTTAGCAGTTTTAAACTGTCTAAAAATCATAGACTTGTGCGCTCTATCTTTGACTGGTTGATTATGAGAGTTTATGATGAATTATATAGTGGAACTTTGAGATTGCCCTTCTGATTTGTCACTATTACGTTATCTTCATCAACTTCATGGCTTCTTTATATCTAAATCATCAGTTGTGCCATGTCATTCACCTTTTTTTGGCTCTACGGCTCTGGCTCTTCTTCTCAAAAGCTTCCTAGCTCTCTTGATCCTTGGCACTGTGGCTCTGACCTTAATTCATACTCATCAGTCTTTTTGTTTTCTGATTAGATACTACCAAGATTAACTCACTATCTCCTTTTCTTTAAGGCTTGACAGTGATAAACATTTTCTCTGTTTACAGAGTTTTACATACTCTACATTCTCATTTGTTCAGCTCAATGTTCATCATTTAATGATGATTCTTCTCATGTGTATAAGTATGGTACGCATCATCATCTTCTTTATTTGACTGAAGCTATCTTTTATACTTCTATGAAGTCTTCCCATTGAGAAGTATCTGTTGGAGCATTTAATGCATAGATACTTTGATATCTCTGATGTTGACTTTCTGATGCTCTACGTAAGTGTACTTTCTGACTTAAGACTTGTCACATCAGTCAGTATCTTTTCTGGCTTTTCAGACAGCTTCCTTTTGGCTAACTAGCCGTTGGATATATCTTTGTTTTCTTTTAGGAATATATTCTGATGCCTTGATATCATCATCTTACAAAGTTCCATTTGTCAGACCTGACAGGAGCTCTACGATTTGTTGTTGTTTCAAGAGTTATAGAATTGAGCTTTACAATCAGTGAGACAACTTCTTGTTCTAGCATTCTTTTCACTATTGATATTATTGTGAGGGATGTCGTAGTCCTTTTATTCTGAATCCTCACCTATACTATAACTTTATCTTTTCTTCTGCTTTCAGATAGCTTGATAAATTCTTAAACTTGGTTAGCAGATTCATCTTCTTATTCTCGATACTTTAGTTACTTTATGAAGACGACACCATCTTATTTGAGTGAGTTGTTCTTTGTACTGGCTGCCTTTATTTGATTTTTCTATGATTTGTTCTGGATTCAGTGATCTGGTAGAATATCCTTGCAGTAACTTTTGGACTTTTTCTAGAGATCTCTTCTTGTGAGAGATATACTTAGTTATCATCAGAGTATATTTTCTTGTCATATCCTCCTTCATGAATAATCTTTTCTTTGTCTATCTATGGAACAGACTGAGCTTGGTGGTCTCCTCTATTTCATATAGTCAGTACTTCTCATATTGCTTGACTATTCTGATGTTGACTTTAAAATCTTGACTTTACTGAACGATCTTAGAGTAATCTTTGGATCGCGCTCTCGCTCAAAGGTCTACTCAAGTATCCTACGGTCACTCTTTGTTGAGCAATCTTTACTCTGTTATTCATTGATTCATTTAGCAGATTAATCGTTCTTTCCAGATGATGTTTAACCACTTCTTTGACTTCTTGTGCAGTTCTATGTTAGTCTTGTGGCTTTGAAATCATTTACTTCCTTTACGAGCTGATTTTCTGTCTACAAAATTGAATTTAACAATCCTTTTATGTTGTACAGACATAATTTTTCCACTGCGATAGGCATTCCAACTTTGAGATCAAGTGTTCATTTTATGAACTGAGTCTTTGTTTGCGAGCTGAAGTGGACTTCGTCATCTTCTGATGTTGTACGATCATGGTTGACTCTGTTAAGTATCTTCATAATGTGAACAGGCAAAGTGACTTAACGAATATGAATTCATATCGTCTATACATCAAATCAGTTATCTTAAGATCAACCTAACATTATTTGATCTTCATATTCTAAGTCCTTCTACATCAATTCTTTTGAAGAACTTACAAAACTTACTTATACAGATATACATTAAGCACGTGTAGATCTACTCTGCGACCAAGATTTCTTTTATGCAAAGCAGTCTTTTTAAAACGATCTTATCTATTACATATTCAGAATAAGGATTAACCCAACCAGTTTGAACAAACCATTCTAAGTCCTTGTACATAGATTTCTCAGTTAAGGACTGTACAAAAATTATTCATACAAATATACTTTATAGGCTTCAATATTAAGTCATATACATGCTTCATCATCAAATCATATATATATATATATATATTTGGAATCTAATTAGGGTTTAATCAAACTCTCCCATAATTAAACAATCTTCTAATATGTTATTAGATTCCCAACAATCTCCCCTATTCTCTTCGTGAATATAAAAGAAATAATACCCCTTACCGTAAAAGAAACTGGATATAAGAGTAGGGAAGTAGCAGAATACTGTTCTATAGTTTCTCTATAATTTCTCTCTCTAGAATTTCAGTGAATTCGTAAGAAATAATGAAAGAATGAGCTTCCATTTATAGGAGAATGGAAATGCACTATTTGAATTTTCTCACTTGATTTGCATAAAGATGAAATCGCACGAAAAAATCACAAAGGAAGAAATCGAATATCAGACTCCCACTTTTTCAAATGTTAACATAATAGTCAAACAAAACAAAAGTTTTATAATATATATATATATATATATATATATATATATATAAACACATGCCATAAAGAAAAAAAACTCACCAATTTTCTACATCAAACACACACACCCACCTATCACTATCAGAAACACTTTCCCATTCAACTAACACACACTCCTACACACACGGTACACACACACATATTTTCAAATTCTACCCACACAAGTCCCTTTCATCATATATATAACACATTCTCTACACACACACACACACACATATATTAAATATATATATATATATATATATATATATATATATATATATATATATATATATATAATACACTCCACTTTTTCCACCATCCTCCACTAACAATACAAACACACACATCACTACCACACACCTTACACCCATCACTTTCATACTATCACTTTTCCATCACTTTCCACTCACATTATATTATATATATATATACACATCACATACATATATATATATAAATATATTTTATCTTTTTCGATGTAACTTCTAGACATCGTTAATATTATAAATAATAATATTAATAACTTCGATGTCTCAATTATTGATTTAATAATATATAAAATATTAACAATAATTGAATTAAATAACGTGAGATATTATGCAACAATTACTATAGCAATAATTGAACAAAACCGAGTGACTTCTCACGTAAGTATTAATAATCAATACCATGTGCTCTTCATGCAACTACGCCAGACATCGCATTTCTTTTAACACAGGGTGTTTCAACAGATTAACGGTAAAACTTCCGCCGTTATTTCCATAAAGTATTTTTGTCGTTTTCTCAATCTGACAATAATTCCGTTGTGGGGTCCACCAATGATTGTGTCGTCCTACGAATATTTCCTGCTAAAACGAATATTCCCCGACCAATCGAATATTATATAATAACTTGCGTACTTTGCAAAATTTATAAATATTATCCACAACTATAACATTATATCAAATTCATTCCATAATATTTAAAAATGATATTTATAGAAAAAAATCATTTTTATTAAAAAGTTGTGGTCTTACAACCTCCTCTTCTTATGAAATTTCACCCTCGAAATTAGGGTACGTACCTGGTATGTCGAAGAGGTAAGGATACCTTGATTTCATTTCAGATTCTAACTCCCAGGTCATTTCCTCAACATCGTGGTTTCTCCACAAAACTTTGACTTGAGGTATAACCTTGGAGCGGAGAATGTGTTCCTTCTTATCCAAGATTTGAATAGGAACCTCTTCATACGTTAAATCTTCCGCTATTTCGTCCGGTTCCAACTCAATAATGTGGTTCGGTCTTCCACATATTTACGTAACATGGATATGTGAAAAACGTTATGAACACGAGACATACTTCACAGAAAGCGAGTCTATAGCCATAGTTCCTACTCGATCGAGGATTAAAATGGGCCGATGAATCGAGGATTGAGCTTTCCTCTCTTTCCAAATCTTGTAACTCCTTTCCATGGAGCAACACGTAACAACACATGATCTCCTATATCGAATTCCACGCCCTTTCGATGAAGATCAAGATAACTCTTTTGTCGATCTTGTGAGGTTTTTATACGTTATCGGATCGTTTGAATCTTTTCCGTAGTCATACGTACCAACTCTGGTCCCAACAACATTGCTTCACCCACCTCATCCCAATATACTGGAGATCGACACTTTCTTCCATACAACGCCTCAAATGGAGCCATGTCAATACTTGCTTGATAACTGTTGTTGTAGGAAAACTCCACCAATGGTAAGAACTTGTCCCAACTTCCCTTGAAGTTAAGGACACAGAGTCTTAATAGATCTTCAAGAGTTTGAATTGTCCTCTCCGACTGCCCGTCTGTCTGAGGATGATATGCCGAGCTAAATCGTAAATCCGTGCCCATAACTTTTGTAAACTAACCCAAAATCGTGAAGTGAATCTTGTGTCTCGATCAGAAACTATGGATACTGGTATAACATACAATCTTAAAATCTCGTTTATGTACATACGAGCAAGACGTTCAAGTGTATAAGTTTTTCATATAGGTAAGAAGTGAGCAGACTTGGTCAATCTATCAACAATGACCCAAATTATATTTATGCCTTGAGAAACCTTGGGAAGACCATTAACGAAATCCATAGTAATGTGCTCCCACTTCCATTTGGAATTTCAAGTGGTTGCAATGGACCTTTTGGTACTTGATGCTCCGCTTTAACTCATTGACAAGTTAGACACCTTAAGATAAATAGCGCTATCTCTCTCTTCATATTGCTCCACCAAAATGTATGACGAAGATCATGATACATTTTGGTACTCCCAGGATGGATTGCAAACGGTGTGTTGTGCGCCCCCATCATGATTTTATGCTTTAAATCAGGGTCGTTAGGAACATAAAGTCTGGAGTTGACTCGAAGTATTCCTTTTTCATCGATTCTTGCTTCCGCCATAGCACCTTCTTGCACTTTCTTCCTCATACGCATCGCCTCCAGTGTCCAGTAGCTTGAGAAAGCGGCTTTAACCTTATCAATTAACGTCGGTTCTACTCAGTATATTCGCCATCATCATCACATGGGTCCCTCGGAGTCTTTAACTCTATCTCCATCCTTTGCAAGTCACACAAATGGGCCTTTCGTTGATAATATCGCACTCGTGCTTGAATATGATCTTCTACTCAATGCGTCAGCTACCACGTTCGCTTTTCCAGGATGGTATTGGATGGTATGATCATAATCTTTCAACAGTTCAAGCCAAAGTCGTTGTCTCATGTTGAGTTCCTTTTGAGTGAAGAAATATTTGAGGCTTTTATGATCCGTAAAGATCTCCAGTTTCTCCCCATACAAGTAATACCTCCAAATTTTAAGTGCGAAGACAACAGCTGCTAACTCTAGATCATGAGTAAGATAATTCCTCTCATATTCTTTGAGTTGTCTTGAGGCATAGGCTATGACTTTCCCATGTTGCATGAGAACACATCCCAACCCTTTGCTCGAAGCATCATCAGAGATGACAAATCCTCCAAGCCGGATGGTATTGTCGTAGCAGTGCTTAAATGAGTCTCCTCTCGAGTTCTTGAAAACTCTTCTCACATTCTTCGCTCCAATCGAACTTCAGTATCTTTTCGAAGTTAATGAATTAATCTGAGTAGCGATTCGAGAAAATCCTTCCACTAATCTCCGATAATAACCAGCTAAATTGAGAAAGCTACGTACTTCGGTCACTGATTTAGGTTGCTCCCAGCTTTGAATTACTTCAATTTTTATCGGGTCAACAGATATTCCATGACTTGATACTATGTGCCCAAGGAATGCTACTTCCTCAAGCCAGAACTCACATTTCTTCAACTTGGCATAAAGCTTGTGTTCACGAAGCTTTTGGAGTATCAGCCTCAAGTGTTGCTCATGATCTTCACGGCTTTTGGAATAAATAAGGATGTCATCAATAAAGACGACCACAAAGTGATCCAAATATTCCTTGAATACTCGGTTCATCATATCCATGAAGGCAGCAGGAGCATTAGTCAATCTAAAGGACATGACTAAAAATTCATAGTGTCCGTACCGAGTTCTGAAGGCAGTCTTTGGAATATCCTCAATTTTAACCTTCAGCTGATGATATCCGTAAGCTAAGATCGATCTTTGAAAAGAATTTGGCGCCTTGCAATCGGGTCGAACATGTCATCATCAATACGCGGGTAATGGGTACCTATTTTTTATGGTGACATGATTCAACTCCCGATAATCAATACAAAGTCGCATACTCCCATCTTTCTTCTTCACTTAATAGAACAGAGCACCCCAAGGAGAAGTACTAGGACGAATAAAGCCAATATCTAACAATTCCTCGCAGTTGGATCTTTAACTCTCGAAGTTCAATAGAGCCATTCGATACATGGGCTTTTGAAATGGGTTTTGTCTTACGGGTTCAAGGTCGATACAAAATTCAATTTCACGCCTGGGTAGGCCAGAAGTTCTTCAGGAATACGTCAGAAATTTATTAACAATAGAAATATCATTCAAAATCGACGTATTTTTTGTTTATATCCGTGACATGAGCTAAGAAAGCTTGACATCCATTTTTAATAAACTAATAGCTTTATGGCTTGAGAGATGACGGTGATTGATTTTAATGGTTTGGTTGCTTGAATTCGCATAATAGGTTGGTTAGGAATATGAAAGCTAACAACCTTACGA
The DNA here is from genome assembly GCA_020205615.1 of Panax quinquefolius. Lineage (NCBI taxonomy): Eukaryota > Viridiplantae > Streptophyta > Magnoliopsida > Apiales > Araliaceae > Panax > Panax quinquefolius. The sequence continues at coordinate 121,616,146 of CM035172.1, read as the reverse complement.
AAACAATCAATTTTTGCATGATGAGTAGTTAACCAATCAATCCCTAGAATCACATCAAATGCAAGTATTTTTAATGAAATAAGATCTATAGGTAATGTGAGGGTACCGATTTGAACCAAACAAGACTTATAAACAATGGATGTAATGAAGGTTTCTCCCAACGGAGTTTCCACAGATAAGTCAAAGTCTAATTTCTCCGGAGTCAAATTTAATCGTTGAGCGCAAGTAGGAGAAATAAAAGAATGGGTAGAACCGGTATCAAATAAGGTATAGACTTCACTAGAGTTTATGATAAGCTTACCCGTGATGACCTCGTTCGGGTTCCTTACTTTCTGGGAGGTTACAACAAACGCTCTCCCTTGAACTATTGGTTTTGACTTGTCTGGGATGGTATTTTGTGTCACCATTCCAACTGGACTTATCTTCGGTGCACGACAAAATCGGGCTAGGTGACCTTCTCTTCCACAATTATAACACGCTTTGGATGGCATCACGCAGTTTGGACTGATATGTCCCTCCCCTCCGCATTTGAAGCATATGATAGGTGGTCGTTCTCCTTCCTTAACCACGGGTCTTTGTCGACGCTTTCCATCATCATTGAATCTCCTCTTGAAATGTCCATTCTTATTATCTTGGCCATGATTACCACCAAGTGGTTACCATTTCTCGCATGTTGATTCCTCCACATTTGTTGTCACCGCTTGATGACTCATTATGTTCATACCGCTTTCTCTTGGTTGCGTTGACTCATTATCGCGCTCCACTAATCTGAGCCCTATTTACAACATCCGAATACAAACATAGTTTATGAGAAAAAGATATCGACGTAACTCCGCTTCAAACCTCTTAAAACATTCACGTCATTCTCTCCTCATTATCAACCAAGTGAGACATTAAACCGACAACTCGTAAAACTTAGCTTCAGATCGCGACACGGCCATATTATTTCGCTCCAACCCGATGAACTCTACCTCTTTTATGTGATTTAATACTTTTGGGAAAGTACTTTTCATTGAATAGTTCTTGGAACTTCTCCCAAGACATCTTCGGGCTGCGGTGTCGAGTACGCTTTCACCGATTCCCCACCAAGAATCTGCCTCTCCTCACAACATAAAGGTGGCAAATGGAACCTTTTGCTCATCAGAGCATCCCAAGACATCAAATATCTTGGTGATCTGCTTTATCCATGCTTCTGCCTTAACTGGTTTTGGCTCTCCAATAAACTTCGGTGGTCCCAGTTCCTTGAACTGTTTAGCGGTGACCATCCGAGAGTTTCCAATGTTTCCACCTACATTTTGGACAGGAGCCACTCTCGTCTGATGTTGCATGAATTGCATAAAGCCTCTGAACATTCCATCATTCATCATTTGGTCAACGTTGTTGTTTGCATGTGGATTGTCGCCTTCCTGATGCACATTATCCTGATTATTGATATGTGGAGACTCAACGGTCTCCTGTGCTCCATTGCTATTCTCAACATTCTCGGATGTCATTTTCAGATACTTCCACAAAACAAGGGTTAGTTGATATGTAACATATTATCTCTATACTCTGACCAACCAATTAAATACCAAATAAACTTAAATAAGTCATACTAGCGAAGGAATTCCCCGTCTTTCCCCTCCTAGTTCTAGTCTCACATCTTAGCCAGGGATCATATCCCTAAGCTTTGATACCAACTGTGACGCCCCCAAAATAGGTATACATCACCCATCTTGAATCGCCAAATACATGGTACAAAATTCAAATACAATCTTAAATATACAACATGAGCTGTGAGTTTTAATACAAACATTGTCTTCTATACAACATTAAAACTCAAAATAAGTCCTCAATACATTTATTAACACACTATTTTACAGAATAGTGAGGACTACTAATGCTATCCTCTCGGATCGTCACTCCGCCTCCTCGACTAGTCCCTCGCTACGTTCTCATTTCTCAAGAGAACGGTGAAAGAAAGGGTGAGCTCAACTAGCCCAAAGAAGAAATATTATGACTAAGATAATGCGTAATAATTTATCGTTAGCTTTTTAATAAGTTGTTAAACTGATAAAATATAATAATTATCAAGTTTAACTGCAGCAGAACAAACAATCCATTAGAAGAGTCAAGTAGAGAATAAAATCTACTATCTTCTATGATTTAAAAGGTTTTTCATGACTTTTATCGATGGGACTCAGCTTAATATATAATCCACATCATTCCTGCACTACGGCCAAGGATAATTACTAGTATCACAACCACAAATTATCCATGCACTACGGGCCAAGGATATTCGTGTATTCATCAATGGTCATGATCATGCCAACAACTGTCCCTCAATGCACTACTTACTAACGAGGACTTTTACCACATCATTTGTAACATTACATCATGATTATAATCGAATAATCCTCGGTCATAATCTTACCAAGTCCATCTATGCACTACAGGTCACAAATAACTTTCAACAAAATATAAACCTGAGGATGATGACAATGATATAAGAATTCAATAAAACAAGTTCAAGAATTAATTTATCTAGGAACTAATAACGTCCAAATTGTCAACATGATACTTCTTTGTAGAGTAAAATTCAAGAATGCTCGTAAGAATATTTCCATAAAAGATCTTTGGATGAAGCGCAAATATCAATGATATTCCACTAATTTCATGGAGTATAGAAGTCAAAATTTTGACCAACTGAGTATAATAAAGAATGGAATAACAAAAGAAATCACCAGGCATGCGATAGACCGCACATGCAGGTTATTCCAACAGAATAATAAATAACGGAACCAGGTCCGATGTAAAACGCACAGACATGATATTTCAATAGCATAATAAAGAATGGAATTAGGTCCGGCGTAAAACGCACAGACAAGATATTCCAATAGAATAATAAAGAATGGAGCCAGGTCCGGCGTAAAACGCATAGACAAGATATTCCAACAGCATAATAAAGAATGGAATCGTCCCACAGAAACGCATGCATGTGATATTCCAAATGTAATAATAAAGAATGGAATCGTGTGCGGCGTAAAAACGCATGCATGTGATATTCTAATAGAATAATAAAGAATGGAATAATAGAAGAATTTCACCAAGTATAGGGTAGTCCACAGATACAAAGTTATTCCAATGGAATAATAAATAATGGAATAACAGAAGTTCTCTTCATGAATACAAAAGAAATAATACCCATTACCGTAAAAGAAAGCGGATATAAGAGTAGGGAAGTAGCGTAATATCGTTCTATAGTTTCTCTATAATTTCTCTCTCTAAAGTTTCGGTGAATTCGTAAGAAATAATGAAGGAATGAGCTTCTATTTATAGGAGAATGGAAATGCACTATTTAAATTTTCTCACTTGACCAATACAAAGATGAAATCGGATGAAAAATCACTAAAGAAAGAAATCGAATATCGACTCCACTTTTTTCAAATGTTAACATAATAGTCAAACAAAACAAAAGTTTTATAATATATATATATATATATATATATATATATATATATATATATAAACATGCCATAAAGAAAAAAAACTCACCAATTTTCTACATCAAACACACACACCCACCTATCACTATCAGAAACACTTTCCCACCACCACCCTTATTTCAACTAACACACCCCCACCTACACACACGGTACACACACACACATTTTCAAATTCTACCCACACAAGTCCCTTTCATCTTATATATAACACATTCTCTTACACACACACACATATTATATATATATATATATATAATACACTCCACTTTTTCCACCATCCTCCACTAACAATACAAACACACACATCACTACCACACACCTTACACCCATCACTTTCATACTATCACTTTTCCATCACTTTTTACTCACATTATATTATATATATATATATATATATACACACACATCACATACATATATATATAAATATATTTTACCTTTCCTCGATGTAACTTCTAGACATCGTTAATATTATAAATAATAATATTAATAATTTCGTAAATCTCAATTATTGATTTAATAATATATAAAATATTGACAATAATTGAATTAAATAACATGAGATATTATGCGCAGCAATTATCGAAAGTAATAATTGAACAAAACCGAGTGACTTCTCACGTAAGCATCAATAATCAATACCGCAAGTGCTAATGTAACTACGCCAGTATCTTGTATTTTTTAACACCGGGGTGTTTCAACAGTTAACAGTAAAACTTCCGCCGTTATTTTCATAAAGTATTTTTGTCGCGTTTTCTCAATCCGACAATAATTTCTTTTGTGGGGTCCACTAATGATTGTGCATAGTCGCATTTAATATTCCCTACTAAAATGAATATTCCCCACCAATCGAATATTATATAACAACTTGCGTACTTTTTGCAAAATTTATAAATATTACCCACAACTATAACATTATATCAAATTCATTCCAGTAATATTTAAAAATGATATTTATAGAAAAAATCATTTTTATTAAAAGTTGGGGTCTTACAGCTTATACCATAAAATAATTTTATAGCAATTGTAGTTTTTATTTCACTTAAATATGTAATTTATATTTATTACATATTTTTTTGCTTTATTTATACCTGAAAGGAAGTTTCTTGGCATAAAATATCACTTATAGTCAAATCTCGCCCCGTAGGATTTTATTAGATTTATTATGACTTATTATTTTACCAGAAAGCGATTCGGAACGTCGAAGGTCAAAGTCGCTCGACGCGTCGACGCTCGGCGTTCGCTCGTTTTTAAGTTCTAACATGCTCATTTTTAACTTTCAAAGCATAAGTCCTATAACAATAAAGTTTTGGGCATGTTATAGACCTCATGTCATAGTATTTTAGAAAAATTTCACACCACAAAAACGGATCACAAAAACTCATCAAAATAGTGTGAGAAAAGGACGTCAAGAACCTTTGCCAAAGACGCAACACAATTTGCTGAAGCAAGACACATCGGCACGCCTTTGGCAAGTAAGAAACACCGACACGGTTAGATTCTTGGTTCATTCTCAACTACCACACTTTGCGATTTTCTCTCGCTTTGGTCACTTATCGAAAAATTCTCAAATTTGGATATGTTATAGGTACCATAGTAGGCTATTTTTAAAACTTATAACCCATCCATTTCGGACCTCATAGGCAGCCTAAAACAGGCCCCAAAAATGTCCTCTCACAACAGTTTTCAAAAATTTTCCAGCTTTACCATTTTTCACTAAAACCATCATAACGTTTTCGTTTTAAAACATTTTTAGGAAATTTTTGAGCCCACGCGAAGCTAACTTCTGGGACTACAACTTTTATTCTTTAACCTTTTCGAAATTCTAAATACAGAATTCTAGAAATTCCGTGTAAAGGGACTGACCCGAGTTGGTTAGACAGATTTGACGCGACTACTTTGAACGATCATAACTCTTTGTTCCGAAGTCGGAATTAGGCCGTTTCAGAGTATATGGAAAGCTTATTCAGTGTAAAATAACACCAAAATCCTAGAATTTTAAAAGCGCTCTAGCTAACCCCAAATTTTCTGTTTAGGGGCATCAGTCCACTAGATTTTCTCAGTTTTAAAAACTGTTTTCATTTTTCTTCTTTGATCAAACTTGTTAACATCCAAAATGACAAGATATATACATAACACACTATAAAACATGTATATCTATGATATTTAGAGTTTAAGATCATAACTCAAGATTTGATTCAACACAACTAAAATAATATACATAAACTAGTTAGAGTTATACATTGATCTTCCTTTTATTTTCTTTTTCTTTCTTCTTCTCTTCTTTTCCTACTTCCATGGTTGCCCCTTCTCTCTCTTCTTCTAGCTTTTCTATCTTTCTCTCTCTTGTTCTTCCTCTCTTTCGTGCTTTCTCTCTAGTTTACTTTACTAGTTTGGAGAAATGAATATGAAAGAGAAAAGAAATTAGCTTATATAAAAGCTACTTTCAATTTATTATAAGTTGGTCACCCAACTTTAGTATTCTCTAGTCTTTCCCCTCATCTTTAAAAACTTGCAAATCACCCCCTGACATATTCTTAGCATATTCTAATAATATTCTTTATTCCTTAAGATATTTTCTTAAGTTTCAAATTTTAGGTTTTAACCCTAAGGTTTTCTTAACTCACACAATTCTCTCTAAACTTTCATAATTCACTTCCATACTTTATTAAGTTAGCAAAATGTCCATTTTGCCCTTTCGTACAATTGATTATGGTTTAGTTCCCGAGCTATGTCGGTAACCCGATTTCTTTTTATTTCTCTTTCATATCTTTAATAAACTTTCCAAATCTTTGAAAATGAAATTTTCCATGTGCCAAAATCTTTCCTTTGATATATATAACATAATACTACCTCCGTCCCATAATAAGTGCTTTTTTAGCTTAAATCATACATACCAATACACAAGCTAAAATGACAAAAATACCCTTAATATATTTTCTTTGAAGTTGAAGAGTTAATGAGTGTCATTTAATTGTAGTGATGGTAAGATGCAATAAATACCATTGAATGCATAAGGGCATATATGAGAAAATATTGCAAAAATTGTATTGGAGTTTTAACACATCACTTATTTTGGGAAAAAATATTAAGTCTAAAAAAGCACTTATTGTGGACGGAGGTAGTATAATATACTTAAATTACATATTTATTTTATAATGGTAAAATAAATATGTTATACATAATTTCTTATGTAAATACAATTATTTACATACCTAAGATATTATAATATAATATCCTTACCCCATTAACATAAATTCCATTAAGAATTTATTTACTTCCTTAAGATATTTAGATAAATATAATATCTTTTCTTTATTAAACTAATTTCATATAAGAATCTATTCTAATACTCTTGGGTAAAGTATATATAAATATTATATGCTTAACCCGCCTATTTTTGCTTCATCGCGCAAATTGTTCCCAACAATTTTATTTCCTTGCATGCGCGTAACCAAATCTTGCAGCTTCCTCTAGATACAGATCTAGGGTCGCGCGGTTGCTTAATATTTACAAAACTAGAAAGAAACCTAAATTTAAATAAAAGGTAGCCATTCAAGCTCAACGATTCCAGTTTTACAACTTTTGAACCGGTTACGAGTTAGATATGGATAGATTTAGATAAATCTAGTCCATAAATTTAAATATCATAGCTTTACATTAAATGAACAGTTAAAACTGATATTTAATCACAGTATATAATTAATATATATATATATATATATTATAGCATATAAAAGATTCGGATAGGAAAAGATCTTACAGTGTGTAGCGAGGAAGTCTTGAAATTGCTTTTGAAGCTTGAAAACACAGTTTTCACCGGTTAAATCTTGATATGTTATAATATATATGTATACAAGTATTTACAAAAAAGAAAATCGAAGTTTGGAACACTGTAGAAGGGGTTAAGAGCTAAAATAGGCGAATTCCCTCTATTTTTCTCCTTTTTTTCTTTTTTATGGCTTATGGGGGTCTTATTTATAGACCAAAATAGTTGCGGGTCTACCTGCGGCTGATCTAGGTGGGCCTGGCCCCGTGGGTTCTGTTGTCTCAAAGTGCGTGCACTCGAACCAACGCGCAGTCTGCTCGAACCTTCATAACTTTCAATTCGGGAGTCCGATAGAGGCGTGTTATACCTTTCCAGAAAGCCCTTGACGAGAGCTACAAAATGACATGAGATTTAATCTTTTTCGAATCCAAGAAGATGGGTCCATGACCAGATCTTTGAGTCTTTGCAGTCCATCCGTTGAGCTGTCTTTTGCTGTTTTCACTCGGGATTGACGTTATGGTTTTGAATGTCCTTCATGGTAGTGAAAACTTGATTTGATGTTGAGTTAGAAAAATTATTATTTTCCCCTCTGGGTTGATCTTTGGGTTTGATGCAGTTATAGCTATATTTTTTCAGGGTTGTCTCCGAGATTGGACTGCTGTTGACTTCTGTCACTCCTCGGGATTGTCTTTGAGGTTGGTTTGTTATTTTCCCAGGGTTTTCACTGGGATTTAACTTGATCTCCCGGGGTTGTCAATGGGGTTTTGCTTGATCTCCCACGGTTTGGCATTGATCTCCCGAGGTTGTCACTGGTGCTTGAATTGATCTTCCGGGGTTGTCACCTGGGCTTGAATTTGATCTCTCGGGGGTGTCACCGGGGGTTGGTTTTCTCTCCCGGGGTTGTCACAGGGGCTTGGTTTGATCTCCCGGGATTGTCACTGGGGTTGGCTTGATCTCTTGGGATTGTCACTAGGGCTTGGATTGATCTCCCAGGTTTGTTACCGGGGTTTGGTTTGATCTCTCGGGGTTGTCATCGGGGATTGAATTGATCTCCTGGGGTTGTCATCGGGGTTTGATTTAATCTCTTAGGGTTGGTGTTGGGTAAAATCTATATATGCTCACAAGCAAGTATACGTGGTCAACAAGTAATATAATGATAAGTCAAGTATCGTTCCCATAGAGATTAGCAAGAAATTAACCCTCACAATTACCAATTTCCTATTAATCCAAATTTTATTAAACTATCCAATTTAAGAATTATAACTAAAAATATTAAAATGACTAATAATACCAAACAATCAACAAACCCTAAAAACTGAAATTTCAAACAAATATTGGAGAATTAGGCTCACAACTTCACTCTAATTATCACTCTGATTATTACACTTTATTTCAGTTTAATTCACTATCCTAGTTTATTAATCAAGAACACTCAACTAAAACTAGCCATCTCTCGATGCACTAATACTATATTAACTCAAATCCATAATTTAGATAGAATCAAGTTAAACACCTTAATTAACTAACTCACTATATCTCTATGAATAACAATCAAAGAAGACTTAAGTTCAAGTTTTCTATCCGATTACATGCGATATTAATCATATCTCTACCCTAACATCCATCAAGATTCCATTCATTCACAAAATTCAAGAACACATGCTATACTGACTAGGTCTAGACTCGTATTTCCTCTTTCGAATCCATACAAGTCCACATAAAATTGGTGATCAAGCAATTCATAAATTCAAGCACAAATCAATATAGATAAACTAAAGAATAGCTTATTAAACTGAAAATCAAAGTTTCCACAACCATCGTTCAACCTAAAGATCCGTTATAAGCCTAAAAAGTAATTTAGTTCATCATAGATGAACTAAAAACTGAAATAATTAAAGTAAACATCATTCCAATTACAAATATTAAACTAAGGAAAAAGAATGAATCCAGAACCACCCTTCTCTCTAGCTTTAATAGGAAATTATCGTGAAATCTCCTTCAAAATCTTCCTCCAATGCTCTTGCTCAAAAATCTGTCTTCAATGATGTTAATTGCTTGTATAATCCTTGTATCTTATTGTTTGTTGTTAATTATATGCCAAGACACGTATTCTGACTCTAATTCCATGCATAATTGAGTTCTAAGCCATTCCAATCACTAGCCTCCACGTTGTTGTAGAAAGATTCAAACTAAGCAGAGACCCGGTTTCCGTACTTGACCCGTGCAAATATACTATCTGTTAATTCTCCAAAGACTTCGCCCCAACGGAGGTAGCTTTGTCAAAGGAATTTGTCAAAGGCATATACTACTGCAAGTAACTCCTTTTCTGTAGTTGTGTAATTCAATTGGGCATCCGTAAGGGTTTTACTTGCATAGTATATGGTGTGGAAGATCTTCTCTCGGCGTTGACCCAAAATAGCCCCTACTGCATAGTCGCTCGCATCGCACATTAATTTTGTAGACACTCAAATTTTTTTTGTACTACTGTCACTAACGTTGCAGGAGGACAGATTCGTCTTTCAAGAGGGAACCCTGAAAGACAATCCATATACATATCGGATACTACCGGAAGTTCAGCATCAACCCCGGAGCCCACTCTAGGAGTAACATTTCCAACCTCAGAGATAACCCCGAGGCGTGCAGATCCAATACCGGAACACACACCGGAGAAGACCGATTAATCTCGGAGATAACCCCAAGGTATCCAGTCTCAGTCCCAACTATGGGAATAGCCACCAACCTTGGTGATAGCCCCAAAGAATGAAGTTTTGGTGATAACCCCGAAAATGCTTGTTTTAAATGCGACTAGCTTCAATCTCGGCGCTCACAACGTGATACACTGTACCAACCCGGCGATAACATCGGGAAGATATGCACACCTCAAAGATGACAATGAGGACCTTCAACAATTGCAGCAGTCCAATCTCAGCGAAGCCTGAGCAACGTCTGCTTTATCTGCCCAATCCTACGATAACACTGGTGAGGGGCAACATCGTCATCTCGCCAACGCGATGCCACGCCACATCATCTCAACATCTCTATGCAACGATGTCCCACAAGACTAACCAATCCCGGGTGACTATTGTGTGGGGTAACGGATGAAAGTTGAAGCTTGAAGACCGGAGGGCATCATCCCATCTTCAATGACTTCGTACAAACTCTAATCCCATGCCATCGTACAACTCTCGATAACGGCGGTCCAAAATAGGTCCTGTATACCTCAAACGGATGCCCGGATTGCACTTCTTAAAGTTCGAGTGGACATTATAGTTCCCGAGTGCACGTACTTCAAGATGACCCGACCCAAAATACCCAGGCCCACTCGGGTTGCCTCTGGTACACCTGCGGATAAATCGTCTATAAATAGAGGGCTTGGGCTGCCCATTTTGCAAGAGAAAACGGCGAGGAAGCCCTGCCCAATTTGCTATGCACTCACCCCATATAGTGTACTTTCTCATTTTAAACACCTGTGAGCTCATATATAGCTCTTTTGTACCTACAAAAGAGAGTGTTTACCCACTCTAAAGATATAGAAGTCTTCTTTGGCAGTCAACTGTAAGCCTTCTCACACACTTTAAAGTATTTCTCTTCATCTCTGCACACACCCTTCTTCACGTTGAGAGTCGTGTTGCGCGCATTTTCCCGGACTTTGGTCTGTGGTTTTGTTTCTGCTTGTATATAGCTTTATTTACATTTCGTCTCTCCTGGAGTTTCCTTCATGGCGGTTGACCATATTTACAGCTTTATTTACGTTTTGTCCCGCTTGGAGTTTCCTCTGTGGCGGTCGATAACTTTTACAGCTTTATTTACATTTCTGATCCCCCATGGAGGTGCTTCGTGGTTGGTGATCTTGTCTGTATATATATATTTATAGCTTTTATATATATACCTTCTTACTACTTTCATACAAATTACGGTATCATGTGCGCCTAGGAATCATGTGATCACAGATTTAGCCCATTGGATCTAGATTTGGTTCCTGTGATGGACATTTTCAGCTGTAAGCAGCTTGTAAATTATTCTGTGGTGTCTGAATTTCCTCAGATGGTTTCCATACCCATGAGGAAGTCGATATTATTTTCGTACGGATGCCTCGCATCTGTAAAATAAAATCAATCAAGCCGAACACTTAATAAAATAGGAGTGTAAAAGGTCTCAATTACTATTGAGCATCAGGGTTTGAAAAACCTCTTTTATAAAACATCAATGCCATATCTTGCTTAAAATTGAATTTTTGCCTAAATTCAAACCCTGTGTATATAGGTGCGAACGAGGCCTTTCACTACTTCCAAATAACAGCACATTGACCCACACACACACACATTCAAATAATAGTTTCTTGAAAAGAGGCAGTCACCGTGGTAACACGGATGTCGGGGGGTGCCTAACACCTTCCCTCCACATAACCAAGTCCCCGGACCCTAATGAATCTCGGTTTCACCAACCCGTTTAGCAGTGTCACATCACTGGGTCAATGTGCAAACCTTTTCTCGGTTATCTTGGTACAACCATTTAAAAAACCAACTGGCGACTCTCAATAGTCCATCGTCGACATTATACATGTTGGACCTTTTTCACTTGTTTTTTCAAACAAATCTAACCTAAAATGAGAACACCAAAGAACAAGTAACGGAAAGGGACATCTAAAAATTTTGACGTCGACAGGTGGCGACTCCGCTGGGGACTCCAGTAAGAGGAATTAAGCCGCTATTACAATCTTTTCAAAACTGTTATATGCTTGTGTATGGATGTTGCATTTACATTTGATGAACGTGTATGAATGTATTTCCTTATTACACTTAGTGCTTCGCACCATAACTGCTTATGATATTAGTGCTTCACACCATAACTGCTTTTGATATTAGTGCTTCACACCATATCTACTTGTGATATTAGTGCTTCGCACATGTCATCATTTTCATACGGTGAGACGCGATGTATTTGAATGTATGTTGTGTGGTCCCTCTACCAGGAGGCTATCCGGTCGGTGTTTGATTACTGGACTCGTGAGAAGACTAATTCTCCGAGGCTTAGGAAATGCACCACCCAAATTTGCTCCAGTTGAAAGACCGGATTAACCTCTCGTCAAGTAGATTGCGATGATTTGGGAACCTTCATGCCAAAAAGCCGCGAGAGTAACCTAAGATAGGTCAGCCTCTGATAAACCCAAAACGGAGGAAAGTCTCTTCATGCTCTCATTTTAAATTACTTGTAAACATAATTACTTGTAATTTCATTCCATATCTATCTCCATATAATGAGAAATATGAAGAAATGTGTACACATACATATTTTAAACATGCTACAAATAGCTGGCATCCATTTCACAGGATAAAATTCCTAAAATGGACACATCACATAGCATGTTATTATACACATTCCCTAAAGACTAAACTATGCAAGTCTTTCGCAGGGAACCAATCGGACCTACTACCCGTTCAAAGTCCAAAAAGGCAACAGCCCATAATCAATCATGTCGTCATCCCACTGCACTAAACTTAATCTAGTTTCTCGCAAAGAATTCGACGGATTAAGCAAACAAATTACAGATTTGGTTGTTCTACTCAAAGAATTACACCAGTCTACTCTAGATCAGAAAATACCCATACATGCTAAATCCTCCACACAAGGAGGAACCCAGGTCATTATAATACCTGAACTGGAGTTGGATCCGACCAACAAGACTCATGATGCTGCCCATCCCATTGGAGATCCAGACACTGGTGACATCAAAAAGAAAGTCCTCCAAATGGAAGAGGCCCTTCGTGTTATCAAAGGAATTGGAACACACGGGAGTGTTTCATATGCTGATCTGTGTATTTTTCCGGTGTTCATTATCCAGAAAATTTTAAAACTCCTGACTTTGAAAAATATGACGGGTTAGGAGATCCTTACACACATTTAAAGGTGTTTATTGGAGAACTTGGATCTTATGTAGAGGACGAAAAGCTTAGAATGTAATTGTTCTAGAAAAGTCTAACTGGAGAAGCCCGGTCGTGGTACACAAGATTAGACAATTCAAAGATCCATAGCTGGGAAGAGCTAGCACATGCTTTCCTCACTCAATCTGACTTTCAAACTCAGAGAGGGCTCTGCTTTCAGATCAAATTACCAAGATCAAGAAACAGTCTAACGAGTCTTTCAGAGAGTATGCTCAAAGGTGGAGACGCCTGGTTGCCCAAGTTAGTCCTTCCATGATAGAATCAGAGATGGTCATGACTTTCATAGACATACAAGAAGCTCCGTTCTATGAGAGAGTTTTAGCCGGCATCGGCAAACTATTTTCTGAAATGGTCAAACATGGGGAGATGGCTGAGATGGGATTGATGTCCGGAAAGATTCAAGACCTAGCTGCACTCAAAGCTGTTGCTGATCACATCCAATCCACAAATTATAGAAACAACCCCCGGAGGGTCCATAAAAAGAAAAAGGAAGATGTTTCCTTGATACTACAGGGCAAAAAGGCAATCAGAACATGCCTATTCAAAGGAGAAACTACATTCCCTTTCAAGCACAGTCTATGAACCCTCCAATCCCAAAAGGTGGAGAAGTCAAACGCCCTCGAGTGTTTACACCATTAGGGGATACCCTCGAGAACATTCTAACTCTTCTGACAACACATAAGAAAATTACACATCTTCTTCCACCGGCTAACCCTAATGGACATGGTTTCAATGCTGCTCGGAAATGTGCTTATCATGCCGGGGCACCTGGACATGATACTCAGGATTGTTGGGACTTGAAACATAAGAACCAGGACCTGATAGACAACGGGAAGATCGTGGTAACCAAACCAGATCAGCCTCATGTTCAAGACAACCCTCTTCCTCAACACAAAGAAGAAGAGGTCAACATGATAAATTGGAATAGCAGACAGAATTCCAATTTCAGCTGTGAATCTTCCCAGACCCTCAAAGACGGTGATGACAAATGGGATTATGCCAAGTTCCAGTTCATAATGGAACGAAAGATAAAAGCTTTAGGCAAGCAAATTAAACAATCAATGAATCGGTGACTTATCAAAGATCAAATGATACATCGCTTAATCACCAGAGCATGCAGCCTCCTACCTCTTGTCATGAATATGCCCTCGTCACTTTTAGAAAATGAAATACTGGAAGACAAAGTGACAAAGAGAGCAAATGCCAAGGCTCGTCGGGATTTTGCCAACAAAAAGGAATTCACCTATTTGGGCCAACCTATAGAGGAAATCCTTCATATGTTAATCAATGAAGGAAGGATCAGTTCCCTTCTACCTCCAATCAACCCCCGTTCAGGGCGGTACAACTCTGATGGAGTATGTCAATATCACTCCTAGTCTCATGCACACAAAGACAGAAGAATCTTTGGGCATTCCGCCACCTTATTCAAAATCTAATCGACAAGTGGTGTCTCGTGCTCAGGGCATTTACGATACTGTGTTACGTGCAAGCGAGAATTCAGGTCCTACTAAGTGGAAGAGTGTGGTAATAGTCATATCCACTGAAACTGAAGGGATTAATCAATCACTCACAATGCCAACAATTCAACTCAAGGGAAGCAACAATCCTTTGAAAGTGGCCGCTCCCGAGCCAATCAACTTGTCGTGCAGAGCACAATATCCTATTGTTAGCTTGTGCAAAGTTCCATGGAATTATGGAGAAGGTGAAGGATCCACCTCACATACAACTGCTACAGTGTCGAAAGAAAATCCACTGTATCTTCCCCCACGGGTGATGAGGTCCACCACCAAATCAAAGGGGAAAATACCCATGGAGAAAATTGAAATATTCCTCCGCACTATGGGTCATAACGAAGCCATGGTGGTTTTAAGCTTAAAAGAAGCTCCACAACAAATATCAATTTTGGACTTGGTCCTAACTTCCGAGAATCACCGGAGGGTCTTGTTGAAGGTTTTAGAAGAAGCCTATCTGCCGACATCAGTTGATACGGAAAAATTTCAACATCTGGTTGATCACATTTTCAACAACAATGTGATATCCTTCACTGATGATGACATACCACCCGAAGGGACCGGGCCATTCGCAAGCCGCAGACACATTATCATGGTCTTGTCCTCCGGATACATGTTAGTGAAGTCTTGATAGATGGAGGTTCCTCTCTAAATATCTCGTCCATACGCTACCTTGGTGAAGATGAATATCAATCTCAATAGAATTTGAGTAGCCATACTATCATCAAAGCTTTTGATGGAGCCCGCCATAATTCTTGTCTTGAGTAATTGAGTCGCCAATCGAAATTGGTCCTCATACATTCTCGCAGTATCCTTCCATGTGCTCAAGATAGATTCGTAATACAACTCGCTCTTGGGACGACCATGGATTCACATGGCGTAAGGCACCCTCCACTCTTCACCAACAAATAAATACATTATCAACAATAGTTCGGTCACGGCCAACGCCGAACCAGAGATTCCTCAAAGACGGAGACATGCCATTCATCAATGCCAATGCATATGTGGAACCGGTCAGTTTTCATGCTTAATTTGGAAATAAGCAATACCATATACCATGATATTGGAACGCCATTGCCCAAACCCAAGATTTCTGCCGAGGTAATGTCGGCTACTCAAGAAATGATGTCATTGGGTCATAAACCAGGACAAGGGCTGGGTAAAGATTGCCAGGGTATCAAGTACCCAATTCGATTAATCGTGCAACCGGAACAATTTTGGCTAGGCTATTCTGCCAGTTCTAGTCATAGGAATCCTCATAAGCATCAGCAGATTCCTTTAGCTTCAACTATGCGGCGTTCATCTTCGCTTTCAAACTCTGAGTCCGCACAACCTCCTGTAAAGGTGCCAGCCAATGTAATGGCTATGTTATTTTCCAAGCTGGTGTAAAGGAAAAATAAGTCTTTGTTCCAAATCCCGCAGTGGAAGAGGAGGAACGAAGAATCAAGCAAGACGTCATCCGAATGATGTTAGGCATACGCATCATCGTTCATGATGAGCATACAAATAGATATACCCCAAACAATGATTGCCCAGATGTAATGGCCATCATTCGGGACAGGGAGGATGATGACAATCCCTCCATCGCTGCGGTCCACCTGGACTTTACCCTTGCCAATCGGAACAGCATTCCTTGCATTGGTCGACAAGGGTAAAACGGGCAGAACTCTTTCTGCCCCTTAGATATAATAATTGCTTACTTTTTTGTACAACATTAGCAGTTTATTTTGCCAATATATACTAACACTGTGTATGATCAACACATTTCATATATACTAAGTGAAAGCATATTTTGTTTCAGGACTCTGAGTTTAGATGTGCCTATACTTGCTGATACGGTGCCTCTTCTCCATAAGGATTGTACCTTTGATGTAGAGATGAATTCAGCCTTGATGGATATACATGATGACATTGAGGTGCCTCCAGAAATTCATGAATGGGTCAAAGACAAACCTAAACCCAACCTTGATCAAACCACTTCTTTCAATCTCGGAACCTTAAAAAGCCCTAAATTAATCCAGATTGGTTCAGACCTTAACCCAAACCAATGGAATGACATGGTTACACTATTAACCCAGTTTCAGGATGTGTTTGCATGGTCTCATGAAGACATGGTGGGTATGTCCACTGACATTGTCCTTCATCGTCTTCCCATTAAAGAGGGATTTAAGCCAGTCAAACAAAAGCTCAGGCGATTGAAACCTGAGTGGAGTTTAAAGGTGAAAGAAGAAATTATGAAACAATTTCAAGCTGTCATCATCATGGTGTCTACATACCCTGAGTGGATATCCAACATTGTGCCCGTGCCTAAACCTGGAGGGAAGGTGCGAGTTTGCGTGGATTATCGGGACTTGAATAAAGCTTGCTTAAAAGATAGCTTTCCCGTGCCATTTATCCACATTCTTATGACAATAACATCGCTAATACGACATGTACTCCTTTGTTGATTGCTTTGCGGGGTATCATCTGATCATGGTTGCTGAGGAAGATCGTGAGAAAACTAATTTCATCACGCCTTGGAGAACCTTTTGCTATAGACGGTTGTCATTCGGCCTCATCAATGCCGGAGCCACCTATCAACGAGCTATGATGGCTCTTTTCCACGACTTAATACACAAAGAGATCGAGATCTACGTGGATGATATCATTGTCAAGTCTCGGAAGGAGGATGACCATATAGACCATCTCAAGAAGTTGTTCAACAGGTTACGTAAGTACAACTTGAAGTTGAATCCAGCTAAATGCGCCTTTGGTGTTAAATCAGGTAAGTTGCTAGAATTTCTAGTCAGCCACAAAGGGATTGAGCTAGATCCTGCCAAAATCCAAGCCATCATGGAAATGCCCATTGTGACGCCCCCAAAATAGGTCCATTCCATCCAACCCATTCTGAGTCGCCAAATACATGGTACAGAAATAACTACAACTTTATTAATACATTTGTCATGCAAAATACGACAACATATATACTGTGAGTTTAAATACAATTATTGTCTTCTAGACAATATACACACGCAAATAAATCCCCTTCATAATTATTGATACATTATTTTACAAAAATGGTGAGGACTACTAAACAACTCTCTCTAGAACCTTCATTCCATACCCCGACTAGTACTCGCTACATTCTCGCCCCGAGAAGAAAAAATAGAACAAAAAGGAAAAGGGTGAGCTCAACTAGCCCAAGAAAAGAATATTATGACTAAGATAATATACAACAAAATTATCGTTAGTCTTCAACAGGAAAAATCTAATAGAATACAATAGACAACCGCTTTTAAATCAACAACTCGCAATGAAAACAACAATTCATTAGAAGAGTTAAGTAGAGAATGCAAACTACTATCTTCTATATATGAATTTAAAAGTTCATCGTCGATATTTTATCCCTCGTAACATCAATCAATATATATCTCGAATCAAATATTCATCTTTGCACCATGTGCCAAAGATATTCATCAGTGGTCATGTTCATCTAAACACTGCTCATCTTTGCACTACGGGCCAAAGATATTAATCAAGAGTCATGTTCATCTCAACACTGCTCATCTTTGCACTACGGGCCAAAGATATTCATCAAAAATCATTCATCTTTGCACCATGTGCCAAAGATATTCAAGAATATCATCATTTAGGACCGAGGATGATGAAAAATATTTCAAAGAAAACGAATCCGGTGAAACAAAAGAACAATATTAAGGATTCAGTATTTTAAACAATCCAAGTTCAAAAATACTTCATAAGTAATCAGAGTGGAGTAAAATTCAAGAATGATCAAAACATGGATACAATCAAAGCTAGTATCCATAATAGATATTTTGGACAAAAAGAAGAAATTTCATTTTTCGGTGAATAGTGTCGTATTCGTGAATAGTGTCGTATACGTGAATAGTGTCGTATACGTGAATAGTAACTCCGACACCAAAAGATAGAAATTTCACAAAAAACATCTTCACGCTTCGTGAATAGTACTCGTGAATAGTAACTCGTGAATAGTAACTCGTGAATAATAAATCATGAATAGTAACTCGTGAATAGTAACTCATGAATAGTAACCCGACATGAAAAAGTTCCAAATTTGATAAAAATTTCCAACCAATATTTCAAGATAATGATATTGAAGAAATAATATCATTTTCTAATAAAATAACATCCCTTACCTCGAAAAGACAAGATTTAGTTGAAACACCTGATATAGACTATGACTTGAACTTGACCAGATAGCAATACTCAAAGTATACTCAAAATACTCACAAGGATACGCCGATAATATAGAGAGAAAACTTCAGTTTCTGGTGTGATTTTCAATTCTAACCTAAGCACCCTATTTATAGGAAAATGCTTAGAACACCAAAGTAGAAAATTTATTAAAATATTAATATTAATATTACAATTCCTATGCCCACTTCTAAGGATCTGAATTCAGCCACTTCTAACACATGTAAGACCCACAACAATGACAAAAAACGTTTTTGTCATTTTAAATATTTTATACTTCCAAAAATTAATTATTTTGGAACTCCAAAACTTCAATAATTCATAATAAATAGCCCTTTTATCAGAAAATTCGAATCTCGCGAGTTTTTATAGGAAATTAAATTCTCTACAACTTTGCAGAAGAAAGTTTTTCCAAATTCCAAACAGAAATTGACCGAAATCCATAAACGGGTGATTTTATAAATTTATAATCAAATTTTTGGCCAATAATCAGGTCCACCAACACACAAAATATGTGTTAAACATTTAATGCCACAAAAATACTCTTCCTCCTCATATACTCATATATCCCACATTCATTATAAAAATATCACCGTTAATATATTATTAAAATAATATATTTAAATGAATTATTTTATCAGAAAAAGATAAAATATTAATTTTCAACAATTGTCACATTAAAAATTTTCTCCATCTATATCCACATAAAATCAATATTTTCATCATCATATAAATTAATAATTAATTATTCACAAATAATATTACAGAATCACAAGATCGCAACCATCTGCTCCTCAGAAAGAGGGGCTTTCAATAAGGATCTCTCCTTATCGCGCGCAATTAGGTGACCAAACCTCTCCTTAGATGTAACTTTCTAGACATTGCCAATAATGTTATCCAATAATATTATTCAGATAATATGAATTATTGTCTCAGATAATGGAAAATATCGTGTAATGACAATTTATTGAAACAACAGTAATATAAAATATCAATGCAAAGAATTATTGAATCAATAAAATAAAATATCGAATAGTAATTATCGTAACAATTATCGAGTAAAGGCTTCTTCACGTAAGAATCAATAATTGGTGCAATACCGTGCTATCGCTCAACAACGCGTACAAGTGTGTTTTAACCAAGGGTATTCCAACAAGATAATTCAGAATAACTAGCCGTTATTTATAAACCACTTATATTTGTCGTTTTCTTCATCCAATCGCTTCAAGTTATGGGGCCCACAAAAGATCGCTACTGGTCTGCATTTAATATTCCCGACAAAGACAAATATTCCACGACAAAATGAATATTCTCTAACAATAATGAATATTTTATAACCACTTGCTTATTCAAATATATTTCACGTATTTTACCCATAACTATCCACATTAATCAAATCAACCCTTACTATTCCAAAATAATAAATAGAGAAAATAAATTTCATTTATTAATAATTTGGGGTCTTACAACCTCCCTCCTTATGAAATTTCGTCCTCGAAATCGACGTGACGACATTCGGTGTGTTTCAAAAGATGAGAATACCTCACTTTCATTTCCGCTTCCAACTCCCGTGTCATTTCCTCAATAGCATGGTTTCTCCACAAAAACTTAACTTGTGGTATAACCCCAGACATAGGATATGTTCTTTCCTATCCAAGATCTTGACAGTATCTCCTCGTATGTTAAGTTTTCGGCTATCTCGTCCGGTTCTAACTCAACGACGCGTGGTTCGGGTCGTCCACATATTTACGTAACATCGATACATGAAAAAGCGTTATGAACACGCCATCATACTTGGCGGCAGAAACGAGTCTATAGGCCACAGTTCCTATTCGATCGAGAATTTCAAATGGATTAATAAATCAAGGTTTGAGCTTTCCTCACCTCACCGATTCTCGCTTTTGAAATAACAACTTCTTTGCACCTCCTTCTTCAATTTCATCATCCCGTGTGTAGCTTGAAGCGAGTTTTAACTTTATCGATTAAAGTCGATTATACTCAGATATCATCACATGGGTACCTAGAATTTTCATCTCCATCTCTATTATTTATAAATTATAATGAAATTAGTCTTTGACAATATCGTATCAGATTTGTATACAATCTTCTACTCAACACGTCTACTACCACGCTCGCTTTTCCAGGATGGCATGGTCGTAACATGTCTTTGAAATGAGTCTCCTCTTAAGTTCTTCAAGCTCTTCCCACATTCCTTGCTCCATTCGAATTTTGTATCTCTACGAAGTCATTTGCGTTAATGGAATAGCGATTCGAGAATATCCTTCAACGAATCTCCGATAATAACCAACTAAGCCTGAAAGCTACGATTTCGATTACCGACTTAGGTTGTTCTCAATCGCGTGACTCATATCCCAACCTTGGATAAGACGTTACAATGACACCTATCGCTTTATTATCGCATCTAATATGGTGTCCCCTACGAGAGTCTCGCTTCGATGCATTCCACAAAGGAAGTCACCAGATAAAGGCTCAGTACCAAATTTATAGTTGAATTTTTAACTCCTCAAGTTCAATAGAGCCATTCTATATGAGATTTTAGAAATGAGTTTTGTAACGGGTTCAAAGTCGATACAAAATTTAATATCGCCTTTGGGAGTAAACCAAGAAATTCTTCAGAAATACGCCAGAAAAATCAATAACAACAGAATATTATTCAAATCGACGTGTCTTTATTCAAATCCATAACATGGACTAAGAAAACTTGACATCCGTAATAAAACGAATGACTTCATGGCTTGATATGAAAATGTTTGACTACAATGGTTTGATTGCTTGAATTGAATAACAAAGTTGCTTAGGAATATGAAAACTAACAAACCCATTTAAAGTAATCAATTTTGCATTTGATGAGTAGTTAACCTTAAAATCACATCAAAAGCAAATATCTCTATAGAAATAAGGTTAACAGTAATGTGATAGTGCCAACCTCGAATCAAGCAAGATTTCTAAACAACGGATGTAATGAAAGTTTCTCCTAATGGAGTCTCCACAATATAGGTCAAAGTCAAATTCTCCGTAGTCAAGTTCAAACGCTGAGCGCAAGCAAGAGAGATAAAAGAATGGGTAGAACCAAGATCTAGTAAGGTATAAACTTTGCAAGAATTTATAATTAACTAACCTGTGCTAACTTCATTCGGGTTCTTCAGATTTTGACTGGTCACGACAAACGCTTCTTTCAGAACCGATTGACTTTGACTTTTCGGGACATCCTTTTGAGTCACCATTCCATTGACTGGTTTCGATACTGCATAATCTCGAGCAATATGTCCTTCTTTTCCACAATTATAGCATACCTTAAACTATTGTGGGCGATTCAATGATATGTCCCTCTTTCCCAGATTTGTAACATACGACCGGTGGTCTTTCTCTCCCTGGAACCAATTGCATTGGCGCCGACGCCTTCACATGGTCATTGTTGAATCTCCTCTTTTAAAATCTCCTCCCACTCGCTTCTTCTATTTTCATGGCCACGATTACCACCAGAGTGGTTACCGCCTTTGTCCGTATTCTTCTTTCTCCATTTGGATATCGTTATTATGATGATCGCTATCTTCAGATGATCCTCGGCTATGGTCCCTCGGTTGAACGTACTTTCGTTATCTCGCTTCTAACAATCGAGCCCCGCTGACAACATCCGAATAGAGAGAAAATTTATGAGAAATGAGATATCGACGTATGCCGGGTTTCAAACCTCTAAGAAACATCCGCGTCATAACGCTCCTCATTCTCCACCAAATGAGGTGCAAACTCGATAACTCCGCATGAACTTCGCCTCATATCGGGACACCGCCATGTTATTCTCGCTTCCAGTCTAATAAACTCCACTTCCTTCATATGATTTAATACTTTCGTGGAAGTACTTGTCATTGAACTGTTTTCGAAATGTCTCCCATGACATGCCGAGTGCATGTTGATGGGTACGCTTCATAGATTCCCACCAAGAATCTTCCTCACATTTTAACATAAAAGTAGCGAATGGAACTTTTCGTTTCTCCGCATCCCAAGACATCGAATATCTTGGTAATTTGTTTTAACCCACGTCTCCGCCTTTAACGGCTTCCGCTTCCTGCACTCGTGGTCCCAACTCTTTGAATCGCTTGTTTGTGACCACCCGTGAATTGCTATTATTTCCTCCTCCGTATTTTGAACAGAGTCTCCTCGTCTGATTTTGCATGAATCGCAAAAAGCTTCTAAACATCCCTCGCTCATCATCATCTCGCTTCAATGGTGTTGTTCACAGGAGGTACATTGCCATTTGTTGCACGCTCTCCTCGTTGGTAAGTACAGCATCTCCACGGCCTCATTTACTCCATTGTTAATATTCTCATCGACATTCTCAAATCGTCATAAAACAAGGGTTAATTAAGGAAATCAATATATCACATAATATCCTTATATACTAACCAACTAACAAATAAGCTTTGGTAGGACACACTAGCGAAGGATTTACTCGTCTCTCCTCCTAGTTCTATTCCCCGATCTCCGCCAGAGATCATATCCCTAAGCTTTGATACCAACTGTGACGCCCCCAAAATAGGTCCATTCCATCCAACCCATTCTGAGTCACCAAATACATGGTACAGAAATAACTACAACTTTATTAATACATTTGTCGTGCAAAATACGACAACATATATACTGTGAGTTTAAATACAATTATTGTCTTCTAGACAATATACACACGCAAATAAATCTCCATCATAATTATTGATACATTATTTTACAAAAATGGTGAGGACTACTAAACAACTCTCTCTAGAACCTTCATTCCATACCCCGACTAGTACTCGTTACATTCTCGCCTCCTGAGAAGAAAAAATAGAACAAAAAGGAAAAGGGTTAGCTCAACTAGCCCAGTAAAGAATATTATGACTAAGATAATATACAACAAAATTATCGTTAGTCTTCAACAGGGAAAAATCTAATAGAATACAATAGACAACCAGTTTTAAATCAACAACTGCAGCGGAAACAACAATTCATTAGAAGAGTTAAGTAGAGAATGCAAACTACTATCTTCTATATATGAATTTAAAAGTTCATCGTCGATATTTTATCCTCGTAACATCAATCAATATATATCTCGAATCAAATATTCATCTTTGCACTACAAAAGCCAAAGATATTCATCAGTGGTCATGTTTGTCTAAACACTGCTCATCTTTGCACTACGGCCAAAGATATTAATCAAGAGGTCATGTTCATCTCAACACTGCTCATCTTTGCACTACGGGCCAAAGATATTCATCAAGAAATCATTCATCTTTGCACTATGTGCCAAAGATATTCAAGAATATCATCATTTAGACCGAGGATGATGAAAATATTTCAAAGAAAACGAATCCAAGTGAAACAAAAGAACAATATTAAGGATTCAGTATTTTAAACAATCCAAGTTCAAAAATACTTCATAAGTAATCGAGTGGAGTAAAATTCAAGAATGATCAAAACATGGATACAATCAAAGCTAGTATCCATAATAGATATTTTGGACAAAAAGAAGAAATTTCATTTTTCAAATTGAATAAGGTCAGATTCGTGAATAGTGTCAGATACGTGAATAGTGTCGTGATACGTGAATAGTAACTCCGACACCAAAAGATAGAAATTTCACAAAAAACATCTTCACGCTTCGTGAATAGTACTCGTGAATAGTAACTCGTGAATAGTAACTCGTGAATAATAAATCATAAATAGTAACTCGTGAATAGTAACTCATGAATAGTAACCCCGACATGAAAAAGTTCCAAATTTGATAAAAATTTCCAACCAATATTTTGGCATAATGATATTGAAGAAATAATATCATTTTCGAATAAAATAACATCCCTTACCTCGAAAGACAGTACTTCTAGTTGAAACACCGGATATAGACTATGACTTGAACTTGCACCGTATAGCAATACTCAAAGTATACTCAAAATACTCACAAGGATAATACCGATAATATAGAGAGAGAAAACTTCAGATTTCGTGTGATTTTCAATTCTAACCCCAAGCACCCTATTTATAGGAAAATGCTTAGAACACCAAAGTAGAAAATTTATTAAAATATTAATATTAATATTACAATTCCTATGCCCACTTCTAAGGATCTGAATTTAGCCACTTCTAACACATATAAGACCCACAACAATAACAAAAAAACGTTTTTGTCATTTTAAATATTTTATACTTCCAAAATTAATTATTTTGGAACTCCAAACTTCAATAATTCATAATAAATAGCCCTTTTATCAGAAAATTGAATCTCATGAAGTTTTTATAGGAAATTAAATTTCTACAACTTTGCGTAAGAAAGTTCTTCCAAATTCCAAAATGTAAATTGACCGAAATCCATAAACAGGCGATTTTACAAGCTATAATCAAATTTCTATTAATAATTGTGTCCACCAACACACAAAATATGTGTTAAACATTTAATGCCACAAAAATACTCTTCCTCCTCATATACCCATATATCCCACATTCATTATAAAATATCACCGTTAATATATTATTAAAATAATATATTTAAATGAATTATTTTATCGTAAAAAGATAAAATATTAATTTTCAATAATTGTCACATTAAAAATTTTCTCCATCTATATCCACATAAAATCAATATTTTCATCATCATATAAATAAATAATTAATTATTCACAAATAATATTACAGAATCACAAGATCGGGCAACCATTGCTCCTCAGAAAGAGGGGATTTCCAATAATGATCTCCTTATCATGCAGCAATTAATTAGGTGACTCAAACCTCTCCTGTAGATGTAACTTTCTAGACATTGCCAATAATGTTATCCAATAATATTATTCAGATAATATGAATTATCATGCATCTCGATAATGGAAAATAACGTGTAATGACAATTTATTGAAACAACAAAGAATATAAAATATCAATGCAAGCAATTATTGAATCAATAAAATAAAATATCGAATAAGAATTATCGTAACAATTATTGAGTAGTGCCTTCTTCACGTAAGAATCAATAATTGGTGCAATACCGCAGTGTTATTCTTGCTCAACAACGCCGTATTAGTGTGTTTTAACCACCGGGTATTCCAACAAAGATAATCAGAATAACCAGGCCTTGTTAAATTGCCGCGTGGATCCTCTCAAGTACGTGTTCAACAAACCCTTGTTAAATTGCCGGCTGTTCAGATGGCAGTTGATCCTACAACAATTTGACATCGTATATGTGACTCAAAAGTCCATCCAAGGTCAAGAAATTGCGGATCAACTGGCCGCCGCACCTTCAGGAGATTTCAAACCCTTGAAAACATATTTCCCTGATGAAGGAGTAATGACAGCTCAGCAACACCATCAGTCCGATATGCGCCAATCATGGAAGTGTATTTTGATGGAGCTATTAATTTGGAAGGTTCTGGAGCTGGAGCAGTTCTAGTATCTAATACGGGGGAGCAGTATCCCGTCGCCGTCAAATTGCAATTTGTCAGGACCAACAATACGGCTGAGTATGAAGGCTGTCTCATGGGGCTAAAACTTGCCCGTTCCATGGGCATCAAGCGGTTAACTGTCTTTGGAGATTCAGAGTTGGTAATCAGGCAATCCACCAGAATCTATCAAACCAAGGAACTACATTTGCTGCCTTACCATCGGCAGGTTTTGGAGATGGTCTTGGAGTTCAAAGAAATCTCCTTTCTACACATTCCTCGTAATAGGAATGACTTTACGAACGCATTAGTAACTTTGTATTCCTTGATTCGCATATCAGACAAGGAACACTTGCCAAGCGTCACAATTTCCCTTCACAAGGCCCCCACCTATGGGAATTACGTTGGAGAAGTATCGGATGAGCTACCTCCCATCCAACATCCTTGGTATCAGAATATCTACGAGATGGATGTACACCCGCGGAAGCGAGCCCGACTAAGAAAAGGCGGATCCATCGACTTGCTATGAAATTCTACCTGAATGGAGATGTGCTCTACAAAAGAGATGCAGGACTAGGTCTCCTCAGATGTTTAGAAAAAGATCAAGCCCAAAGGCTTATGGATGAAATCCATGGCGGAGTCTGTGTGTGACGCCCCCAAAATTTGGTATACGTCACCCATCTTGGGTCGCCACTTACATGGTACATAAATTCACATACAACAACTTAATATAATATGTGGTATAATACGACATATAAATCGTGAGTTTGAATACAAATATTTCTACTAGATATTATACAAACTCAAAAGGAGTCCTCATTATAACTATTATCACACTATTTCACGAGAATAGTGAGGACTACTAATGCTATCCTCGGACCATTACTCCGTTCCCGAGGCTTGTCCCGGCTATGTTCTCATTTCCTCAAGAGAACAAAGTGAAAGAAAGGTGAGCTCAACTAGCCCAAGAAGAAATATTATGACTAAGATAATGCGTAATAAATTATCATTAGCCTTCAACAAATGTTAAACCGATAAAATACAATAGACAAACCCGCTTAATCTGCAATGGAATATGCAATCCATTAAAAGAGTCAAGTAGAAAATAAAGTCTATCGTTTTTTAGGTTTTAAAAGGTTTTCATCAATTTTTATCACGAGACTCATTTTTAATAACAAAACCACCACATCTAATCATCCATGTACTACTGGCCAAGGATTTTCATCAAATTATCAATGGTCATGACTATACCGAATCACCCACGGCCATAATCATACCAAAACAATCCATCAACGCATTATGTGCCATCGAGGACTTTTGTCACATCATTTATAACAAGTCACGATTATACCGAATGATTCTCGGTCATAATCATACTAAGTTCATTTATGCACGTAAGCCAAAGATAACATAATATAACATGAGGATGATGACAATGACATAATAATTCAATAAAACAAGTTCAAGAATTATTTTATCCAGAATTATTATCGTCAAATTGTCAACACGGTAATGCTTTTGTAGAGTAAAATTCAAGAATGATCGTAAGAGTATTTCCATGAAAGATATTGGATGAAACGCAAATATCAAGGATATTCTACTAATTTCATGGAGTATAGAAGTCAAAGTTTTAACTAACCGAGAATAATAAGAAATGGAATAACAACAGAAATCACCATACATGGGTGATTTCGATAGACAAAGTTATTCCAATGTAATAATAATAATCTTAAACGGTCGGTGAAAATCACAATCAAGCTGGGATGTTCCAAATGTAATAATAAATGCGAATAATAAATGATGGAACCAGTCTCATGATATAGATGCATGTGATATTCTGACAGAATAATAAAGACTAGAAGAATGTCACCAAGTATAGGGATTCAGCGAGATAAAAGTTATTCCAATGTAATAAATAAGAATGGAATAACATAAGGATTTCACCAAGTATAGGTATGTGTCATGTATACAAGGTTATGTATAGGGTATGCCACTTTTACAAAGTTATTCCAATGTAATAATAATGAATGGAATAATGTAAGTTCTCTTCATGAATAAGAAAGAATAACACCCCTTACGAGTACAACAAATAATATCCCTCACCGTAAAAGACATTTGGATATCAAAGTAGTGAAGTACCGTATCACTCTTCTTCTTTCTCTCTATAGATTTTCTCTCTATAGCTTCTCTCTATAATTTCTCTCTCTAGAGTTTCAATGAATTAAGTAAGAAAATAATGAAGGAATGAGCTTCTATTTATAGGAAAATGGAATGCATAGTAACTAATCCATGAAACGGTCCAGTATTGATTTACTTTAATCTGACGGTCCATATTTAAAGCAAAATCTTTTAAATAAAATATAATATATTCTATTTATATTTAAACATTTTACTATGCAAACACTATGCAACACTATGCAAAACACTATGCAAAAATACTATGCAACACTACGCATAATAAAATATAATATATTCTATTTATAGAATAACTTTAATAAAGTATTCTATTTTATATAAAAGATGTTTACATTTTTATTACTTAATAAAACAAAACGTCATTATCACTTTCTATTTTATATAAAAGATGTTCATTTTATTACGTTAATAATACTGAATAAACAAAACGTCATCATCGTTATAATAATTCATATTATTAATCGACAATAATGGAATCAAACCTGAGTGACTCCTCACATAAATATCAATAATCAATACTGGTGTGCTACTACGCAACCACACGACATCGTACTTTTACTACTGAGTAGTTCAACAAAGATCAACGGTAAAACTTCCGCCGTTATTTCAATAAAATATTTTTGTCGTTTTCTCAATCCGATAATAATTACATTAGGGTCCAGGTCAATGATGATTGAGTAGTTATTTAATATTCCTCGCTAAACCGAATATTCCCTCACCAATCGAATATAATATAACCACTTGCATACTTTGCAAAATTTATAAATACTACCCACAACTATAATATTATCTTAAATTCACACCATAATATTAAAAAATTATTTCGACAAAATTTAAATCTTTATCGATAAAACTGGGGTCTCACAATCTCCCTCCTAATTGAATTTCTCCCTCGAAATTAGGGTGCGATACTGGTATGATAAAGAGATGAGAATACCTTACTTTCTTTTCTGGATTGTACCTTCCCGGTTTATCCTCTCGTATCATAATTTTCCCATTACTCATCTCCCGTATTTTAGGATATCATTCTAAAATATACCTTCAAAACAAAGGTTAATTGACATATCACAAATTGTCAACTCATCAAGAAAAAATCATGGCTTAGGTAAGTCACACCCTAAATAAGTATATTATCCGTCTTCTAGACTAATATCTCCGCTAGTGACCATATCCCTGTAACATCAATCAACAATTTCTGTCCACAATCATATGAATAACTCATAATCATAATTGTGATTCTGAATTCCTCTTTGCACCCAAGAAGAAGATAATTTACATCACCTATCTTCACCTGAAACATCAAAAATCATAGCTATACCAAATCACAATTCCTGCTCATAATCATACTAATAAATTCATCTTTGCACTACGGCCAAAGATATTCATTAACAATTCATTTTTTGCATTACAGGCCAAAGATATTTATTAACAATTCATCTTTGCACTACAGGCCAAAGATATATAACTGTAAAACCAATAATATCGAGACTCGACTTAATAGTATCACAACCACTAATTATCCATGACCTCTCCGGCAAGGATATTCGTGTTTTCAATTACGGGGCCATGATTATACCGAATAATCCTTTGGTCATAATCATACCAAGTCTATCAATGCACTATGGCAAAGATGACTTTTACCACATCCATGAATTAATATTTCATTCTTTGAGACTCATTTCAATAATTAATTCATATCATCGAATCATCCCGCACTTCATGTGCCAAGGATATTCATTAGTATCACCGACCACAAATTATCCATGCACTACTACCAAAGATAATCGTGTATTCATTAGTATCACGACCACAATTATCCATGCATTACTACCAAAGATAATCGTGTATTCATTAGATCACGACCACAATTATCCATGCACTACTACCAAAGATAATCGTGTATTCATTAGTATCACGACCACAATTATCCATGACTACTACCAAAGATAATCGTGTATTCATTAAGTATTACGACCACAATTATCCATGCACTACTACCAAAGATAATTGTGTATTCATTAGTATCACGACCACAAATTATCCATGCACTACTACCAAAGATAATTGTGTATTCATTAGTATCACGACCACAAATTATCCATGCACTACTACCAAAGATAATTGTGTATTCATTAGTATCACGCACCACAAATTATCCATGCACTACTACCAAAGATAATTGTGGTATTCATTAGTATCACGACCACAAATTATCCATGCACTACTACCAAAGATAATCGTGTATTCATTAGTATCACGACCACAAATTATCCATGCACTACTACCAAAGATAATTGTGTATTCATTAAGTATCACGACCACAAATTATCCATGCACTACTACCAAAGATAATTGTGTATTCATTAAGATCACGACCACAAATTATCCATGCACTACTACCAAAGATAATCGTGTATTCATTAGTATCGACCACAAATTATCCATGCACTACTACCAAAGATAATTGTGTATTCATTAAGTATCACGACCACCTAATTATCCATGCACTACTACCAAAGATAATCGTGTATTCATTAAGTATCCGACCACAAATTATCCACGACTACTACCAAAGATAATTGTGTATTCATTAATATCACGACCACAAATTATCCATGCACTACGGCCAAAGATAATTGTGTTTTCAATTACGGTTATGATTATACCGAATAACTGTGGTCATAATCATACCAAGTCCATCTATGCACTACATGGGCCACGATGATGACTTTCAACACAATATAAACATGAGGATAATGATATAAAGAATCAATCGAATGAGATAAAGGATAAATATTAAACATTTATAATATAATTTATCCAGATTCAAGAATATCCCATGTTATCAATCACTTAATAATCTCATAATCTAATAACATTAATATTATAACAATATTTTAATCACTTTAAATTTATAAACAATTTATCTCAATTGTTTACGCTTTTACCATATAATGCATTTAATCATTCAAAATGCCATACTCATAAGATATCATCACCAATTATCAAATCTCTCAAAAAAAAATATGCATATACTCTATATAGGATTCTCTAGCCATAATATCCTATTTTCAACTTTGTTACTTCACATAACATATTTAACTCATATGTTCAGTAATTAAACTATTTTCATGAAAAATACCAAATCAGTCCCAAAAATATTTCTTTTCTGGGATTTAGCATAATATAGTCCCATAATGAAAATATATTTTCTCGAATTTTTAAAATTCATTTACTATTTTTCAAAAATCAATTTCTAATTAATTCCTTAAGAAATTAGCTACCTCAAGTTTAACTCCAAAAATTCCCAAATCTTGGCAGGACCTTACACATGTTAACGTGAGCTTCTAGTTTAAATTTCATGGTCATCGGAGTTATAGAACTCCGGTTATAGCGTTCATTCGGAAAAACCTAAATATTGAAATAGTCATAACTTGCTCATTTTAAGTCGAATGAGCTCATTTTTGGACAGAAGATACTTTATACCATATACCTTCATGTCCCAAAAGGCCAGAATTTTTCTCATAATTTAAGTGGCCGAAACAGCCCCTTAAAGTTTCTAGGCGATAGCATTTTCGAAATTTACAGCTTTGGCCTCCTTTGCTAAAATCAGTCCACACAAAATCTACAACACCTTTTCCAGTAATTCCACTTAGATTAGTTAGGTAACTCATAGATCTAACTCTAGGACTTGACCACATTCAAAAATTCAAAATATAATAAGAGATATGGTCAATTGAATTTCATGTTACGCTTTTCACCAAAATCGATTTTCAACTCTTTGTGATTTCTAAGAAACTTTCATGTTTTTACATACTAACCAACATAACTCATCATAAAACTTACTAATACCACTTAATAACCATGATTTTCATTATTTCAATGCTTTTATTATGACTTTCATCATAAACCACGAACCTGCTCATTTTAGTCAAGAAATATTTGAGGGTTTAAGAAATGGGTTTTTGTATGGGGTCAATACAAAATTCGATTTCACGCTCTAGGGTAGGCTAGGAAATCTTCAAGAATACGTCAAGAAATTTATTAATGATAGAAATATCATTCAAAATCGCTACTCTTATCCAAGACTTGGATAATACGTTACATTGATACCAACTGTGACTTCTATCCCTTAACCTAGATAGCCCTCACAATGATACCTATAAACTTGCCATCTTCATTCACGATGTCGCCTACAGAAAGTCCGGCTTCGGTGCATTCCACACAAGGAAGTCAACAACGAAAGGATTGGGGCTCTTTACTTATGGCTTGATATGACAATGATTGACTTTAGTGGTTTGGTTACTTTGAATTCAGATAACAAAGGTTGGTTAGAATATGAAAGCTAACAACCTTACAAAAAGAATAATGAGTAGTTAATCAATCATTTTCAAAAATTACCTCAAAGGCAAGTATTTTCAAAGAGATAAGATCGACAGTAACGTGAAAGTGTTTATTTGAAACAACAAGATTAATAAACAAATTGGAGGTAACGAAGGTTTTCTAAACGAAGTTTCAATAGATAAATCAAAGTCTAATTTTTTCCGAGTCAAATTTAAACATTGAACACAACTAGGTAGAATAAAAGAGTGGGTAGAACTTGTATTGAATAAAGTATAGACTTTGCATTAATTTATAATTAACTTACCCGTAATAACTTTGTTCAAAGTTTTCTCAAATAAACGCCTCGCTTAAATTATCGAAGTTTGACTTTACTATAGGGTACATTCCACCCTTAAGTGCTTCTTCACATTCCCGATCCATGATTTGAATCATTATTCTCCGATCCATATCGAATTCGGGTTGACCGCTATGCATTGTGGTAATTCGAATTCGATGTTGGGTTCTCCCAATTGTCATTCAAAAGCAAAGTCCATTTCATCTATTTTGGCTTTATCGATCGGACGTCTTTTCTACACTATCCACGTGCGTTGTGCTTTTTTACCCATGCATCGCCTATTCTCCTTCGATTCGCTTGTTTCTTCTTTCACCTAATCTTTGATTTTTAAATTCTCGATTCCAACTTTAATATCTTACACCGCCAAAGCGTGATTTTGTTCGAGCATCACATATCTCGGGTAACCCAATTTTGAATTGTCAGATCCCTTTGTTCCACGACCGCTTGCCGTTCTTCAACCCTGTTCTTCTAGCTCACGAACACGATTTTGTAATTCTAAGTTTTGATCATAAATTTCCTCTAACCAATTCTCCTCGGGTTCCTCTTCTTCTCTTCTTCCTCACTCTCATTTGCTACCTCTCGCAACTAGCTGGTGCAACAATTAGTTCTTCATTCACTACGTGGATATCTCTAATTTGTTCCTCGTCCCGATAACCGCATTAACTCGATTAGTGATTAAAGGTGTCACAACTACCACATTCACTCCATTGTGAATATTTTCACCGCCATTTCCAAACACTGCCACAACATAAGGGTTAATTAATATATCAAATATTATCCCTATACCCTGACCGACCAATTAAATAACAAATAAACTTAGGTAGGTCATACTAGCGAAGGAATTTCCCGTCTCTCCCCTCCTAGTTCTTATCTCAAGATCTTAGCTGTGGGATCATATCCCTAAGCTCGATACCAACTGTGACTGGACACCAACTTATGTCAAGACCTCACATTGGTACTCTATCATTTCGCCATCGAAAGATTCAAGGCCCCCTCATGAGAGAGTCGGCTTCCGTGCATTCCCCATCAATAGGAAGTCACCAAATGAGAGGCTCGGGGCTCTTCACACTTACGGCTCGATATTCAACCGCGACGCCCCTAAAATTTGGTATACGCCACCCATCTTGGGTCGCCACTTATACGGTACATAAATTCACATACAACTTACTAATATAACTGCCGTGGTACAATACGACATAAAACCGTGAGTTTGAATACAAATATTGTCTACTAGATATTATACAAACTCAAAAGGAGTCCTCATTACAACTATTATCACACTATTTCACGAATAGTGAGGACTACTAATGCTATCCTCACGGACCATTACTCCGCTCCCCGACTCGTCTCCGCCTATGTTCTCATTTCACGAAGAGAACGGTGAAAGAAAGGGTGAGCTCAACTAGCCCAAGAAGAAATATTATGACTAAGATAATGCGTAATAAATTATCATTAGCCTTCAAACGATGTTAAACCGATAAAATACAATAGACAACCAGTTTAATCTGCAATGAATACGCAATCCATTAAAAGAGTCAAGTAGAAAATAAAGTTCACTGTTTTTTAGGTTTAAAAGGTTTTCATCAATTTTATCACGAGACTCAAATTTTAATAACAAAACCACCACATCTAATCATCCATGCACTACCACGGTCAAGGATTTTCATCAAATTATCAATGGTCATGACTATACCGAATCACCCCCGCCATAATCATACCAAAACAATCCATCACCGTGACATTACATGCCATCGAGGACTTTTTGTCACATCATTTATAACAAGTCATGATTATACCGAAT
This sequence comes from Panax quinquefolius, assembly GCA_020205615.1. NCBI lineage: Eukaryota > Viridiplantae > Streptophyta > Magnoliopsida > Apiales > Araliaceae > Panax > Panax quinquefolius. The sequence goes on along the minus strand of CM035172.1, from coordinate 121,581,134 downwards.
GATTCTCGGTCATAATCATACTAAGTTCATTTACGCACGTAAGCCAAAGATAACATAATATAACATGAGGATGATGACAATGACATAATAATTCAATAAAACAAGTTCAAGAATTATTTTATCCGGGAATTATTATCGCCCAAATTGTCAACATGGTACTGCTTTTTGTAGAGTAAAATTCAAGAATGATCGTAAGAGTATTTCCATGAAAAGATATTGGATGAAACGCAAATATCAAGGATATTCTACTAATTTCATGGAGTATGTAAGTCAAAGTTTTAACCAACCGAGAATAATAAGAAATGGAATAACAACAGAAATCACCACGCACGCGTACTTAGATGTAAAGTTATTCCAATGTAATAATAATAACGGAACCAGTCGTGAAAATCACACCAAGCAGGATGTTCCAAATGTAATAATAAATGCGAATAATAAATGATGGAACGAAGTGTAAAGCAAGTGATAAAGATGACATGTGATATTAAACGTAATAATAAAGACTAGAAGAATGTCACCAAGTATAGGGATTCAGCGTGATACAAAAGTTATTCCAATGTAATAAATAAGAATGGAATAACATAAGGATTTCACCAAGTATAGTATGCCACAGATACAAAGTTATGTATAGGGTATGCCACTTTACAAAAGTTATTCCAATGTAATAATAATGAATGGAATAATGTAAGTTTCTCTTCATGAATAAGAAAGAATAACACTCTTACTACAAGCACAACAAATAATATCCCTACCGTAAAAAGACATCTTTGGATATCAAAGTAGTGAAGTACCGAATACTTTCTTCTTTCTCTCTATAGATTTTCTCTCTATAGCTTCTCTCTATATTTTCTCTCTGAAGTTTCAATGAATTCGTAAGAAAATAATGAAGGAATGAGCTTCTATTTATAGGAAAATGGAATGCATAAGTAACTAATCCATGAACTATCTGCATTGATTTACTTTAATCGACGGTCCATATTTAAAGCAAAATCTTTTAAATAAAATATAATATATTCTATTTATATAAAAACATTTTACTATGCAAACACTACGCAACACTATGCAAAAACACTATGCAAAATACTATGCAACACTATGCATAATAAAATATAATATATTCTATTTATAGAATAACTTTAATAAAGTATTCTATTTTATATAAAAAGATGTTTCGCATTTTATTACTTAATAAAACAAAACGTCATTATCACTTTCTATTTTATAAAAAGATGCTCGCTTTTATTACGTTAATAATACGAATAAAAACAAAACGTCATCATCGTTATAATAATTCATATTATTAATCATAATAATAATAGAATCAAACCGAGTGACTTCTCACATAAATATCAATAATCAATACGTGTACGCTACTATGCAACCACACGTATTATCGTACTTTTACTACCGAAGGTAGTTCAACAAAGATCAACCAGTAAAACTTCCGCCGTTATTTCAATAAAATATTTTTGTCATTTTTCAATCCGACAATAATTACGTTGTGGGGTCCACTAATGATTGAGTCATTATATCTAATATTCCTGCTAAACCGAATATTCTAACCAATCGAATATAATATAACCACTTGCATACTTTTGCAAAATTTATAAATACTACCCACAACTATAATATTATCTTAAATTCACACCATAATATTAAAAAATTATTTCGACAAAATTTAAATCTTTATTGATAAAATCTGGGGTCTCACACTGTGGCTCCCATACGAGTGGCCCCCTCCTTGTCAAGAAAGTCCTCAGGACGGGATATTATTGGCTCTCTCTCAAAGCTGATTGCAATGACCACGTCAAGAGATGCTATCAGTGCCAGATTCATGGGAATGCTATACACGTTCCTCCAAAGGAACTCCACAATATGAGTTCACCTTGTGTAAGACCCCGAATTTTATGAAATAAAAGTATTCAATTTTTCTTATAATTACTATTCAGTAAATGGTTAAATTGATAAAAGTTAAAGTTAAGGGTGATATATGAATTTTTTTTTCAAAATACGCAAGTGGTTATAAAATATTCATTGTTGTCGGGGAATATTCGTTTAGTCGTGGAATATTCTTTCCGTCGTGGAATATTCGTATGTGACGTATAACCATTTTGTGGGTCCCATAATGTAATAATCGGCTTATGAAGAAAATGACAAATTTAAGTTTTTATAAATACTTGGTAGTTATGTTAAGTATGTTGGAATACATTCGTGGTTAAAAATACGAATACGCTGTAGTAGACAAGAAAGAAGTGCACCAGATTGCACAAAGATTTTTTCAATTATTGATTCTTACGTGAGAAGGCACTACTCAATAATTGTTATAGTAATTATCGCTCAATATTATATTTTATTGAATCAATAATTCTTTGCGTTGATATTTTATATTATTGTTGTTTCAATAATTATCAACGCACAAAGATCTCCAATATCAGATCAATAATTCATATTATTTGAATAATATTATTAGATAGAATTATTGGCAATGTCTAGAAAGTTCTATCAAGGAGAGGTTTGGTCACCTAATGCTACCAAGAAGGAGAAATCCTTATCGTAAAGCCCCTCTTTCCCGGACCCGCACGGTTGTCATTATTGTGATTACGTAATATTATTTGTGAATAATTAATTATTGATTTATATGATAATGAAATATTTATTTGATGTGGATATAAATAATGGATTTATTTATGTGGTTATAAATGAAGGAATTAATGTTGAGGTATTTTATCAAGATTTTGTCTGGATTTGAGGTATTAAAAGATCAAATCGTTGTTCTTACAAAACTTTATTGTGTGAGTTATAATTTTTAATCTAACCGTTGGATCGTTGTGATTTTTGGATATGTTATACATATATAAGTTGAGTATATGTTCACAAATTTTGAACCGTTAAAAATGAACGAATGATTTGTTATGAATTTTAAGAGGTGACTGATTCAAAATTAGGTTTATAAATGATTTTGGTGAAAAATTCTAGAAATGGGTGGGCCCCACTTTTGGTTGTTGGGGAAGATGGCTGATTTTTGGTGGGTGGAATAGTAGCAGGTAAAGCCATCGTGTAAAGAAGTCAAGTCTGCTTTGCGTGCTAACATTTTCCTATAAATAATGGGCTAAGTTAGAATTGAAAATCACACCGTAATTCATAAGTTTTCTCTTTTTCTCTAGATTATCGAGTTTATTTTGTGAGTATTTAGATACTTGGTGAGTTGCTATTCATCGTTGAAAGTTTCCTTCAAATAATTATATCCGATATCCAAATGGAAGTCTTGCTCTTTTGAGGTAAGGGATAGTAAGGGATTTTAAGGGTTGTTATGTTTTTCAGTTTCGTAATTTTTCTGACCTTCAAAAATTCTGGAAAAATTTGAAATGACTATTTGATGAGTTTTCTTGATTGTGTCCAAAAATGGCGATTTTTGGATGTATAAATTAAGAGTTGTGAATTTTATGAGAAAAGACTATTTTAAAAGTAACCGCTTATAACTCCTTGTGGTTAACTCCAAAATTGGTGAACTTTTTATTGGGAGTACATGTATATGATAGAAGTATACTCTGTAAATTTTGGAATTTTTGGATAAAAGTACAATTTTTGATAAATATCTAAATATTCGGATGTTTTGGCCATATGAAAAATAGTAAATGATTTTTAAAAATTCTGAGAAAAATATATGTTCAATATGGGACTAAATTCTACTAAATCTCAGAAAAGAAAATTTGTTTGTACTGATTCGGTATTTTTCATGAAAATAGACTAGTTATGAGTAAATGAATTAAATATGTTATGTGAAGTAAGAAAATTAGAAAATAAGATTTTATGGCATGAGAATCCTATATGAGGTATATGCAGATTTTTGATGAGGGTTTTGTTTATTGGTGATGAAATCTTATGAGTTTGGCATTTTAGGATGATTAAATGCATTATTTAGTAAAGTGTAAACAATTAAAATAAATTGTTTATAAGTTTAAGAAATGTTATTCTTTCAATATCAATATACCGAAATATTGATATGGATTTTGTTGTCGAATTTCTACCTTTTTCATGTCGGGATTACTATTCACGAGTTACTATTCACGAGTTACTATTCATGACAAAATTGGTTTCTTTTTCTGACCAAATTATCGTTGATTTATGAATCTTACTCTTGAGATTAAATCTATATGTTGATTATATTATTTTTATTATCATATATAACATTTTTATAACCTTAATGATGATATTTCTGTTTGACTTGAGTGTAAAGATGGGTAGATTTTTGGTATGATCATGAATATGGGTTCTCTTTGGCCATGGTGCAAAAAATGAACTGCTGATTAATAATATATTTGGTCAGTAGTGCAAAGATGAAGTTATTAGTATGATTATGAGCAGAAATGTGATTTGGTGTAACCATGATCTTTGATGTTTTGTAAAGATAGGTGATGAAAATTATCTTCGCCCCGGATGAGAAGAGGAATTTAGAACTACAATTATGATTATGAAGTTATTCATATGATTGTGGACCGTAATTGTTAATTGATGTTACTGAGGATAAAACATTGTTGGTGGATTTTTAACATGGAGAAGATAATAGACTTTATAGTCTATTTGACTCTTCTAATGGATCGCTTTCGTTCATCGCAACTATGGTTAAAATTTTATCATCTACCATATGTTCTAAATCTCGATTTATTATTGATGAAGGCTATTGATAATTTAATTATCTTTAGTCATGATATTCTTTACTAGTTTAGTTGTGCTCACCCTTTTGCTTCACAATTCCTTTCAGGTAATAAGAGTGTAGCTGGGTCGAGTGGGGGTAACAGGGGAATAGAACGGTGGTCATCATTTAGTAGTTATATTTGGTGAATCAAATAGGTGAGGCGAACCCAACGTTGAAAGGGTGTTTTACCACTATAATACAAGATGTCTAAAGACATACAACCTCGTGTCATCATAAGACAGGGTTGTGCACATCCACTTAATGAGTATATCTACGCGTACTACCTATATGATCTTGGTGTTTGTTTGAAGTATAATTCTCAATTAGAGACAGTGGAGATAATGATATGTCAAGAGAAGACTCACCATTGGAAAGAATATGATAGTAATCTCTTCTTTTTCTTTGGGGTCTATTGGGTCAACCAAGGATAATTTTGTGGCCATATGATATCTATCAATAACCTGGAAGCATGGCCTCCCATGTCGAAAGGTTTCTTGAGCACTTCCCAAAGATTCTAATTTCTAAAACAATTTTTGACTATACCTTTATGTAGGTATCACTGTGAGGTGCTGTCCATTGATGGGACATTTGTCACATTACGGTTGGGACACGAGTCACAGTTGGTATATATTTGTATCCAAACTCACAGCATATGTGTTGTTGTATTTTATACGACAATTGTTGTAATAAAGTTGTAGTTATTTTCTGTACCATATATTTGGCGACTCAGAATAAGTTGGGTGAAATGGACCTATTTTGGGGTTGTCACACCTTGGCCCTTCTCAATGTGGGGAATGGACGTTATCGGACCCATTGAGCCTAAAGCCAGTAATGGACACCGGTTTATCTTCACCATGATCGACTACTTCACCAAGTGGGTTGAAGTAGCCTTCTTCCCCAGGGTTACTAAAGAAGTCATCATTGCTTTCATTAGAAACAATGTCGTTTGTCGATATGGAAAACCAGAGGTGATTATATCAGACAATGCCAAGAACCTCAACAACAAAATGATGGAGGAATTATGCAGTAAATTCCACATCAAACATCTTAACTTTGTCATCTATCGTCCGAAGATGAACGATGCTGTTGAAGCTGCTAACAAAAACATCAAGAAGATTATGCAAAAGATGTCCGCCAACCACAAAGATTGGCCTGACCTATTTCCTCTTACCCTGTTAGCCTATAGAACCTCAATGCGCACTTCCACTAGGGCAACCCCCTACGCATTAACCTATGGGATGGAAGCAGTACTCCCCATAGAAGTTGAAATGGAATCCCTCAGAGTGTTGATAGATGCTCAGCTGGATGAAGACCAATGGGTACAAGACAGGTATCACCAATTGTCTCTAATAGATGAAAGGCGAACCACGACTATCTTCTATGGTCAGTTATATCAACAAAGGATCGTCAGATCCTACAACAAAAAAGTCTGGCTACGAAAGTTTAAACAACATGACTTGGTTTTGAAGAAGATCCTTGACAACCAAGATCAATCTAAGGGAAAATTCGCTCCTAACTTGGAAGGCTCGTTTGTTGTCAAAGAAGTATTGACAGGAGGCGCTCTCAAATTACAAGAAATGGACGGCGATGAATTTCCACAACTCATCAACTCAGACACCGTGAAACGGTATTATGTCTGAAGTAACCAGCAAACACCCTGGTGTTGGACCATCAGATCACCAGTCATTCCGGTTCTTTAACCCTTTACCACATACAACTCTTCTACACTTTGCCCCTCAGGTAAACATACTTGTCAAGCCAGCAGTCTGGCTCTCCTTTGTGTTCCTACGACTTAGGTCATCCCACCGTGGATTGAACCTCTCGTGCTTGCAGTTTGGCTACCCATACATGGGATCAAACTTCTCATACCTACAGTTTATCCTCAACCTAGGATTAAACTTTCTCCTCCCCAAGACTCGACCGCACATGGGATCACGCTTTCATATATCGCTCAAGGGGCGAACTCGTCGACCGATCTCTCCTCTTCAATAGGAGTACGTACGCAACCATTTCATATGTCCCGGTCGCAATAAAACAAAAACAACAAAAATATTTCTACCCTTACAAAAATAAAAACAACAAAAACATTCCTACACCATTTCTACCATATACAGCATTGAACCTTTTACACCAGGTTCGAACTACGCAGACCTGATCTCCTATTCAATAGGAGTACGTAGGCAACCATTCATGGTGTGGTCTCACCCCCTACCAAAACACAAACCCTTGTCAATTGGTATTGGGATCATCCTTCAATCCACTACATTTCATTCGGTTTCAGACCAAAGGGATGGAATTACCTGAACTCCTCCCAAATAGGAGATTCAGCGACCATCTAAGCTGCAGTCATACCTTGAAGAGCAACACCAATCCATAAGTGGTGGAATTAACTAGGCTTCTTCTAAATAGAAGTACTTGCAACCATCTGTGGTGCGGTCAATCTCAGAGAGGAAAGCCACACTCCTCTCCACATTTTCATCCAGAAACCAGTCCCAAGACACCAAAGATGGTAGGATACACAGAGATCGATGATCCATTCTGAAATATCCAGAGAAAACTCAATGTCCATCCACCCAGGAGGAATTCAGAATACATCAAGATCATAAGCCCTGAAGCAGCAGGTAAAATATCAAGCAAATGGCAAGGCATATCTAAAAGGGAAGTGATCCAAAAATATATTTCCCTATCATATATATAATGGTGTTTGATATATACAATGTAAACTGTACATGACAAAATGGCTAAGCTAGTCTATGCAGGAAAATACAAGCTCATCTACAAGTCAGGGTATATGCGAGCTAACAAGCCCAACATGGCATCCCTCTCAGAAGATGGAGGTGAAGCTGTGGTCTCCTGTACGAGAATATCCACACGACCCAACAAATCTGTAGCCATCTGCATGGTGACCATATGATCATCAATATATATTCTCATCTCTGCGATCATGCCAGTGGGAAGGGACCTCACGGCAGTACTATCTGTGATGGCTACATCCTGGGCAGATAAAGCACTATCCTTCTCAACTATCACTGCATCTCTGGCTGATCTGACCTCATCCCGCTCAACATTAGCGGCATCTCTGCGAGCTAATGCCTCGCCTCTCTCTAATTGAGCTGCGTCTCTCCCATCAAGGACAATCAACATCAAAGATTGGGCATGATCTCTCTCAAAGGTCATCAGATGAAGACTCTGCTCTAGGTATTGTGCCGAGTGCTGAATCACAACAGTACTGGTACTGGGAGAATCCGGAGGAAATGATGGCAACCCAGCAGCGGGCTCCTCCTCGATGTATGAATCGATGTCCTCCATGGGCTCTACATCATCTAACTCACTATCCGGTACTGTGGACACTACCACAGCCGATAAAATCTCTGTCTCCATCCATGCGGAATACTCTGCAGAACAACCTGGATGACTGACAAAGAAAGAAGCTATCTCACGCTGATCCTAACAAGCATACAGGCGGGATCGGTCCTCTGCTGAGAGATATCGAGAAGCTGAACGCTGACCTATCGCCCCCTCGAAAGGATGAAAATCCTGGAACTGGTCAAACTGTGACATCACGGACAGTGGGTGATAAGTAGTCACGCCCCTCAAGCCAGCCAGAGGGAGGAAGTCCATGCCCGGAGCGTGAGTAATGAAGCTGTATGGTGAGATAAGCCCCGAACACGGCAATATGCTGAATGGATCTTTGATATCTGCCAAAATATGGACCAGGACAGAGCATCTATACACTCCGATGGCTGAAAGGAGTATGACATAGCTACATCATGGGTGAAGCAATATCCATGCCGTTTAAAGGTACCAATCGGTCTCAAGTGTGACATAAACCACACATACAACATGACCGAACTCCCAATGAACATTCCTATCGGATAAGTGCAAAGAAGATGGGATGTCGATTGCGTGGTCTCTCTGCTACAATCATAGGTACAATGGTACGACCCTCTCTAAGAGCTCTCACAGCCATGATGACACCAATGTCTATCTCGTCCATGTATCGTGGCATATAGACATACGACAGTATGCACAACAGCAGTACATCAACCCTGGCCAAACGCCAGTGATCCTCCGGTGCGGTGAAATCCCCGGAATATTGTGAATAGCTATCCTACGAGCAAAATCTGTCATACAGAAAATGCTGGGATATTACATGACTAGATGTCAGCTCATCCTTTACTACTCTGCGCCGCAATCCAATGAGAGTCATGAATCTTCTACTCATGTCTCCCAAAACAAGGTGCACTTAAGGTCTGTCTAAAGGCAGCATCGTCAATCGTGCATACTCCTCCAGAGTAGGAGTCAACTCATGGGTCCCGAATTGGAAAACCTGCCTATCCGGTATCCAATGCTCTAGCATCCCGTCTACAAACCCTGCGAGAACCTGAAACATCAATAAATTCATGGTATGCTGCAGCAAATGATCTACAGTCACCCTGTCTGGTGGTGACATGCTATCATACCACGATCACATACCCAATGCCACCAATGAGGGTGGGGTATGATCTATACGGCTAACTGTCGAAGAAGACATCTGTGCGGGCCGTGTCATAAGACCATCCAGGGGTCAATGCCAAATATCTCTGGACATACATACATATGCATAATATGATACATGTATAGCAGATAATGGATGGCAATATGATATAGGGAATGGAAAAAATTGTGCATACATTCCTAAGTATATCATCATCTAATACATCATCTCTGTACAACTACAAATACAGGGAAATGGGGCACAAATGCCCTACTACTAACAGAGGCCTATTAAAAGATATAGCGAGAATGGGCCACAACCACCCAATATCTAATAGAGGCCTATCAAAAGATATAACGAGAATACACATTAGAAGAAGACAATGGTGTCAATATCCACATCATCAATCCTGTCCACCTAATGTAACTCCTCCTGAGTCACCGGATCTCTATCAACAGGGATGTCAGGCCTATAAAGAGGAGGATATGCGCCGACAAAACCGAATGGGTCATCTGAGGGGCCAGCGCTTGAGCTGGAAGGAACAAATGAAGTTGCCTCTGCTGGATCTCTGCCCAAATGCCAGATAAACATATGTGCCTGGTCCAACTGCCGGGTCAAACTATCAATCTGGGTCATCTGAGTCGGATCTCGGACACAAGCTATCCAATCCTTCATCATCAAGGATCCTTGAACCATATCCCCCATAAACTGTGTGGCGCGGGACTGAGCTCCAATGGTGCGAGGGGACCACCACCGTTGGAACATCTCCTGGGTACATGGACCCTCTGATAATGCAAAACCGTCAACCCCCAACAATGGGATATCAGTGATGGTTGACTGTGATACAGTTCAATGACGTCTGATAGGAGGCAAGATCGGCATACGGATCTTCCTTGTGATGCTCCTAATAGCACACTTTCCTAAATAGATCTCCCAGCCTCCATCTGTGAAGAGAGGAACTCTCCTGGTGGAAATCAAGTACTCGACTCCAATCGGGTACCCATCCTCAAAGCCGATGGTCAAGTGTTCCCTGAATAGGAATCCATGTGATGGTATCACCGTCAAGAACTCCAAACCAGATACTACAAAGATGAGTGAAGCCCTCACCATCTGGGACTTCCTAAGCAAAATAGAATGGTGCCATCGTCGTCCTCATGGATAGGTATCTAAACCTAACACACTCATAAGACGCAAGCATGGGAGCCTCTCATAGGCCCAAAACTTCCAACATAATGGCAAAATATCTGCTATCAGTAAACACTCTTAACCTCTAAATGGGAAATAACAAGAGAAATACTCACCAGCAGAAAAGGATAAAAGCCTAGCCAAGCCTCGGTCAAACTCTGTAAGCGCATGCACATGCCCCGGAGGAAATAGGCAAAGGTATAGGAGCCCCAATCATACTCTCCAATACGGTCCACATCACGTATGGCGCTAATCAAAGCGAAAGACACCATAGAAGAGTTATTTGCTATGAAGCAGCCTCGAATGATCATCAGGAACAATCGCCGCAGAACGCGATCCCTGATTCTGACATCATCAGGCATGGGCTCACTCAAAAGCCCGCTCATAGCATCTATGCTCAAAGGACCTGAACGGACAGTCCTGCCTTTGAGCGCCTCCCCCGGAACTCCTAACAAGGATCTGACGACAGTAGGGATAATATTCACCATGCAAGGCACTGGCTCCCCTCCAAACTCTATACCTGTGATAAATCGCCAATCTATAGGCGTCATCATCACCTCGCAATCCAGTAGATGGAGTGACTGAGTTTGATGAAACCATCGCTCAGACAATGCCCTGAGGTAACCCCAGGGACAACGACGGGGAAGGATGGAGAAGAATGCCCCGAATCCCCACTCATGCACTACCGCTCTATAGTCAGGATGAAACGCCTGGTACATGGAGTGAATGCTGAACCAGTTCCCTCAAGGCTGTGTAAAACCCGGGACCTGCATGAAATGCAGATCAACATCAGAACCCTTTAATCCTCATCAATAGGAAAGAAGGAAGATCAAATTCTAACGCCATACCTCGTTAGCATGCAAATACATCGATGGATGTCTGCTCAAATCACCCAGCAGCTCTGGGTTTGCCACTTGAATACTCGGGAGCTCCCTACGAGGGACATGTGCAGCAGGAGCGGGATCCTCAATTAGAATATCCGCCTCCTCGTCCATAACGTCTGACACATCTACCCGGACATGACAAATCACGGCCTCCACCAACCGACGAGGCTGTCTAACAGAACGTGGACGAGACACTTCAGAAGCCCTCCACCGTATGCTAGAAGTGGTCCTATGGGAACTGCTCGACTGATCCGGATCCATAAATATCTGGACAACAAGTCTCCAAATCACCTCAGAAAGGGTGTGGTATTTCCTTACCTGGAGCTTTCTAAAAAGCATTTATGACTATATGCATGTATGCATTTACTTTAACATACAATAGAGTTAAAATGCATGACTACCCAATGCCTACATTTAGAAAAATTTTGCCATAGTCCCCTTTGAAAATAGGACTATCCACATGCACATAGGCATGTCTAGGTGGCCATTCAGTAGAACACCTGCCCCAAAGTCATATACATAATATATGCATTAAAAATCAAAATCATACATGCATAAGGTTAACCTCAATATCAGGAGTACTTGGCCTTTCTACCTTTGCTCATTGGACCTCAAATAGGACAAAAAATAGCAGAAAAAGGTGCCAATTGACGTATCTCAAAAGTTAAATTTTTCACATCATTATGTTCAAAGATGGTTTAATACTAACATTTACTATGTTGAATATTTTTTATCAAGTCATTTATGCATACATAATCACTAATATGTGTTTAGATGCATTTCATGCTATAACTCAAAATCTAACGGATAAAAACTAGAAAAAAATACATGCATACGTTATCAGGATAGTGTAGAACACTTCATACGGTGGATGTAATTTGCGAAAAAATAGCCCGAACTCAGCAGATCTAAAAGAGGCTCACGGATTTCTCTTCGCGCGACAAGCTGAAAATGACTTGTGTTGCCAACCTGCTGGAATTTATCATCCGCATGATTGGTCAGCAGCTCACACTGGTACAAAGAATGACCATGACCTGCGACACCCCTATATGGGTCCCACACCTCCGGCTCGATCCGATTGAGTTGTAAAGGAGTTTTTGCAGACTAGAAAGGTCAAATCGGAATAAAAAATGCCACGCGATCGAGCAAAACAAAGATACAATCCTAGCCTTCTTAGATGAAACTTTGAGTCCAGACATCACTCATTGGTAGTCACCCAACACGAGGTATACTCGCCAATGATCTCATTTGTTACAAACCACATCCGCAATACCTTATACAGTCCGATCCGCTTAATTCTTCGGTCGTTATTTCACGTAGATCCCCGAAGGGGGTTACAACGTAGATCCCGACGGGGGTTACAATGTAGATCCCCGACGGGGGTTACAACATGAATCCCCGGCAGGGGATTACAACGTATATTCAAGACGTTGACACACATATCAACGAAGGTCAAGCAGCCTTGACGTTATCCCAGCCGATAGCGATTAAACCTATCGAAGATCTAGAGCTATTCGAGGATTTCATGCTCGATTACTCATATTCCCCAACGGATCCCCGGCGGGGGGGTCACAACGCAGTGTTCCGTTGATTCACACGTCAGCGAAGGTCAAGCAGCCTTAACAGTATATCCCACAGGATTTTTTTCAACTGTTGATTCACATGTCGGTGAAGTGCACATCAATGAAGGTCAGTCATCCCTGAGAGCATTTGTTGTTGGCAGTAAATCCAACAGAATCTTGACATGTCCTGGCGATACCAACCAGGAAAGGTCAATGTTATCAAAGAGGATAGATGATGGAATATGTTATACACATCCTCAAACAGACCAAGCTTTATCCCCACAGATCTCTTGCACATAAGGGTACCTCTTCAGGATCAAGTCGTTATCAAGAACACAGGAATTTGGTGATAACTCCAACATCAACATCCTAATATATTCGGCTTACACATCAAATCTGGTCAGCATTGCCAATCCCCAGTTGAAGCAACAGGGATCCAGCAATCATCCTCAGCGTGTTGGGCTACAACCCCGTACACATGTATCATATATTTGCATCATGTTGCTATATATAGTACCATGTTTGTCTTGTTGTGTTTCAAGTGTCTAGGATTTTTTATCCTACCCATGCATCGCCATGCATGAGTATGATAAAGAGGGGCATCTGTAGACACTCAAAATTTTCTGTACTATTGTCACTAACATTGCAGGAGGATAGATTCGTCTTTTAAGAGGGAACCCTGAAAGACAATCCATATACATACCGGATACTACCGAAAGTTCAACATCAACCCCGGAGCCCACTTTGGGAGTAACAATTCCAACCTCAGAGATAACCCCGAGGCGTGCAGATCCAATACCGGAACACACACCGGAGAAGACCGATTAATCTCGGAGATAACCCCGAGGTATCCAGTCTCAGTCCTAACTATGGGAATAGCCACCAACCTTGGTGATAGCCCCAAGGAATGCGATTTTACGATAAACCCGTAAATGCTTGTTTCAAATGTGACCGACTCAATTCAATCTCAAGAGCCACAACGAGATACACTATACCAACCCGGTACGATAACATCGTGACAATGAGGACCTTCAACAATTGCAGGCGGTCAATCTCAAAGAAAGCTCGAGCAACGTCACGCTTTATCATTTAATCCTGGCGATAACACCGGTGAGGGGCAACATCGTCATCTCGCAAACGCGATTCCACGCCACATCATCTCAACATCTCTATGCAACGATGTCCCACAAGACTAACCAATCCCGAGTGACTATTGTGCGAGGTAACGGATGAAAGTTGAAGCTTAAAGACCGGAGGGCATCGTCCCATCTTCAATGACTTCGTACAAACTCTAATCCCATGCCATCGTACAACTCTCAACAACGAAGGTCCGAAATAGGTCCTGTCTACCTCAAACGGATGCCCGGATTGCACTTCTTAAAGTTTGAGTGGACATTATAGTGCCAGAGTGCACACACGATTTTGAGACGATCCAACCTAAAAAACTCCTGCCCACCTTAAGTTGCTCCAGACACACACATGCCCAACCGCAGTAGTACACCTACATGGCTAAATCTTCTATAAATAGAGGGCTTGGGTTGCCCATTTTGCAAGAGAAAATGGCAAGGAAGCCCGCCTAATTTGCTCAAAGACTCACCCCATGCAAAGTTGTACTTTCTCATTTTAAACACATGTGAGCTCATATATAGCCCTTTCACCTACAAAAGCCGTTGTTTACCCACTCTAAAGATATAGAAGTCTTCTTTGGCGGTCAACTGTAAGCCTTCTCACACACTTTAGAGTATTTCTCTTCATCATCTCGCACACACCCTTCTTCACGCTGAGAGTCGTGGTTATGCGCATTTGCCTGCATTTTTGGTCCGTGGTTTTGTTTCAAATTTTATATATATATATATATATATATATATATATTTATATATATTGACTAACATTATCGAAGTTATGCCTCGATTGAGCCTGAACTTTATTCGAGAGTTTATTTGTTTTTATATATATATATATATATATATATATATATATTAATCGTAATGTGTCTGACTACTGCTCGATGAGCCCTAATTTTAAATCCTATATGCTTATTACTATATATATATATATATATATATATATATATATATATATATATATATATACTTATGTATATAAACTATTGTTTAACTCGTTCGATGAGCTTTGATTTTACATCCGGTATGCGTTTACTCGCTTTATTTACATTTCGTCCCGCTTGGAGTTTCCTTCGTGGTAGTTGGCCGTATATTCTGACTTTATTTACGCTTTTGTCCCACTTTGGAGTTTCCTCCGTATACGATAGCTTGTACAACTTTATTTACATTTCGATCCCCCATGGAGGTGCTTCGTGGTTGGTGATCCCGCTCAGATATATATATTTATTGACTTTTTTATATATATACATGCTTATCGCTTTTCATACAAATCGCGATATTCTTGTGCCTTTAGGAATCATGTGATCACTGATTCAATTTATCGATCTAGATTCGGTTCCCGTGATGGACATTTTCAATTTATAGCGTACTTTGTAAATTATTCTGCGATGTCTGAATTTCTTCAGATGGTTTCAATACCCATGAGGAAGTCGGCATTATTTTGTACATTATTTTCGAACGGATGCCTCGCATCTATAAAATAAAATCAATCAAGTCAAACACTTAATAAAATTGGAGTGTAAAAGGTCTCAATTACTATTGAGCATCAGGGTTTGAAAAACCTTTTTTATAAAACATCACTGCCATATCTTGCTTACAATTGAATTTTTGCCTAAATTCAAACCACTGTATATAGGTGCTAACGAGGCCTCGTGACTACTTCCAAATAACAAAGACATCGACCCCCATTACACACACATTCAGATAATAGTTTCTTGAAAAGAGGCGTCACCGTAGTAACACGGATGTCTGGGTGCCTAACACCTTCCCTCCGCGATAACCAAGTCCCCGGACCATAATGAATCTCGGTTTCACCGGCCGTTTAGTAGTGTCACATCACCGGGTCAATGTGCAAACCTTTTCTCATTGTCTTCTTGGTACAACCATTTAAAAAAACCAATGGCGACTCTTTAATCCATCCATCGTCGACATTATACATGTCGGACCTTTTTCACTTTTTTTTTTCAAACATATCTCACCTAAAATGAGAACACCAAAGAACAAATAACGGAAAGGGACATCTAAAAATCCCGGCGTCGACAAATTCAAAAGGCATATTCCAATCCGGTGCGACAATAACTAGAGCTGTAGTCAACTTTTTCTTCAACTACTCAAATGCTAACTTACAATCCTTATCAAACTTGAAAACTGCGTCCTTCTCTAAGAGACTGCACAATGGTTTTGCAATCTTAGGGAAATCTTTAATGAACCTTCGGTAGAATCTCGCATGTCCCAGAAAACTACGGATTCCTTTTACTGAAGTTGGTGGTGGTAGATTTTTAATGGTTTCCAACTTTGCTCTATCAACTTCTAATCCCTTCGTCGAAACCTTGTGCCCAAAGATTATTCCTTCTTTGACCATAAAGTGGCACTTTTCCCAGTTAAGCACCAAATTCGTCTCCACGCATCGCTTTAAGACCATGACCAAATTCTCTAAACATACATCAAAATCATCTCCATAGACAGAAAAGTCGTCCATGAAGACTTCCACATTCTTCTCTACCATGTCCGAGAATATGGCCATCATACACCGTTGGAAGGTTGCAAGTGCATTACACAAGCCAAAAGACATTCTCCTGAATGCAAAGGTGCCATATGGGCACGTGAAAGTGGTCTTATCTTGATCTTCAGAAGCAATGACTATTTGATTATATCCCGAATACCCATCTAATAAATAGTAAAATTTGTGCCCCGCCAACCTGTCCAACATCTGATCGATGAAAGGTAGAGGAAAGTGGTCTTTGTGGGTTGCCTTATTTAACTTCCTATAGTGCATGCAAACCCTCCAACCGGTCACTGTCCTTGTCGGAATTAATTCATTGTCATCATTCTGTACTACGGTCATTCCTCCCTTTTTCGGTACACATTGAACGGGTCTAACCCAAGCACTATTCAAAATTGGGTAGATGATTCCTGCATCCAACCACTTCAGAATTTCTTTCTTCATCACTTCTTTCATGATTGGGTTGAGTCGTCTATGTTGTTCCACTGTTGGCTTTACATCCTCTTCCATAAGAATTTTGTGCATATAGAAGGATGGACTAATTCCCTTGATATCTGCAATTGTCCATCCTATAGCCGATTTGTATTCTCTAAGCACTCTCAGCAACTTATTTTCTTGTAATTCGTTAAGCGCAGAAGTAATAATAACAGGTAAAGTATTTGAATTGCCTAAATATGCATACTTGAGGTGTTTAGGAAGTGGCTTAAGCTCAAGTGTAGGTGGCTCCTCTAATGAAGGTTTCATCATTGTCGTGGCTTTGTCCTCCGTGTGTAATGGCTCAAATGGTGCCTTGAATCTACTAACTCGTGGCAAGGAATCAAGCATATTCAAATAAACCACAAACTTTGGATCATCCAAATCTTCATCTCCCAATAATGTAGTTTATAATGGATTATTAACCAAACTCTTGACCATATCTTCATTCATTATCCGATCAATGACATCCACCCGATAACATTCTTTTTCATCCGTAGGGAACTTCATGGCTTTGAACACATTGAATTTAACTTCCTCGTCTTGAACCCTCATAGTTAGTTCACCTTTTTGCACATCGATGAGAGTCCTACCCATAGCCAAAAATGGTCTCCCTAGGATGATTGGGATATTCTTATCTTCTTCAAAATCCAGAATTATGAAGTCCGCTGGAAATATGAATTTGTCCACCTTGACCAAAATATCCTCCATTATTCCTCTTGGGTACGTGAGTGACCTATCTGCCGACTGTAGAGATATATTGGTCGATTTCGGAGCTGGTAAACCCAATTCGGTGTATTCTGATAATGGCATGAGGTTCACACTTGCCCCCAAATCACATAGACACTTTTTGAACGTCGTGTTCCCAATTGTGCATGAAATTATGAAACTCCCGGATCTTTCAACTTTGGCGGTAACCTTCTTTGTAGAACTGCACTGCACTCCTCTGTTAATGCCACAGTTTCAAAATCTTCCACCTTCTTTTTCCTTGATAAAATTCCCTTCATGAATTTAGCATAACTAGGCATCTGCTCTAGGGCTTCTGCGAAAGGGATGTTAATCTGAAGTTTCTTAAAAACTTCTAAAAATTTAGCGAATTGCTTGTCTAATTTATGCTTTTGGACTCTCTGCTAAAACGGCGGTGGAGGATACACAACTGGCTTGTCATCTAACTTTGTCTGTTCAACTTGTTTTTCCTCACCCTGTTTCTCTTCAACCACTTTGTTGTCATCAACTTTGTCATCTTCTGTAACTGAATTTTCTACAATTTTCCCATTTAGATGTTTTCAACTTCTCAAAGTGATTGCCTGACACTGCTCATGATTTCCCTTCAGATTCTTTTCTGTGTCACTTGGTAGAGTCCCCTGTGGCTTATTATTTAATGCAAGAGCAAGATGCCCCATCTGATTTTCTTGGTTCTTAATGGCTACTGCTTGTGACTTCATAACTGCCTCGTTGCTTGTTATATACTTCGACAACAACTCTTCTAAATCTGTTTTTCTCTCTTGATGCTGAGTTATTTGTTGATGTTGATTTTGGAACCCCAGGGGATAAGAAGGTTGTGGAGCCTGCTGATTTTAATTGTTGCTCCATGAAAAATTAGGATGGTTCATATTCCCCTGGTTGTAGGCATTTTGATACATATTCTGTGGTGGAATCCTGTTGTAGCTGCCCACAAACTGAACCGATGATGGGTTGATGGTGCACTGCTCTGTAGGATGTTCTCCTGCACATAACTCGCAAACATATGCCACCTGTTGTGGTTGTGCACCCGTCATGGTATCCATTTTCTTTTATAAGGCAACAATCTGTGCTGCCAATGCGGTTACTCCATCTACCTCTAAAATCCCAGCTACCTTAGGTTGTGTCATCCTCGATGTAGGCCATTGGTAATTATTAGTTGCCATCATTTCCACTAACTCATATGCCTCCTCGTAACTTTTGGCCATAAATGTTCCACCTGAAGCTACGTCTATACTAGTTCTGAGATTCGAAGTCAACCTATTATAAAATGTGTTCATCTGCAGCCATTTAGGTAATCCATGATGTGGGCATTTTTAAAGAAATTCCTTGTACCTCTCCCATGCCTCATACAATGACTCCCCATGCTGCTGTTCAAACATAGTAATCTCGTTCCTCATTTTTGCAGTCTTTTCTGGTGGAAAGAATTTAGCCAGGAACGTTTGAGTGAGGTCATCCCAAGTAGTTATTGATCCTGACGGTAGAGAATGTAACCAACTCTTTGCCTTGTCCCGCAGTGTGAACGAAAACAAGCAAAGTCTGACTGCATCATCCGACACCCCATTGTATTTGAAGGTGTCACATATCTCCAAAAAGCTGATCAAATGTTCATTCGAATCATCATTTGCAAGTCCCCCAAACTGTACCGAGTTTTGGATCATTTGAATAGTCCCAGGCTTAATCTCAAACGTATTCGCAACAATCGTTGGCCTGGTGATACTCGACTGAAGCTCAGTCACCTTAGGTGTAGCAAAATCTCTCAACGCTTTCTAGTCTTCGGCAGCCATTACTTCTTTTTCAGAATTCTCAAAGTCTTTCCCTCGTGTCTTTAATCCACTTACTTAACCTTTGAAACATTTTCTTGATATTGTCCTCAAAAGGAAGCAAGTCTGGGCTTTTGGACCGAGTTTGCATAAATCGACTTCAAGAACTTGAAATAGAAAGAACAAAACAAAAAGAAAAATTGTTTAAGTAAAACTGGACTAATTAAACTGATATTGAAAATTATTAATATCTATACTAGTCCCCGGCAACGGCGCCAAAAACTTGTTGGGTAAAATCAATATATGCTCACACGCAAGTATACGTGGTCAACAAGTAATATAATGATAAGTCAAGTATCGTTCCCACATATATTATCAAGAAACTAACCCTCACAATTACCAATTTCCTATTAATCCAAATTTTATTTAACTATCCAATTTAAGAATTATAACTACAAATATTAAAACGACTAATAATACCAAACAATCAACAAACCCTAAAAACTGAAATTTCAAACAAATATTGAAGAATTAGGCTTACAATTTCACTCTAACTATCACTCTAATTTTTACACGTTATTCTAATTTAATTCATTATCCTAGTTTATTAATCAAGAACACTCAAGTAGAACTAGCCATCTCTCGATGCACTAATACCATACTAACTCAAATCCATAATTTAGATAGAATCAAGTTAAACACCTTAATTAACTAACTCACTATATCTCTATGTGGATTACAATCAAAGAAGGTTAAGTTCAAGTTCTCTATCTGATTACATGTGATGTTAAGCATATCTCTACCCTAACATTCATCAAGATTCCAATCATTCACAAAATTCAAGAACACATGTTATACTGACTAGGTCTAGACTCGTATTTCCTCTCTCGAATCCATATAATTCCACATAAAATTGGTGATCAAGAAATTCATAAATTAGAGTATAAATCAATATAGATAAACTGAAGAATAGCTTATTAAACTGAAAATCAAAGTTTACACAACCATCGTTCAACCTAAAGATTCGTTATAAGCCTAAAAAGTAATTTAGTTCATCATAGATGAACTAAAAACTGAAATAATTAAAGTAAACATCATCCCAATTACAAATATTAAACTAAATAAAAAGAATGAATCCAGAACCCCCCTTCTCTCTAGCCTTAATCTGAAATTATCGTGAAATCTCCTTGAAAATCTTCCTCCAATGCTCTTGCTCAAAAATCTGTCTTCAATGATGTTAATTGCTTGTATGATCCTTGTATCTTGTTGTTTGTTGTTAATTATATGCCAAGACATGTATTCTGACTATAATTCCATGCACAATTACGTTCTAAGCCATTCCAATCACTAGCCTCCACGTTGTTGCAGTAGTTCAAACCAAGAAGGAGACTGATTTCCCATACCCCCTTACGGGGTTTTTCTTTTAATTGTTCCGCCTTTCGACTGTGCTATACTACTATTAATTCTCCAAGATTTTCGCCATACAGCGAGGTTTTATGTAAGACCCCAACTTTTATGAATAAAGATTAATTTTTCTCGAAATATATTTTTGAATATTATGGTGTGGATTTGATATAATGTTATATTTGTGGGTATTATTTACAAATTTTGCAAAGTAAGCAAGTGAATTTATAATATTCGATTGGTCGGGGAATATTCGTTTTAACAGGAATATTAAATGCGACAAAGACAATCATTAGTGGACCCCCATTACAATGGAGGTATTATCGTAGTTAGAAAACGACAAAATTATCTTTTTATAAAAATAACGGCGAAAGTTTTACCGTTAAACTGTTGAACTATCCGATAGTAAAAGTACAGTAATATGCGTGGTTGCATAGTAGCACACGGTATTGATTATTAATGCTTACGTGAGAAGTCACTCAGTTATACTCAATTATTGCTACAGTAATTACTGCATCATATCTCTCATGTTATTGATTCAATAATTGTTACAGTATCATCGGGATAATATTTTATATTATTAAATCAATAATTGAGACGACAAAGTTATTCATATTATTATTTGCAATATTGATAATGTCTAGAAAGTTCTGTCAATGAGAGGTTTGGTCACCTAATTGCGTGCCAATAAGAAGAAATCCTTATCGGAAAGCCCCCTCTTTCCTGGGAATGATCTGGTTGTTAAATATTGTGAGTTATAATATTAATGATTAATAAGTTTGTGTTAATTAAAGATGACATTGATATTTCCATTGTGTTGTGATTATTAGTGTTAGTAGAAATCGACATCTATTTCGATAATAATTGATGTCTGAAATTTATATTGACCAATCAGGTAATTAATCGGATAAATGAGCAATTAATTGCTATTATTTCACATTCTTATAACTATTTATTCAAATGTGTGTACTATTGATTCACATTCATGTACTATTAGGAGAGGTGGTGCAAGATTGATAATACTTGCATGACTAAGTTAAAAATGGAGGTATAGTTGAAGGTACTATACTGTAATTAATTTTTTCACATGATTATACTACTTATTCACATGATTGTACTATTGATTCACATTATTTACTATTAGGGAAGGTGGTGCAAGTTTGATAATACTTACAGGACTAAATTAAAAATAAAGAAAAAGAGGAAGGTATTATACTATAATATTTTGAGCCCCAAAATGTGCAATTATCAAAACTATATTTTCCTATAAATAGAAGCTCATTCTTCCTTCATTTCTCACCAATTCACTAAAGCTATAGAGCTATTATTATAGAGAGAAATTATAGAGAGAAAGAAGAAGAGAAGTCTGCTACCTCACTATTTCAGTATCCAGTCTTCTTCTAAGGTAAGGAGTATTATTCTTTTGTATTCACGAAGAGAGTTATTTTCTTTCAATACTCGTAAGAGTTGTTATTCCATTCTTTATTATTATGTTGGAATAACCTGTCTATGCGAAGTACCGCATACATGGTGAAATTCTTCTATTATTCTATTCTTTATTATTCTGTTGGAATAACCTGTTTGTTCGATCTATTGCATGCCTGGTGAATTCTGTTGTTATTTCATTCTTTATTATTCTGTTGGAACATCCTGTCTGTGCGGATTACGCATGACCTAGTTCCATTCTTTTATTATTCTGTTGGAATAACCTGTATGTGCGGTCTATCGAATGCCTGATGAATTATGTTGTTATTTCATTCTTTATTATTATGTTGGAACATCCTGTCAGTGCGGATTACGCATGACCTGGTTCCATTCTTTATTATTATGTTGGAATATCGTGTCTGTGCGGATTACGCATGACCTGGTTCCATTCTTTATTACTTGTGAAAATGATCTGTCTACGTGGATTACCATGGCGGGCGAAAATTAATTTGCAGTTTCATATATTCTATTATACTCAGTTGGTTAAAGTTTTGGCTTCTATACTCTATGAAATTAGTGGAATATCTTTTATATTTGCGCTTCATCCAGTATCTCTTCATGGAAATATTCTTATGAGCATTCTTGAACTTGTTTTATTGAATTCTTATATCATTGTCATCATCCTCATGTTTATAATATGTTGAAAGTCATATGTGGCCTGTAGTGCATAGATGGACTTGGTATGATTATGACCAGAGATTATTCGGTATAATCATGACCGTAATGTTACAAATGATGTGGTAAAAATCCTCATTGGCCGTAGTGCATTGATGGACAGATGTTGTCATGATCATGACCATTGATGAATACACGAATATCCTTGGCCTGTAGTGCATGGATAATTTGTGGTCGTGATACTAATGAATATCCTTGGTCGTAGTGCAGGGATGATGTGGTTTATTTATTAAGTTGTGTCTCAGCGATAAAAGTGACGAAAAACCTTTTAAATCATTGAAGATAGTAGATTTTATTCTCTACTTGACTCTTCTAATGGATTGTTAGTTCCACTGCAGTTAAACTTGATGTTTGTTATATTTTGTCAGTTTAACACTGTTGAAGGCTATTGATAAATTATTCTGCATTATCTTAGTCATAATATTTCTTACTGGGCTAGTTGAGCTCACCCTTTCTTTCACTGTTCTCTTCAGGAAATGAGAACGTAGCCGGGACTAGTCGGGGAACGGAGTGACGGTCCAGATGATAGCATTAATAGTCCTCGTTATTCTGTTAGATAGTGTGACAATAAATGTAATGAGGACTCCATTGAGTGTAGATATTGTCTAAATGACAATATTCTTATTAAAACTCTTAGATTTTGTTTTGTCGTATTTTAAACGACTGTTGTATAATTAAGTTGTATTTGAATTTTGTACCATGTATTTGGCGACTCAAGATGGATGATGTATACCTATTTTGGGGGCGTCACAGTTGGTATCAAAGCTTAGGGATATGATCTATGGCTAATATGTGAGACTAGAACTAGGAGTAGAGAGACGGAGAATTCCTTCACTAGTATTAACTTCCTAAGTTTATTTGGTATTTAATTGGTCGGTCAGAGTATAGGAATAATATGTGATATGTTAATTAACCCTTGTTTTGTGACAGTGTTTGAAAATGGCATCTTAAAATGTTGAGATCAGCAATGAAGCACATGAGACCGTTGAGTCACCAACGATCAATACCCAGGATAAAGTGTAACAGGAAGACAATAATCCTCAGGTAAACAATAACACCGATCAGATGATGAACAATGGGATGATCAGAGGCTTTATGTAATTCATGCAATATCAGGCGAGAGAGACTCATATTCAAAATGCAAGTGGAAACAATGGCAACCATTTATTTGGTCGCTAAGCGATTCAAGGAGGCTGGATCATGGGAGTTTTTGGGAAAGCCGTAACAACTTAAGGCGGAGACGTGGTTAAAGTAGATCACCAAGATATTTGATGTCTTGGGATGCTCCGAGGAGCAAAAGGTTCCCTTTACCACCTTTATGTTGCGCGAAGAGGCAGATTACTGGTGGGAATCTTGAAACGTACCCAGCCTGACGCACTCAAGATGTCTTGGGAGAAGTTCCAAGAGCTGTTCAACGAAAAGTACTTTCCCGAAAGTATTCGTCACATGAAAGAGGTAGAGTTCATCAAGTTGGAGCAGAATAATATGACCGTGTCACAGTACAAAGATAAGTTTGCCGAGTTGTCCCGGTTTGCGTTCCACTTGGTTGATAATGAGGAGAGAATGACGCGGATGTTTTTAAGAGGTTTGAAAATGGAGATACGTCAATATCTTATTTCTCATAAACTTTGTTTATATTCAGATGTTGTGAATAGGGCTCAATTATTGGAGCGCGATAATGAGTCAGCACAACCAAAAGGTAACGAGCAACAACACGATAATAATCATACAAGTGGCAACGGCCATCGGAACAATGATAACCATCGTGGGGGAAATTATCATGCCAAGAATGGTAACCATTTCGGTGGTAATCATGGCCAAGATAATAGACGTGGAAATTTCAAGAAGAGGATATTCAATAATGATGGAAGGACGTCAGCACCAACACCTGTTGTTAAGGAAGGAGAACGATCACGGTCAGATGCTTCAAATGCTGAGAGGGAGGGCTATATCGATCAAACTGCGTGATGCAGTCCAAAGCATGTTACATTTGTGGAAAAGAAGGTCACCTAGCCCGATTTTTCATGCACCAAAGTCAAGTCCAACTGGGACGGTGGTACCAAAGGCGGATACAGACAAAACAAAGTCGGTGGTTTCAGGGAGAGCGTTTTTTGTGACTTCTCAAAAAGCGAGTAAACCGAACAAAGTTAGCACGGGTTAGTTAATTATAAATTCTTGCGAAGTCTATACCTTATTAGATACCGATTCTACCCATTATTTTATCTCTTGCTTGCACTCAACATTTAAATTTGACTCCGGAGAAATTAGACTTTGACTTATCGGTTGAAACTCCGTTAGGAGAAACCTTCGTTACCTCCACTGTTTATAAATCTTGTTTGATTAAAATCGACACTTTCACGTTACCTGTAGATCTTATCTCTTTGAAAATACTTGCCTTTGATGTAATTTTAGGAATTGATTGGTTAACTACTCATCATGCTTTTTGTAAGGTTGTTAGCTTTCATATTCCTAACCAACCTGTTATGCGAATTCAAGCAACCAAACCACTAAAGTCAATCATTGTTATATCAAGCCATAAATAAAGAGCCCCGAGCCTTTCGCTGGTGACTTCCAAGTCTTAGAATACACCGAAGCTAGAATATCCGTAGGGGACGTCGTGAATAATGGTGGCAAGTTGATAGATATCAATGTGACGTGTTATCCAAGTCTTGGATGAGAGTCACAGTTTTGAATGACATTTCTATTGTTAATAAATTTCCTGACATATTCTTGAAGACTTCCTAGCCCACCCCTAGAGCATGAAATCAAATTTTGTATTGACCCCAGTACAAAACCCATTTCTAAAACCCTTAAATATTTCTTCAACCAAAACGAACATATCATGAGCCAAGGACGTTGGCTCGAGCTGTTGAAGATTATGACTATACCATTCAATACCATCCTGGTAAAGCGAACGTAGTAGCTGACGCATTGAGTAGAAGATCATATGCGGGTACGAGTGCGATATTATTAACGCAAAGGCCCATTTTATATGACTTGCAAAGGATGGAGATAGAGTTAAAGACTCCAGGGACCAGCGTGATGATATCGAATATACGAGTAGAACCAACTTTAATCGATAAAAAGTTAATTTCGCTCAAGCTCTGGACCTAGAGTCGATGCGTATGAGGAAGAAAGTGCAAGAAGGTGCTATGCCGGACGCAAGAATCGACGAAGAAGGAATACTTCGAGTCAACTCCAGACTTTGTGTTCCTAACGACCCTGATTTAAAGTATAAAATCATGATGGAGGCGCACAACACACCATTTGTAATCCATCTTAGGAGTACCAAAATGTATCATGATCTTCGACATACATTTTGGTGGAGCAATATGAAGAGAGAGATAGCGGAGTTTATCTCAAGGTGTTTAACTTGTCAACGAGTTAAGGCGGAGCATCAAGTACCAAAAGGTACATTGCAACCACTTGAAATTCCAGAATGGAAGTGGGAGCACATTACCATGGATTTCGTTACTGGTCTTCCCAAGGTTTCTCAAGGCATAGATGCAATTTGGGTCAT
Organism: Panax quinquefolius; assembly: GCA_020205615.1. NCBI lineage: Eukaryota > Viridiplantae > Streptophyta > Magnoliopsida > Apiales > Araliaceae > Panax > Panax quinquefolius. Next base: position 121,554,641 of record CM035172.1, on the reverse strand, counting down.
CGTTGATAGATTGACCAAGTCTGCTCATTTCTTAACAATACAAGAAACTTATACACTTGAACGTCTTGCTAGTATGTACATAAACAAGATTGTAAGATTGCATGGTATGCCAGTATCCATAGTTTCTGATCGAGACCAAAGATTCACTTCAAGATTTTGGGTTAGTTAACAAAAAGCTATGGGCACAGATTTATGATTTAGTTCGGCATATCATCCTCAAACGGAAGGGCAGTCAGAGAGGACTATTCAAACTCTTGAAGATTTATTAAGACTCTGTGTCCTTAACTTCAAAGGAAGTTGGGACAAGTTCTTACCATTGGTGGAGTTTTCCTATAACAATATTTATCAAGCAAGTATTGACATGGCTCCATTTGAGGTGTTGTATGGGAGAAAGTGTCGTTCTCCAGTATGCTGGGATGAGGTGGGTGAAGCAACTTTGTTGGGACCGGAGTTGGTGCGTATGACTACGGAAATGATTCAAACGATCTGACAACGTATAAAAACTTCACAAGATCGACAAACGAGTTATGATGATCTTCATCGAAAGGACATAGAATTCAATATTGGAGATCATGTGTTATTACGTGTTGCTCCATGGAAAGGAGTTACGAGATTTGGAAAGAGAGGAAAGCTCAATCCTCGATTCATTGGCCAATTTTTAATCCTCGATCGAGTAGGAACTGTGGCCCAAGTATGTCTCGTGTTTATAACGTTTTTCACATATCCATGTTACGTAAATATGTTAAAGACCCGAACCACATTATTGAGTTAGAACCGGAGGAAATAGCGAAAGATTTAACGTATGAAGAGGTTCCTATTAAAATCTTGGATAAGAAGGAACATATTCTACACTCCAAGGTTATACCTCAAGTCAAAGTTTTGTGGAGAAACCACGATGTTGAGGAAATGACCTGGGAGTTAGAATCTGAAATGAAATCAAGGTATCCTCACCTCTTCGACATACCAGGTACGCACCCTAATTTTGAGGACGAAATTTCATAAGAAAGGGAGGTTGTAAGACCCCAACTTTTATGAATAAAGATTAATTTTTCTTGAAATATATTTTTGAATATTATGGTGTGGATTTGATATAATGTTATAGTTGTGGGTATTATTTACAAATTTTGCAAAGTAAGCAAGTGGATTTATAATATTCAATTGGTCGGGGAATATTCGTTTTAACAGGGAATATTTGTACGACGGCACAATCATTGGTGGACCCCACAATGGAGGTATTGTCGTAGTTAGAAAACGACAAAATTATCTTTTATAAAAATAATGGCGAAAGTTTTACCGTTAAACTGTTGAACTACCCGATAGTAAAAGTACAAGAATACGATGCATGGTCGCATAAGTAGTAATACCAGATTGATTATTGATGATTACGTGAGAAGTCACTCAGTTATACTCAGTTATTGCTACATATCTCTCATGTTATTGATTCAATTATTGTTATAGTATCATCTGCATAATATTTTATAGGGTTAAGTTCAGATGACCACCTAGGGTTTAAGCAGTTTCCCACTTAACCACCTGTAGTCAGTAAAGCTACATTTAAACTCTTGACTTTTTGAGTTGAAGTGAAAATGTCACCTTTTCCATCGAACTTAACTGTGCGTGTATGTCAGACACCAAAAGCGCGTGAGAAGGGCTGTAACGGTCAATTTTTTTTAGTAAATATCCAAAATAGCCTCTTCTTCCTCATTCTGTACGAGAGAGAGAGACGAACAGAGTAGCAAATATTGATGAACCCTCTTCTTCTTCCACAGTTTGGCGACGTCGTTTATCTACTCCTAATATCTATCCCCCTCTTGTTCGATTATTCTTCATCTTTGTTCGAAAGAATTTAGCTCTAAGTTTCTCTCTCTAGAATGTCGAATGAAGCTTCGTTGGCCTCTGGATTGAGCTTAGAAGGGGTAGACGATATATAAGACTTCGTATGGGTAATTTCTTTGAATTTCTTTTCTGTTGCTTGGTTTCTTGGAAAATGCAATAAAAGTAAAGTCACCCAAATTTCTTGAATTTTGTAATTTTTGGGCTTAAAAGACTTGACGGCTACAGGAATTATTTATTGAGTTTGCAAATTTGTTGAAATTAGTGGGTGTGAGAGAGAAATTGAATTAAAATGCAGGCTAATGAAGAAGATACCATGTCATGGGAAAGATTTAGTCATATGTATGATCTTATGTGGATTCTTATGCGAGGTTTTGTTCTGATCTAGGGATTGCGAGACAGCTATTTGATGAAATGTCTGAGAGGAATGGTCACTGTTGAAGGCCAAGAAGTCTTAGCCATGGAAGCTTTAAAAAGAGTTGGAATATCAGCTCCATTTGAGCTCCAAGCAAAGGAAGGGCTAGCTTTGGTAAACGAAATAGCAGTTGGCTCAGCAGTGGCTGCTACAGTTTGTTTCGATGCCAAGATTTTTCCCTGAATGAAAAGCATGTTGGGTTTTTCGTCTGATGTGGATTGGGTATTCTAGAAGTTTGTGGGAAAGTTATTACTCTCATTCTTTATCTTAAATTCACAACTTTGTTCTATAAAAGACTCGCCCCATCTCTCTCCAAATTTCCCTATTCACATTTGCTCTGATTTTTGGACAAGGAATTGAGAGAAAAAAAATGGAGGATATGGCTTCTTTATGGGGTTATCAAGAGGTGGGTCACTCTTTCTTTTTTCTAGTTTTGTCGGTCTTTTCAGTTCATTTCTTGTGGGTACTACTTTTCTCAGTGTGCTTGTTTTGTTTTGGCATTTATAAAGACTTTTCTTTGGAGTGGATTCTTTTGGTGTAATTGGATTGAATGGAAAGATTTTCTTTTCATTTCTTATTTTCTTTTCTGGATTGGTTTTAAATCTTCATTTAGTTGGACTTTTTGAATGTTTTTATGAAGTTCATTGAATGAATTTCCATTCATCTCATTTCTTTTGGGCTAACTGGAGCCTTGTTGTATGCTTCTTCAAAGTACTACTTTTAACTTTTCTTTCTTTATATCATATTCGATTTCTTTGTTTTGTTTGGCATTTAAAGACTTATATGTGGTGTAGATTCAATTGAAAGGATGTAATTGCATTACTACTACATAATTTTTTGGGTTACTTCTAAATCTGCATTTAGTTGAATTTAGGATCCTTTCTATGAAGTTCATTGAATTTTATTATGTTTTAAGAATAATGCTCCTCCCTCTGTACTGTACTACATTTCTATAATTGATGAAAATTATATATACAATCTTGTGATAATTGATATTGGTGAGTAGAATAAATTAAATATCGATTAAAATGTTGGTATTAGAAATTATTACTCAGTCGAGTCCTTTGCTTTAGAAATGAAATTATTTCAGTCGAGTCCAAGATTTGTAATTATGAAGGGTAATTAAGTCTTTAGTTTGATGTAATTATTTTAGTTTGATGACCAACAATTATTAGATTGAGCCTCAGATCGAGTACTATGGATGGATTAATTTTCTCTCACTTGCACTCTGTTAAATTCATGAAGGGTAATTAAGTCTTTAGCCAAATCATTTAACGAAGTTAAGATGGAAAACATTTTTTCACTTCAACTTAAAAAGTCGGGAGTTTAAATGTAGCTTTACTGACTACAGGTGGTTAAGTGGAAAACCGCTTAAACCCCAGGTGGTCATCTGAACTTAACCCTATTTTATATTAATAAATCAATAATTGAGAAGAAAAATTATTATTTGCAATATTGACAATGTCTAGAAAGTTCTGTCAATGAGAGGTTGGGTCATCTAATTGCGCGCCAATAAGAAGAAATCCTTATCGAAAAGCCTCCTCTTTCCTGGGAATGATCTGGTTGTTAAATATTGTGAGTTATAATATTAATGATGAATAAGTTCATGTTGATTAAAGATGACATTGATATTTCCATTGTGTTGGGATTATTAGTGTTAGTAAAAATCGACATCTATTTCTATAATAATTGATGTTTGGAGGTTATATTGACCAATCGGGTAATTAATCGGATAAATGAGCAATTAATTGCTATTATTTCACATTCTTATAACTATTTATTCACATGTGTGTACTATTGATTCACATTCATGTACTATTAGGGGAGGTGGTGCAAGATTGATAATACTTGCATGACTAAGTTAAAAATGGAGGTATAGTTGAAGGTACTATACTGTAATTAATTTTTTCACATGATTATACTATTTATTCACATGATTGTACTATTGATTCACATTATTTACTATTAGGGAAGTGGTGAAAGTTTGATAATACTTGCGGGACTAAATTAAAATGAAGAAAAAGAGGAAGGTATTATATACTATAATATTTCGAGCCCCAAAACGTGTAATTATCGAAACTATATTTTTCTATAAATAGAAGCTCATTCTTCCTTCATTTCTCACCAATTCACTAAAGCTATAGAGCAATTATTATAGAGAGAAATTATAGAGAGAAAGAAGAAGAGAAGTCCCGCTACCTCACTATTCCAAAGATCCGGTCTTCTTCTCAAGGTAAGGGTATTATTCTTTTCGTATTCATGAAGAGAGTTATTTTCTTTCAATACTCTGTAAGGGTTGTTATTCCATTCTTTGTTATTATGTTGGAATAACTTCATATGCCACAATACCGTATACATGGTGAAATTCTTATGTTATTCCATTCTTTATTATTACATTGGAATAAACATGCTGTGTGGTCTATCGCATGCTCGGTGAAATCTGTTGTTATTCCATTCTTTATTATTTCATTGGAACATCATCTCGTGTGGATGGATTACGCATGACCTGGTTCCATTCTTTATTATTCTGTTGGAATAACTTGTCTGTGCGGTCTATCGCATGCCTGGTGAATTCTGTTGTTATTCCATTCTTTATTATCCTGCTGGAACATCCTGTTAGTGCGGATTACGCATGACCTGGTTCCTTTCTTTATTATTCTGTTGGAATATCGTGTCTGTGCGGATTACGCATGACCTGGTTCCATTCTTTATTACTTGTGAAAATAATCTGTCTACGTGGATTACCGAATGGCGGGCGAAAATCCATTTGCAGTTTCATATATTCTATTATACTCAGTTGGTTAAAGTTTTGGCTTCTATACTCCATGAAATTAGTGGAATATCTTTTAAATTTGCGCTTCATCTAGTATCTCTTCATGGAAATATTCTTCTGAGCATTCTTGAACTTGTTTTATTGAATTCTTATATCATTGTCATCATCCTCATGTTTATAATATGTTGAAAGTCATCTATGTCCTGTAGTGCATAGATAGACTTGGTATGATTATGACCAGGGATTATTAGGTATAATCATGACCGTAATGTTAAAAATGATGTGGTAAAAATCCTCATTGGCCGTAGTGCATTGATGGATAGTTGTTGGCATGATCATAACCATTGATGAATACACGAATATCCTTGGCCCGTAGTGCATGTAACATTCCAAATTTTTTAAATGTAAATTATAAATATTTATTGATTTATATAAATATTTATTGGATGTGGTTATTATTGGATAAATAATTGTTCAATTAGATTGATTTGATTTAGTTAATTATTTAGTTGTTAAATAATTAATATGTGGATTGAGTTATGTGATTAAGTGAATTATTTAATAAATTGTTATTAAATAAAGTATGACAAATAACTATGTTATAAAGAGTTATTAAAATAAATAAAAGTAATTTTAATTTAGTTTTTTGCCAAACAAGGTTTAAGTATATTAATCATGTAAATTTTAATGGTTTGCACAAACAAAGCCTTATGGCTTTTGGATTTCTTTTGAATTTAAATTAATAACTAAATAAATAATTTATATATTTATAAGTATATCGTTATATCTTCGATAACTCGATAATACTTATTAGGTCTATTATGACTATATGTGTTTCTTTTATGTACGCTTTGTTATCGTTTAGTTTTTACTTTTACATTATATTGTATATATGCCCTAAGCTTGCTTCTAAGAAGAAGTTCGAGAGAAAAAGGGTTTTCAAAGAGAAGGTTTCGGAGAATTTGAGAGAAAACCTTAGAGAGAGAAGTAGCAAAAGAAAGTTATCAGTGATTAACAAAGATTATCTAATCAAATAAGAGGTATGTTCCTCTAAACTTAAAAAGATGTACGTATATATGTTTTACAGTATAATGCTTAAAGTATGTGCTTGAAATTCACTGTGTATAAGGTTTTTACAAAAATTGTATGTAAACCATGTTTTAGAATTGGTTATGATGTTACATGTATTTGTAAAGATAATTGTTATAACTAGCATGTATATATATTTATATATATGATTGTATGATAATTACGATAAAAAAGAAAGAAAAGAGTTTTTACAGTAAAAACATATGAGTATGAACATATTTTGTAGGATAACAAAATTAGTATGAACAAAATTAGTATGTGATTGTATGCTAATTATGAAATTGAAGCTTATGTATGTTAATTGGGTATGAATTTAAGAGAATCGTACTTTAAAGTAATCAAGTTTGGGTTATTATTGATATTACAGTGTTAAACAACGTTAACAATGGAGTTTTTCTTAAAAACAGTGTTTTCAAAGAATTAATTTTCTAAAGTAGTTGTTTAATTGTTGGTAATTGTTATATGGATGATTGTTAACGTTTATGTGTAGTTTACGATGAAGTTATGCATGTTAATTAGTGTTAGAAATTAAGTTATAGACATAAATTTAGTTGTTCTGTTCTTAGTCGTTGGGTTTCAGAAGTTTGGTACCAATACTAAAAAATGGAGCCCCATGTCGAAATTCCTTACCAGTGCTTAAAATTTACCTTTACGTAAGTTCGCACCCCAACGCTAAAATTCACGCCCTAGCACCAATCTCGCTGCTCATGGCGCCTTTCAGTTAGCCTAGTTCTCATGTAATGGCACTGGGGACAAAAGTCTGAGTCGGACAGTTTTGGCCTCCTGTAGTAAAAAGGTCATAACTTTCTCATACGAACTCCGATTGAGTTATTTCAAGATGATCCAGAATGAGGACGAATAGACCTACAACTTTCATGCTTTAAGTGTTTTAATTTGAGGTCTGTAACAGTAGTCAAAATGGTCATCTTTAGGACTATTGCGTTTTTAGGGGCAATCGGAGGGCGTCGCGTCGGGCATACACATATGCATGTGTAGTGCTCCTGACCATAAAAGATGATGTCCTAAGTTATAAAACATGTATATTAGTAAATATAATGATGCTTAACATTAATAAATAATGTATTAGATAAGTTATAGAAGCATAGTAAGCATACACAAGAGAGGAAAATCAGGCGTGTGACAAATGAACGTCGAAACGCCGTACCAAGTGTTAACAAACTTAAAAAGTGTTTCAATTCAATTGAAATGAATATTATAGGATATGAAATGGGTTTAAAATAAAACCAATAAGTAGTCCTAGCAAGACTTAAGCACTTGAATGAACTGCGAATATGAAATATAGTGAGATATAAGTTGAAAGTTAACACAATCAAATTGAACATTGTGTGCTAATTAATAGGAAAGATTATGAGATGTGGAGTAGAGTTTACATTACAATTACTATGTGTTGTTATGTGACTAATAGTTGATGTGAATAATTATATAATTGTGTAGGGCACGTGAAGTGCAGATAACTGTAAGTTGTTAATCTATTATTGGTAAACAACGATCAAGGAAAGTCTTTCGGTTCCTATTTTCTACGTGGACTTGATGAACTGTTTTAAATTGTATGATAAGTTATACATGTTGAAATCATGAAATGTTAAAGTCAATTTATGACTGCATTGTTTTGGTTAAATAAGGAGTATTGAGTAAGGTACTCAATCTTTATATTTGCTACGTGAATTAAAAGCATGTATCTCATGTTACTTTAATGAGATGTATATCGAGCATGTTATTATGTGCTATGTGATGCATGAAAACTGTTAGACTTTGATGGGCTGTCGAGCTCACTCTTGCAAATAACCACTTTTGCAGGTCAAGGAATTAAGGTAAGGATATGTGCTAAGTGAGTTATAGAGATCTATATTCACGAAGGTTACTTATGTTTTGTGAGAAATGTATGTAAGATTTTGAATGTAACATGTTGTTGAATTATAAGTTGAGTTATCCAATGTATATTGATATCTATTTATGATGTAAGACTTTGTATAGTCATTTTGTTGTAACGATTCATGATATAAATTTGAATCGAAGAGATGTAATGTAAAGGTTACGATTTAGGGCAAGACAGAAGGAAATGCATAAAAATTTTAATTATTCCGCAATTTTAGTGATTTTAATATCGAATAATGATATAAAATTAGAGATTTAATGTATGGTTAACGACCGAAGTTGAGATTTAAATTGTATGGATTTTGGGGTCGTTACAATTGGTATCAAAGATGTAGGTTATAAACCTTAGGTAGGAGTACCTTAGGCTATAACCTTAGAGAAGAGAGGTGAAGATAATGAACGAATAAGCTTAAATAGAGTTTGAATAATAAGAAGAAATTTAAGAAATTTATAAAGAAGGGATTTAAACTTGCGTAAAAGGATTCAAAGAAGAATCTCGGAGAGTTATAAGGAATATGAATGTGGGGTTACCCAACTCCAATAATAAGGATGTAAGGTGATGATAAATAGACAATGTCTATAAAAAGAGAGTGATAAAGAAGTTAAGAATAGAGAGTTATATCTAAGTATGGTGCAATTGTACTCTTTAGTAGTTGATGTACGGTATCTGGGCTAAACGATTCCTTCATAGAGCGGAGGTATATATAAACTAGTAACTCGGAACCTAGTTTGTTGGTTGTTTGTGGGAAACCACTCAGCGTACCACATTGAAACTGTTAGAGACTCGATGTGTACCAAGTGTAGAAATAGATACATATGATGAAAGTGTAGACCTCGAATGAAATTTTGAGCGATATAAATGAAGTTAGAAATTCTTAAATGAAGAATTATTTTATAAACAAGAAGATTCAAAGAAGAATCTTGAAGAGATATAAAGATAAGAAATGGGAGTTTCCTAACTCCAAAAGCCAAGATAACGAATAATGTCGTAAATGATGAAAAAGGGAAAGAATGAGGATCGTAAAACAAAACGATCACAAGTTAAGAAAAGAATGTTAAGGGAGATGATTATAGAATAAGATCACGACGTGATCTATTTAAGTTATAAAAGAAAGATGGTATGTAATTTTTGAATGATTATAGCTTAATGCTATGAAGGTGGTGTACTATGAAATAGTACGAGATAACTCATGAGGAGTTATAGATGATGTGATACGAGGAATTCGTATCAAGCAAAGAGCAAGTTATGAGTAAGATAGAGTTAGGTGGGATTTCAATTGAGGACTCATGTGATGGCTGAGTTGTACAAACCTTTCTATGGATGAGGGTTTTGTGCTTGCACTCAGTTTATCACATTGATAATCATTGGAATGTTTGTGTCGCGCTATTTGCTATATGCCTGTTGAGAAGGTGATTCTTTTCTCATGTGTATAATAGATAGATAGAGTATAGTTAGAGAATATTATAAGGTTAAGTGCGAGTTCTTAAAACTCATACTTATGGTAGGTTCGTGACTCATAATTATATGATATATTTTTGAACCCCTCAATGAATGGACGCCTATGGTCTGACTAGGATAAGTTCTTAAACTCATATGATTGTGGCAAGTTCCTGAACTCATAACGTGTGGTAAGTTTGATGAACTGGGTATAGATAAGTGTAAATGGAGTATTGAGGATGATAGGAATAGATAGACCTATTAAGCAATGGATAATTATAGAAAGTGGAGTTGATGGTGGAAGCATAGGTATTTTAAATCTACTAGCTATGCTAGACTTTCAAAATTTATTGACTTCGTGCTGATGTTTACACTTTTATTTTCTTAAAAAATATTGGATCAAATGATGGAACCAATGAGTTTTAACAACAATACTATCATTCGTATGTCTATGCTAATTGCTTCGGTTAGACAAAAATGATTTGCAATATATCAAAATGTATTTTATATCATTAATGCATCATGTAACCTGGTGCAAAGATGATAAAAATGATGGAGTCATCAATGCAGTATTACCTAGTGTTGGATGTGATCTAAGGATCGTCAGCCCACTATGGTATAATGTAGTATGATAAAATCACCAAATGACGGAATCCTCAACGGACTGTAAATATAGTGCGGTATCATGACGTCATAAAAAGATTTTAGAGATTTCTTTAAGATATGAGAATATATATATATATATGTATATTTCGATTGATGTACGAATTATTGTAGAAGTCTATGCTATTTGATTCAGCTAGACGAATATTGAAAGATGTTCATGAAATACATGCGTTTCTTGAGAAGTTATGCCAAACCAAATTGTTTTGGTGCGAATTCAGATGTTGAAAAGCTGAGATAAACAACCCTTTTATAGGGGATTACGCGGAGGCGTTGAGATGTTTATACACAATACATTGTACGAAGGGTTGATCACCCTAAGTACGAGGAGTCCCTATAATCTTATGACTGTTAAAGTTTAAGTTGAAAGATTACTTATAACTATGGATATACGCATAGCGTTTAAATGTTTGTGCACAATACATCGTACAAAGGGCTTAACACCCTAAGTACGGGGGTCCTTATAGTCTTATAACTGTTAAAGTTGAAGTTGAAAGATTACTTGCAACTGTGGACATAGTTCGTGATCTTATGACCCTCAGCATGATTTGGAATCTTTTAAATTCCTATTATTCATATCGCTTCCCAATTATTGAGCAATTGTGGAAGATTCTTAATATTCTAAAAGGTGAATGTGGTAAGGATGATATTCCTTAGAAAGAAGTGATTCGTAGAATGCGACACTGAATGATGAATATGTTGAATAAGTGAGAAAAGAGATTTTAAAGTGAGAAGGATATGAGTTATCAAAGAATAATGTAAAACTTTTAATAGAAAAGTTAGTAATTGTAGAATGATCTTTGTGGAAAGAAAGTGGTTATAGAAACCAATGAATGAATGAAGTAGTGACATAAAATCTACTCTGATAGATTGAATGAATAAAGATTAATAAATAAAATTTCGAGGATGAAATTCTTAGAAGAAAGGGTGAATGTAATATCCCAAGTGTTGATGATAACGATCCTTAGAAAAGGAAATGAATGGGTTAAAAGATATATAATACTCAGAATATATTGAGATCAAGTGAAAGTTATGAAATGAAACCTATAATTTGTTAAAGTAATGAATGTAGTAGGAAATATATAAGCTATATTTAGATAAAATGATGAAAGATTACTCTGAGTTAATTTTTTAATTTCATCTTCAATTTCGGGGATGTAATCTTTGTAAAGTAGGGAAGATTATAACGAATGAGTGGTTTGAGTTGTGATTACGAGGACGTAATCCTTATAAGAGGGAATGATGTAACATTCCAGATTTTTAAATGTAAATTATAAATATTTATTGATTTATATAAATATTTATTGGATGTGGTTATTATTGGATAAATAATTGTTCAATTAGATTGATTTGATTTAGTTAATTATTTAGTTGTTAAATAATTAATATGTGGATTGAGTTATGTGATTAAGTGAATTATGTAATAAATTGTTATTAAATAAAGTATGACAAATAACTATGTTATAAAGAGTTATTAAAATAAATTAAATTAATTTTAATTTAGTTTTTGCCAAACAAGGTTTAAGTATATTAATCATCGTATAAATTTTAATGGTTTGCCAAACAAAGCCTTATGGCTTTTGGATTTCTTTTGAATTTAAATTATTAACTAAATAAATAATTTATATAATTATAAGTATACGTTATATGCTAATAACTGATAATACTTATTAGGTCTATTATGACTATATGTGTTTCTTTTATGTACGCTTTGTTATCAGTTTAGTTTTTACTTTTACGTATATTGTATATGGCCTAAGCCTAAGCCTAAGAAGAAGTTCAGAGAAGGTTTCAGAGAATTTGAGAGAAAACCTGAGAGAGAGAAGTAGCAAAAGAAAGTTATCACTGATTAACAAAGATTGTCTAATCAAACAAGAGGTATGTTCCTCTAAACTTAAAAAGATGTACATATATATGTTTTACAGTATAATGCTTAAAGTATGTGCTTGAAATTCACTGTGTATAAGGTTTTTACAAAAAATGTATGTAAACCATGTTTTAGAATTGGTTATGATGTTACATATATTTGTAAAGATAATTGTTATAACTAGCATGTATATTTATTTATATATATGATTGTATGATAATTACGATAAAAAAGAAACAAAAGAGTTTTTACAGTAAAAACATATGAGTATGAACATGTTTTGTAGGATAACAAAATTAGTATATGATTGTATGCTAATTGTGAAATTGAAGCTTATGTATGTTAATTGGGTATGAATTTAAGAGAATCGTACTTTAAAGTAATCAAGTTTGGGTTATTATTGATATTACAGTGTTAAACAACGTTAACAATGGAGTTTTTCTTAAAAACAATGTTTTCAAAGAATTAAGTTTTCTAAAGTAGTTGTTTAATTGTTGGTAATTGTTATATGGATGATTGTTAACGTTTATGTGTAGTTTACGATGAAGTTATGCATGTTAATTAGTGTTAAAAATTAAGTTATAGACATAAATTTAGTTGTTCCGTTCTTAGTCGGTTTGGGTTACGCAGAGTTTTGGCGCAAATGCAAAAATGGAGCCCAATGTCGAAATTCGCGCCCAGTAAAAAATTCGATCCCCAACGCCAGAAGTTCGCGCCCCAGCGCTGAAATTCGCACCCCAGCACCAATCTCGCGCTGCGATGCCACTGGTTAGCCTAGTTCTCGTGTCGCGGTGCGGGGACAAAAGTCTGAGTCGGGCAGTTTTGGCCTCCTGTAGTAAAACGGCTATAACGTTCTCATACGAACTCCGATTAAGTTGATTTCAAGATGATCCAGAACGAGGACGAATAGACCTACAAATTTCATGCTATAAGTGTTTTAATTTCAGGTCTGTAACAGTAGTCAAAATGGTCATCTTTAGGACTATTGTGTTTTTAGGGGCAATCGGAGGGCATCGGGCATACACATATGCATGTGTAGTGCTCCTGACCATAAAAGATGATGTCCTAAGTTATAAAACATGTATATTAGTAAATATAATGATGCTTAACATTAATAAATAATGTATTAGATAAGTTATAGAAGCATAGTAAGCATACACAAGAGAGGCAAATCCAGGCGTGTGCATTTAATGAACGTAAACGTCGTGCCAAGTGTTAACGAACGTAAAAAGTGTTTCAATTCAATTGAAATGAATATTATAGGATATGAAATGGGTTTAACATAAAACCAATAAGTAGTCCTAGCAAGACTTAAGCACTTGAATGGACTGCGAATATGAAATATAGTGAGATATAAGTTGAAAGTTAACACAATCAAATTGAACATTGTGTGCTAATTAATAGGAAAGATTATGAGATGTGGAGTAGAGTTTACATTACAATGACTATGTGTTGTTATGTAACTAATAGTTGATGTGTATGATTATATAATTGTGTAGGGCACATGAAGTGCAGATAACTGTAAGCTGTTAATCTATTATTGGTAAACAACGATCAAGGCAAGTCTTTCGGTCATATTTTCTACGTGGACTTGATGAACTATTTTAAATTGTATGATATGTTATACATGTTGAAATCATGAAATGTTAAAGTCAATTTATGACTGCATTATTTTGGTTAAATAAGGAGTATTGAGTAAAGAACTCAATCTTTTTATTTGCTATGTGAATTAAAAGCATGTATGCCATGTTACTTTAATGAGATGTATATCGAGCATGTTATTATGTATTATGTGATGCATGAAAAGCCATTAGACTTTCTTTGTCATTGTGTCGAGCTCACTCTTGCAAATAACCACTTTTGCAGGTCAAGGAATTAAGGTAAGGATATGTGCTAAGTGAGTTATAGAGATCTATATTCACGAAGGTTACTTATGTTTTGTGAGAAATGTATGTAAGATTTTGAATGTAACATGTTGTTGAATTGTAAGTTGAGTTATCCAGTGTATATGGATATCTATTTATGATGTAAGACTTTGTATAGTCATTTTGTTGTAACGATTCATGATATAAATTTGAATCGAAGAGATGTAATGTAAAGGTTACGATTTAGGGCAAGACAGAAGGAAATGTATAAAAGTTTTAATTATTCTGTAATTTTAGTGATTTTAATATCGAATAATGATGTAAAATTAGAGATTTAATATATGGTTAACGACCGAAGTTGAGATTTAAATTGTATGGATTTTGGGGTCGTTACAATGCATGGATAATTTGTGGTCATGATACTAATGAATATCTTTGGCCGTAGTGCAGGGATGATGTTGTTTATTTATTAAGATGAGTCTCAGTGATAAAAGTGATGAAAAACCTTTTAAATCATAGAAGATAGTAGATTTTATTCTCTACTTGACTCTTCTAATGGATTGCTTGTTCATTGCAGATTAAACTTGATGTTTGTTATATTTTATCGGTTTAACAACATTTGAAGGCTAATGATAAATTATTACGCATTATCTTAGTCATAATATTTCTTACTGGGCTAGTTGAGCTCATCCTTTCTTTCACTGTTCTCTTCAGGAAATGAGAACGTAGTCGGGACTAGTCGGGGAACGGAGTGACGGTCCAAATGATAACATTAGTAGTCCTCGTTATTCTGTTAAATAATGTGACAATAAATGTAATCAGGACTCCATTGAGTGTGGATATTGTCTAGATGATAATATTCGTATTCAAACTCTTAGATTATGTTTTGTTGTATTTTACACGACTGTTGTATAATTAAGTTGTATTTGAATTTTATACCATATATTTGGAGACTCAAGATGGGTGATGTATACCTATTTTGGGGGCGTCATATTTTATGTGTAGAAAGTTCACCCCGGAGGGGTAGCTTCTGTTATATGTCCAATTTAGCTCCTGAGCTTGCCAATTTTCGCCATAATTCCACATTTTAAGTCCAAATGCCACTCCACCACACCTAAACACAAAAAAATACTAAACAAGTAAAAACGAAACATATAAAGAAAGAATTAACATAGTTTAAGCTCGAATTAAAAGTCAATTCGTAGGTATAAAACCCACTTATCAGTTAGCACCGGGGCTTGAATTGATCTCCCGAGGTTGTCACCGAGGTTTGATTTGATCTCCTAGGGTTTTCACCAGGGTTTGAATTAATCTCTCTGGATTGTCACAAGGGTTTGATTTGATCTCCCGATGTTGTCACCGGGGTTTGAATTAATCATTTTGACTTCTAGGGTTGTCTCTGGAAGATAAAAGATGATTCTGCCCTCCTGCATGGTTAGTAATAGGAATGCAAAATTTTGAGTGTCTACAACTGCCAAACCAGCAAACAACTCATCCTCTATGGGAGAAACAGAATCCTCTATAGGCTCTTCCTCATCCAAATCAGTGTTAGGCTCTGAATAAACAACCATGGATGATGCAATTTCTTCCTCTAGCCACGTAGAATATCCCGAGGAACAACCCGAATGACTCGATGAAAAATCCTCTCCCAATAGGTCCAGTAATCATAAACTCTGGCTAGGTCATCCTCTGACAAAGATGAGTCTGATGACCGTTGGCCTGAAGTTCCATCAAAAGCATGGACATCCTGAAACTGGTCAAACTGTCCCATGACAGCCAAAGGATGATATGTAGCCACTCCTCTCAGTTCAGTCAATGGTAAAAAGTTTATACCCACGGCATGAGTAACAAAGCTATAAGGGGAGCTGAATCATGAGTAATGCAAGATGGAGAAAGGATCCTCAATCACGATTAGGAAGACAAACCAAGATGCAACATCTACGCAATCAGCCGGGTAAAAAGAATAAGATGTAGATATCTCATGTGTCAAGCAATATCCATGATGTCTAAAAATGTCGATCGGTCTCAGATGAATTATAAACCAGATGTATAACAATACAACACTTCCTTAAAAGAACTCAGTAGGATGGGTATGGCAGAATGTGACTGACATCAAGGTCTCCGCTAATATCATAGGTAGGATGGTTCGACCCTCCCTGAGGGCACTAACTACTGTAATAAGGCCAATATCCAAATGGTCCATATACAGTGGCATGTATAAATAAGTCACGACACACATCAACAAAGTGTCTACTCGGACAGCCCACCACCCATCCTCAGAAATGGAAAAAACACCTAAGTACAGTAAATAGCTGTCTAGCGATCCGAAATGATAGATCAAGAAATCCAGGGATACCACATGCCCAGAGGTAATCTCGTCCAAGATAATAGTGCGTCACAAACCAGTCAAAGTCATGAATTGTCGCCTCAACTCTCCAATAGCTCCCTAGCACAAGGCCGATCCAGCAAAAAGTATGTGATGCGCTCATATTCCTCTAATGTAGGAGTCAACTCATAGGTCCCAAACCTAAAAACCTATCTCTCAGGGATCCAGCACGAGATCATACCCTCCACAAAGCCTACTGGTACCTGGAAGGTCAGGAGGGCCATGGAATGTCCTAGCATACTGTCAACTGCCAGTCGATCTACATGGGCAGACTATCATGCCACGTCCTCAAAGACGATTCTATCAAAGTGGAAGGAATGTGCTCAATATGGGTAACAATAGATGAAGACATATGTAGAACCGTATCATGAGACCATCTAGGGGTCAATGCTAAACTCATCAATATAAATGCATATCCATGACATATAATGCATGCATTATGATAAATGACAATAACAAATGATAATATGATACAAGAAATAAAAACTATTATACATACATTCCTAAATACATCATCATCTCAATAAAAATTAAATACATCATCTCTATTTACAAAAAAAAAAATCAAAAGTACAGGGAAATGGGGCGCAGCCGCCCAATATCTAGCAGAGGCCTATCAAAAGAGATAACGAGCCTATCATAAGAAATATATGATATCTACATCATCCAGTCGATCAACCTACTGTAACTCCGCCTGAGTCACTGTATCTCTACCAAAGTGAATATCAGGTCGATATAGAGGGGGGTCTGCTCCAGTAAAACTATCAGAATATATGCCACCTGAAAGGCCAACACTAGAGCGGGATGGATCTAAAGAATCTGCCTTCGACGGATCTCTGCCCATATGCTTGATGAAAAAATGTGCTCGGTCCAACCTCTGGGTTAAGCTAACAATCTGCTCCAAATGAGTGGGCTCTCTACCACAGGCAATCCAGTCTATAATCATCACGGACCCGGGAACCATATCCGTAATAAGTTGAGTGGCACGGGTGTTGGATGATTTCATAATCAATGAATTTGTGCAAGTGTACACAGTCAATAAGTAATAAAGTGATAAGATAAAGTGTTGATCCCATAGAGAATTCTAATCAATAAATTCCAACTACTAGCACTATATCAATCCAATTTTATTTAAACAACCATAGAGTGTGATTTTTCAAATTAAGAAAACTAAATTAAGCAATTAAAAGAGATTATTCTAAAAGTAAATCAAACAAATAAAAATTAAGATTTGACGAATGAATTCAGATAAATAAGGTTCAGACTCCAATATCCCCAATTATGAACTATAAACAAATTATCTAATTATCCCAATTATTATGCCTACTAAATTGTTAACGGGAATTCCCAAGTGTCAAAAGCCCTTTTCCAAGTGATCAATTAACTTCTATTTAACCCAATTAACCTTGCTATATTCATATGCAAAGCAATTAAGTTAAACTCCTTCAATCCCAATTCCCACTTTGTTACATGTAGTGAACATATATCCCTATTCAATTCACGACCCTAATTATTCGTCATGCAAATAACTAAGCATACATGTTATCATGTCCAGTTCTAACTCTAGATCTCCTCTTCCAATTCCTTCTAGAGTAACAAGGTAATTATTGGCCAAATAATTAAACAATAAACACAAGACAAGATAAACAATTCACTTTGACATAAATAATTGAAATAAATCAAATAACTAATTTATAGACATAAAAGGTTCAATTGTAGTCTTAATAAAAGAATTAGTTCATAACAAAATTTAAAACCAACAAACTTTTGCAAAACATCCTTAAGGAATTACACAAATTGAAAATAAGGAGAAAAAGAAACTCTAAATTAAAATCTTCAATCTTCAAGTGATTCCTTGTTTAGCCTTCAATTATGGTAGATCCTTTTTATTTAATTCAGCAAAATAACCTTTATATACTCTCCTCCCCCCACCACAATCCTTTTTCCAATCAACTTATCAATTGAGTTCCTTATCCAAGTCAACTTCAATCCACGCATGCAAAATTAGTCAACCATGGCCGGGCCTCAGCGCCCCGGCGCTGGACTTTGAAATAATTACCAAAATGCCATTTTTAGCTCAAAAATCCCATTTTGCCCCTACAGCTCCCGAATCTGCAAAATAACAACTAAACACAGTAAAAATACTTCTAAATGGTTTGAGAATACAACAATTTAAGCATACGAATATCCAATTCATGGGTATATTACCCAATAATCAAATACCCCCAAACTTAAATCGTTGCTTGTCCTCAAGCAACAAAACACAAAATAACATGACAAACTAAAAAAAATTCAAATGCTCCTAAAACTAACTACATGTTCGTAATTCCAGCAATCAAATAGCACACCGTATTATTCATTAGGCCTCAGAAAAATCACAATAACATGCTAATACATCATATTAAGGCAGATCAATAATATCCCAACAATCAATAAAACTAAATCTGTTATTCCTGATATCGTGTGTGTGTGTTCAACAATCATGCTAACTGAGGAAAAGAAAAATACGAAACATAATAGATTTCTTAGAAGGCCTCATACAGTATAAACTCAAGAATCCCTCAAATAAACTAGATTCAGCTAAACTCAACCAATTACCAAAGTCCACGGGTCAAAATGGAATACTTATGCACATATCAACTGGATACTCAAACTTTTAAGCACTTATGAACCCTTCCCAAGTATTTCAAACAGACATATTTTCCTTTCTCTATTTAGTGAGTGCGTTTTACGTTCCATCTCACTTTCCATTTTTCATTGAACGAGTGCGTTTTACGCTCTATCTCGTGCATGTGTTTATGGGGAGTGCATTTTACGCTCCATCTCGACCCACCACATGCTTCAATTATTCAACTCGGGAAGGTTCCAATATTTTTTTTAAAGCTTATATACTCCAAATATTTTTCCCCCAAACTTGAATTTATGTCTAAATTCAGCCATCACTAGCTATTCATATTGTTCTTTCATTCCACTAGCCTTCATCCTTTAGAACCCTATTATCTACCCATTTAAACTTTCTTAAGCCAACATGGTCATTGTTCAAAATGTGATATCCTAATAATATCAATGTAAAACAGATAAAGATTTAAATTATGTCAAGAAAACCACATCATTAGCTTAACAATTCTTACTAAACTTGTTCATGCAATTTTAATTTCATCATTGGCCCCACACATACGTAACTATTAAACAGCTGGAATTAATATGCAATCCTAAATGAAACACTTAACCAACAATAAAAAACACAAACTATCCACAAACATACTAACAAACTACTAATGCAAATAAAAATTAACTACCCCCAAACTTATCAAGAGCAATGTCCTCATGCAAAAAATATAACAATAGAATAATAGAGGACTTCCTTGATGAGCTTAGTCTTCGGGTGAAGCATCATCCTCGTCGCTCAACTCTTGATCAGAAGGGGGAAACACATGCAAAATAGGAGCAGTAGGAAACTGGGTAAGATTAATGCCCGGGTACAGTTAAGCATTCATAGCATTCTGGGCAGCAAATTGGTCGACCAAATATTTGTAGATGGCATCTTGACGTTCAGACAGGCGGACATTTTGAGATTCTAGATTATAGAACCACCCATCAATTTCATGTTGTACAGCTTCAGCAACAACACCACGGTGAGCTGCGGCGGAAAGACCATATGTGGGTGGAGCCGGAGGTTGTGAAGCTTGTGGAGCTTCAACTTGGGGAATTATAAAACCCAATCCCCTAGGATGGTTCTCCCCACCAGTCCATACCCTGTATCGGATAATCATCTTATGGTCCAAAACCGGCATTGGGGGCTAAATCATTTCATCAGACTTCCATTTTACCCCAAATTTAGAACAGAGTGTGCAAATGAGAGAAGGGTGTGGTAATCCTCCCGTGGTACCTCCTCGTGACGCCCTCAGAATGGATTGATGAATAATAAGACCCACATCCATCTTTAATCCCTGAATGATTAAATACAACAACACGGCCCTTTCCTTGGTAACATGGCTCACATGTGTGCACGGCATTAATTTAGCGTAGATGAAGGTATACCACGCCTTTCCATATAAGCTGAGGTGCGAGTACGGGAAAGTCATGCTGCCATGTTCATGCATTGTCCACGTGGTGCCGGGTTGACAAAGCTCGCGAATGAGCACTTCATAATCAGGTCCTTGGCTTACAAAATTGGCATATTCATTGTTTTGACCCTCCAAAGGCAGCTGATAACACCCGTTGATGTCCTCTTCGCCAAATTCGACTGTTTTGCCCCGTACATACACTCCATAATGGTAGTGCTCAGAAACGTTGGTGTAGAACTCTTTAACGATTGCAATCACTGCCGGGTCCGATTGCTCAGTAAGCTTGAACTAATTTCTTTCAGCAATCATGACCGCCATGTCTCCATCCTTAGATTGATTGGGCCTAAAATGCGTTCGGGGATGAGAGAGCGAGTGGCCATCCTATTATAGCGTTCTTGGGCTGCGGCTATCAAATTTGGGAGGAGCTGATGCGGTCCCGGAACCTTCTCCTCGTTGACGATTTGAAGCCATGTTATTAATCTGAAAGTGGAAAACAAAGACTCCGTTACTTATTTGGCATCACAAGAAATACACCCAAGCACAACGAGGACCCTCGACCCCTGAGTTTTTTTTTTTCAATATTAGTATTTTGGAGTCCAAGGATAAGGAGTGTGACTAGATATACATAATACAGTATTCCTCATTAAGATTGAGTATTGAAGAACAGGTATCCCACAACCCATTTGGCACACTAATGTGTCAGTGAAATTGAAAATTAGCCTATATTTAGTGGTAACTATACTTCATTTGTGCATATTATGATAGAAAACTAATTGTGTAAATAGAGATGTTAAATTGCATGTTTGGGTTATAATTTGTGCTCAAAACTCACTTTACCAAAATATCAAGCACCTAGTGAGCACTATTATAGGGCATGAATGAACTTAGCAAGTGGATCCCAAATTAAATCTAAAACATAGACATCATAACATGTTCGTCTTACCGGTGGGATATGCATGCAAATGAATCATCAATCAGTAAGAAGAAGTGCAAGACATACCTTGGATACAATACCAATTGAATGAAAGTGACAGAGGATTGGAAGGAAATTCGGAATGTAATAAGATATCTTGGGTTTAAGCAATCCGTATATATGAAGTTGGTTGTTAAGCAATAAAAAAATTAATGGAGAATAAACGTGTAGGAGTGGGGAAGTGGGACACTGAACGGTTGGAATTGCTTATCACGTCACTTAAACTTACCTCCCAGCGTCGAGTACTGGGTTTTATCGTTACTTTCGTGGCCAGGTATTTGTATGTCGATGGTCGAAATAAGTCCTAGCGCCAGGGGCGCTGAGTTATATGCTTTTCCTAATGCCGGGGCACTGTATGTCAGTGGCTGTTGAAAACCCTTAGAGTCGGGGCGCTGAGTTGCAACCTAAATTGGGCGACGGGGCACTGATGTCCAGAACTTATAGAAACACCTTAGCACTGGGAATTGTGAGCAGAGAAGGAGTAGAGCTGAGGGCGCTTAGGTTTTCTTGAGGCTATCTGTTGCCCTAATCGGGTAACTGCTACCACGACCCCTTGACCAGATGTCCTGCTTGTATACTCACTTGAGCACATGCCTTCCTAGCATTCAATAAGCAATTAATTCAGTTCTATCATTGTGATAATAAAATATCCTACGACTAAATTCAATGAATTTAAAAACAGAAAATAACAAAATAACAGAAAAATATCAAATTAATGGGGTTGCCTCCCCATAGTGCTTGGTTTATAGTCGTCGACCCGACTTTGCTGATGTTGCTCAGTTGCTCACTGGATCAGACAGGTACATCGCCGTAGAATGGCGATCGACGGATCCACTCCAATAATGCTTAAGCCTTTGGTCGTTCACTTTGAATGTTCGCTTTAAGTTCAGTTCCTCGACTTCAACATTTCCGTGTGGAGCGACGAAGATAACCACGAATGGTCCGGACCAGCGAGATTTCAACTTTCCGAGGAATATACGCAATCGTGAGTTGAAAAGCAAGACTTGTTGACCCGGTTCGAATTTCCGATCAAGGATTTTCTTATCGTGCCAAGTTTTTACTTTCTCCTTATAGAGTTTTGCATTCTCATAGGCATTGAACCGAAATTCGTCCATCTCATTTAATTGCAGTAACCTTTTCTCCCCCACTGCATGTAGATCAAAATTCAGTTTCCGGATGGCCCAGTGTGCACTATGTTCTAATTCGACTGGGAGATGACATGCCTTTCCGTAAACCATTCTGTAGGGTGACATGCCGATCGGATTCTTGTACGATGTTCGATATGCCCATAGGGCATCATCTAGTCGCATGACACAATCATTTCATGACGGGTTGACCACCTTTTCCAGAATTCTCTTGACCTCTCGATTTGAGACTTCCGCTTGACCATTGGTTTGGGGATGATACGCGGCTGCAATTTTATGATGAACCCCATATTTTATGAGCAATTTAGTGAACTGATTATTACAGAAGTGAGTTCCCTCATCACTGATTATTGCCCTCGGTGTCCCAAATCGTGTGAATATATTTTTCTTCAAAAATCGTAGTACGACGTTGGCATCATTAGTGGGTAAAGCTGCGGCTTCTACCCACTTGGAAACGTAATCGATCGCTAACAGAAAGTACTGATTATTGAAGGATGATGGGAAAGGTCCCATAAAGTCGATTCCCCACACGTCGAATAGTTCAACCTCCAAAATTGTGTTAAGTGGCATTTCATTGCGCTTAGAAATATTACCTACTCGTTGACACCGATCACACTTTAGCACAAAGAGGTATGCATCTTTGAATATAGAAGGCCAGAAGAATCCCGATTGCAACACTTTGGCCGCTGTCCGATCACCTGCGTAATGACCTCCGTAATCCGATGAGTGGCAATGTCCTAATATGCTATCCATTTCCTCGTGGGGCACACATCGTCTAATCATTTGATCTGCACAAGTTTTAAACAAAAATGGTTCATCCCAATAATATTGCCTAACATCGTGGAGGAACTTTTTTCGTTGTTGCGAATTCAAATCCGGGGGTAACACCTTACTAACAAAATAATTCACGTAATCTGCATACCAAGGCAATGTCGTTGTTACTCGAAGAAGTTGTTCATTCAGAAATCTCTCATTAATCATGACATTGTCTTTTTGCTGAACCTCCACATTTTCTAACCGTGAAAGATGATCTGCCACCTGGTTCTCGGTACCTTTTCTGTCTCAGATCTCCAAATCAAATTCTTGTAGAAACAATACCCACCGTATTAACCGCGATTTGGCATCCTTCTTCTCAATCAAATACTTAATAGCAGAATGATCAGTGTAGATAATTACCTTAGTCCCTATGAGATATGCTCTGAACTTGTCGAAGGCAAACACAACCGCAAGTAATTCTTTTTCGGTGGTCGTGTAGTTCAATTGAGCATCCGTCAACGTCTTGCTAGAGTAGTAGATAGTGTGAAAAATTTTGTCATAACGTTATCCCAATAATGCTCCAACGGCGTAGTCACTGGCATCGCACATCAATTCAAACGGGAAAGACCAATCAGCGCCACTATAATTGGAGCTGACACCAATTTCTTCTTTAATACTTCAAAAGCTTCAAGGCATGACTGATCCATCTTGAATGGTACGTCTTTCTCCAAGAGGGAACATAAGGGTTTTGAAATTTTTGAGAAATCTTTAATAAAGCGTCTGTAGAAACCCGTATGTCCCAAGAAGCTCCGTATTCCCTTGACAGATGATGGAGGAGGTAGTTTCTCAATCATTTCAATTTTTGTTTTATCCACCTCTAACCCTGCTGCAGAGAACTTATGCCCCAAAATAATCCCCTCTTGTACCATAAAGTGACATTTTTCCCAGTTAAGAACTAGGTTAGTCTCCACACATCACTTCAACACTAAAACTAAATTTTTCAAGCATAAGTCGAAACTATCACCGAACACGGAGAAATCATCCATAAATACTTCCAAATATTGTTCGACCATATCTGAGAAAATCGCCATCATGCACCGTTGAAAGGTTGTCGGCGTATTACATAAATCGAAGGACATAAAACGGAATGCAAACGTACCGTACGGACATGTGAATGTGGTTTTTTCTTGATCTTCCGGGGCTATGGCAATCTGATTATAGCCGGAATATCCATCCAAAAGACAGTAGAATTGATGTCCCTCTAACCTATCCAGCATCTTATCAATGAACGGCAAGGGAAAGTGATCCTTGCGTGTGGCTTTATTCAGCTTGCGGTAATCCATACATACTCTCCATCCTGTAATGGTTCTAGTGGGGATGTGTTCATTAGAGTCATTTTTCACCACTGTCATGTCCCCTTTCTTTGGTACGCATTGTACCGGACTCACCCATGAACTGTCCGAGATTGGATAAATGATGTCGACATCCAACCACTTTATAATCTCCTTTTTCACCACATCCTTCATAATGGGGTTTAGCCTTCTTTGCTGCTCAATGGTTGGTTTTTCTCCCTCCTCTAATAAGATCTTATGCATACAAAATGATGGACTAATTCCTCGAATATCCACTATAGTCCATCCGATTGCTGTTTTGAATTCTCGCAATACCCGTAGCAGTTTCTCCTTTTGCATGTCAGTTAACTCTGTCGAAACAATGACTGATAGGGTAGCATCTTTTCCCAAATAAGCATACTGCAGATGAGATGGTAGCGATTTTAATTCCAACATCGGTGGCTCTTTTATTGAGGTTTTGAACTTTTTACCTTCTTTTTTGGGCCTATCAAGGGTGTCGAAGGGTTGATTACTTTTCCGGATGAAAGGTGATGCATCTAGCCATTTGACATACTCAATGTCATCTTCAATACCATAGTCGTCCATCCCAAGCAAAATGGATTCTAGTGAGTCCTATGAATAATTTCCACTGAACTTGTGATTAACTAATTCATCAATGATATCCATCCGTAAACACTCACCTTTTTCTTTCGGATAAGGCATCGACTTAAATACATTTTGATCTTCAACTCGCATCGTCAATTCACCCTTTTGCACGTCAATCAATGTTCTCCCCGTTGCTAAAAATGGTCACCCGAGAATAATTGGAATTTCTCTATCTACTTCACAATCCAAGATAAAGAAATCCGCGGGGAAGATGAATTTATCCATTTTTACTAAAACGTCTTCAACTATACCTCGTGGATATATAACGGACCGATCCGCCAACTACAAACTGATATTCATCGATTTTGGTTCTTGAAGTCCAAACTGACTGTAGATGAATAGTGGCATCATGTTTATACTGGCCCCCAAATCACATAATGCTCATCCCGAAAATTGATTTCCAATTTCACAAGGAATAGTAAAACTACCTGGATCCTTGAGCTTCGGTGGTAACTTATTCTAGATAATTACGTTGCACTCTTCGGTCAACGCCACTGTCTCAAACTCACCCAATTTCCTCTTTTTCGATAAAACTTCCTTCATAAACTTGGCGTAACTCGGCATTTGTTCCAAGGCTTCTGCAAATGGGATGTTGATATGCAATTTTTGAAAATATCCAAAAATCTTGAAAACCGCTTATCTAACTTGGATTTCTGAACCTCTGCGGATACGGTATGGGAGGCATTGTGATGGTTGGTTCCGGTGCTTTCTGCTCTATTGTCTCATTTTGCCATTTTTCGGTTTCCACAACTTCTTCTGTTTCACCTGTTGCATTGTCCCTTTTTTCCTTATCCTTAACTGACTCTTGCAAATCCTTTCCACTACGTAATGTTACAACCTTGCAATGCTCATCTCTGCCCAGATTTATCTTTGTATCACTAGGGAGTGTTCCATGTGAACGGCTATTCAACGCATGTGTTATCTGCCCCATTTGAGTTTCCTGATTCTTTATCGAAGCACCTTTGCTTTTCACATTCATATCTACTTGATTCAATAACTTTTCTTGTTCATCGATCCTTTTGTCAGTAGCCAAAATGAATTTTTCCAAAGCTTCTTCCAAACTTGTTTTCCTCTCTGGCTGTTGTTGAGTCTGATTTTGAAATCCGAATGTGTTTTGCTGTTTAGCTGCTTGAGCTTGATTGTTACTCCATGAAAATCCTGGGTGATTTCTCCAACCTGGATTATATGCATTTTGATTCGAATACGGTTGGGTTGATCAATTATAGCTCCCTACGAATTGAGATGATTCAGAATTGATGGCACATTGATCTGTAGCATGACTCCCAGCACATAACTCACAAACCATTGCTACTTGCTGCATGGATGGTGGACTCCATGTTTCCATTTTCTTTGTTATTGCGGACACATGTGTTGCCAATGCTGTCATTGGATCCACTTCAAACTTTCCTGGTGTTTTCGGAGGATTAGACCTAGTCATGGGCCAGTGATAGTTGTTGTTAGCCATCGTTTCTAACAGTTGATAAGCCTCATCAAAGTTCTTAGACATGATCGCT
This sequence comes from Panax quinquefolius, assembly GCA_020205615.1. Taxonomy (NCBI): domain Eukaryota; kingdom Viridiplantae; phylum Streptophyta; class Magnoliopsida; order Apiales; family Araliaceae; genus Panax; species Panax quinquefolius. The sequence continues at coordinate 121,527,964 of CM035172.1, read as the reverse complement.
CCACCTGCTGCTGCATCAATACTGGCTCTTGTGGGTGCGTGAAATCCATCACAAAATATCCCAACCTGCATCCACTGTGGGATTCTATGATGTTGGCATTTACGAAGCATGTCCTTGAATCTTTCCCACGTCTCATATAAAGTTTCTGAGTCGAACTATGCAAAGGTGTGAATATCGTTCCGTAGTTTTGCCGACTTCGCTAGTGGGAAAAACTTAGCTAGAAATTTTTGAGCTAAATCATCCCAAGCGGTGATTGAACCAGGAGGCAAAGAATGTAACCAACTCCGAGCTTTATCTTTCAACGTAAACAAAAACATCCTCAACCTTATAGCATCTTCTGATACATTATTGAACTTGAAGGTGTCGCAAACTTCCAAGAAACTCAAGATGTGCTCATTAGGATCATCTGTCGAACTAACCCCAAACTGGCATGTATTTTGGAGCATCTGAATTGTTCCCGATTTTATCTCAAAACTATTTGCATTAATTGCCGGTGTAACAACCCCAAAATTTATACAATATAATTCTCAACTTCGATCGTTAATAACGCGTCTACCTTCTGATTTTACATCATTATTCAATGTTAAACAATATAAAATGCTGAATAATTTAAGCTTTTATGTCTTCTTACTTTAATTCCCTGAATCAAAACCTTTATCATCTACATGTCTTTGAATCAATCTTATTTTATGATTCACTTTATCACTATTATTATATAAAATTTTACATTTCAATCCGATTACCTTTAAATATCAGATAACTCTAACTTTAGCTTTGCAACTCAACATAAAACTATACATCATAAAAAATTTAGTACATCTCATGAATCTTAATCATGGTATACAGAAATAACAACTTTAACTAAAATATTAATCTTCGTGTATTATTTCTGATCCACGTCATTCAAGTAGCACATAGTGTTACCTTCAATCCTTAACTTGCAAAAATGGTTATTTACAAGGTTGAGCTCGATAGCCCAGCAAAATATAATAGTTTTTATGCATCACGTAGCACATAATAACATGCTCAACATATATCTCATAAACATTAGACAAACATAACATACATGTTACAGTTCATATAATCAAGTATAAAGATTGAGTTCCTTACTCAATCAGCATGTTTTACTCAATCAACGTAGTCATAAGATGACTTTAACATTTCATACATTCAACATATATATAACAGATCATGCCCTTTCCAATAAAGATTTAAAACAGTTAATCACCAATTCACATAGCAAATAGGAACTGAAAGACTTGCCTTGATCGTTGTTTACCAATAAACGTTTTACCACTTACAGTTATCTGCACTTCACGTGCCCTACACAATTATATAATCATGCACATCAACTATTAGTCACATAGCAATGCATAGTAGTTGTAATGTAAACTTTACTCTACATCTCATAACCCTTCCTATTATATATACACAATGTTCAATTTTATTATGTTAACTTTCAACTTATATCTCACTATATTTCATATTCGAAGTTCATTCAAGTGTTTAAGTCTGGCTAGGAATACTTATTAGTTTTATATTAACCATATTTAATATCTTATAATATTCATTTCATTTGATTTAAAACACTTTTTATGTTCATTAACACTTATCACGGTGTTTCGGCATTTATTTGTCACACGCCCAGTTTGTCTCTCTTGTGTGCGCTTAGTATGCGTATTCAACTTACCTAATATATCATTTATTAATGTTAAGCATCATTATACTTCATAAAATTCATGTTTTATAACTTAGAACAACATCTTTTATCGTCAAGAGCACTACACTTGCATACGTGCATGCCCGACGCCCTCCGATTGCCTCCGAAAACACAATAGTCCTAAAGATGACCATTTTGACCCCTGTTCCAGACCTCAAATTTAAAAACTTAGAGAATAAAAGTTGTAGGTCTATTCGTCCTCGTTCCGGATCATCTTGAATCACCTCAATCAGAGTTCTTATGAAAACGTTATGCCTAATTTACTACAGCAGGTCAAAACAGTCTACCCAACACTGAAGCACGGCGCAGCTGTGCCCCAATTGGCCTTGGGGGCAGCGCAGCTGTGCCCTAGGAGGCAGAATGGCCCTTCAGGTTCTGCACTTCGCGATTTTACAGACCTCCTCTCCTTCCGATGATCATAATATGAGTTATACTCTTCCAAATCAGTCCATTTTCGATTCTATGGGTTCGTAACTCATAAAGCTACAACATACCAATTATCCGTCAACTAACATAAATAATAACTAACCCAAATATGGATTTACAACTCATGTTCATACTAATTGTTCGTGTTTGATAAATTTAGCGAATTCATTCACTACGAATTCGTTTCTCAACCAAATTGGTTCGTTTAACTTTCGTTGTTTTCATTTTTCAACGTACTAACAACATCTATTATCAAATTGCAGATTATAGCAAGTATTGATCATGAAAGTTTGTACTTTCTAAGCCATAACATATAAATATAAACAATGTTTTTACAATTTCTTCCAACAATCCCAATTCTCACGAATTTGACAAACAAGTATCAATCATATATGATGGTTAACAGATTATACACACCCAATAATCTTTATAAACCAATTCTTTACTCAAATCATGCACCATAACCAATTAAAGAGAAAAAACTTTGATAAAACATAACTAAAAGCTAGGGCTATAATATTACCTTTTAATTTCTCCTTAAGCTTAATTAGATGATGAGAATGGCTTGATTATCCTTCCTCTCCCTTCTTTGATTCTCATAATAACCTCTTTTTCAATTTCTCAGAGAATATGTCTCTCTCAAACTTCATTGTAACTCTCTCTTCTCTCTTCTCTCTTCTCTCTTCTTCTTAGGCTTAGGCCAAACCCTTTTTCAAGTAAACTAAAACAGACGCTAACATAAAAATAAAACTGACGTATAATATAATAAGGCTACTAAATACTTATCAGTTTTTTTTTAATTTAAACTTAAAAGCCATAAGGCCTTGTTTGGCAAAACCTATTAAAATAATGACTTAATCATTCCTTAAGCCTTGTTTGGCAAAATAAGATTAAAATTAAAATTTCAAAAGCTCTAAGGCTTTGTTTGGTAAAATCAAATTAAAACTCTTTTAATCTATTTTCATAAGTCATATTTATTGTTACACTTTATTTAAATAAATTCTCATACTCAAATTAAATTAAATCTAATAACAATTTATTAAATCCATTTACCACATAAACAAATACAATAAAATTATAATTTTCATTATAATTATAATTTTATTTAATAAATTACACATCACTTTGATTACAAAAATCAAATTAAAATAACATTATAACAAACCATATAATCCTTAATAACTCTCTAATTTAGTTATTGAGTTAAATTAGAGTATTATCTCATAAATTTAATTCATCACTCTTTATCTTAATTAAGTTAATTTCTATAACTCACGAATTATTTACTTACTAATAAATAATCCAACAAATATCTACTAAACAACAAACACATCAATTAAAATATTTATTTAATTCAATAAATATTTGAAATTATAAATAAAATTCTGGATTGTTATATTCTTCCCACCTTATAAGGTTTCCGTCCTCAGAATCACCGAAACCCTACCTTCCTCAGGTTTCTTACCAAATCTCTTCGTTGAATAACTTCAACACTTTACCTTAATATAGGTTTTATATTTTCTACCCCCAACATTCTTGATTATAAAATCTTGTAAGTTTTATTTCATAACTTTCACTTGAACTCAATTATATTTTGAGTATTATATATTCTTTAACACATTCATTTCCTTTCCTAAGGATCGTTATCATAAACACCCGGGATATCACATTCACCCATTCTTCTAAGAATTTCGTTCTCGAAATTTTTATTTATTAATCTTCATTCATTCAATCTATAAAAATAGATTTTATGTTAATACTTTATTCATTCATTGGGTTCTAAAACAACTTTTTTCCACAAAGATCTTTCTACAATTATTAAACTTTTCTATTAAAAATTTTATATTATTCTTTGATAACTCATCTCCTTCTCATTTTAAAAAAAAATTCTTTTCTCACTTGTTCAATATATTCATCATTCAGTGTCGCATTCAACGACTCACTTCTTTCTAAGGAATATCATCCTTACCACATTCACCTTTTAGAATAGCAAGAATCTTCCACAATTGCTCAATAATTGGGAAGCGATATGAATAACAGGAATTTAAAAGATTCCAAATCATGTTGAGGGTCATAAGACCACGAACTATGTCCACAGTTGCAAGTAATCTTTCAACTTCAACTTTAACAGTTATAAGACTATAAGGACCCCCGTACTTAGGGTGTTAAGCCCTTCGTATGATGTATTGTGCACAAAAATTTTAACGCTTCGCGTAAGTTAACCCCTAATCGTAACAATAGGGTTGTTCATCTCAGTATTTAGTGTACAAGTCCGCACCAAAGAAAGTTTGGTTTGGATAAGCTTTCAAGGGTAATTTGAAGTTCAATGGACATCAACTAGTGGACTAGTTGAATCAAATAGCATAGACTTCTACAACAATTCGGACATCAATCGAAATATACATATACATATATATATATTCTCATATCTTAAAGAAATCTCAAAAATATTTTGATGACGTCATGATACCGCACTGTATTTATAGTCCATTGAGGATTCCATCATTTGGTGATTTTATCATACTACATCATACTATAGTGGGCTGACAATCCTTAGATCACCTCAACACTAAGTAATACTTCATTGATGACTCCATCATTTTTATCATCTCTGCACCAGGTTCCATGATACATTGATGATATAAAAATATATTTTGATATATTTCAAATCATTTTTGTCTAGCCAAAGCAATTAGCATAGACATACGAGTAACGGTATTATTTTTAAAACTCATTGGTTTCATCATTTAATCCAATGTTTGTCAAGAAAATAGAAGTGTAAACATCAGCACGAAGTCAATAAATTTCGAAAGTCTAGCATAGCTAGTAGATTTAGAATACCTATGCTTCCACCATCAACTCCACTTTCTATAATGATCCATTGCTTAATAGGTCTATCTATTCCCATCATCCTCAATACTCCATTTACATTTATCTATACCCAGTTTGTCTAACTTACCACACGTTATGAGTTCAGGAACTTGCCACAATCACATGTGTTTAAGAACTTATCCTAGTCAGACCATAGACGTCCATTTGCTGAGGGGTTCAAAAATACATTATATAATTATGAGTCACGAACATACCATAAGTATGAGTTTTAAGAACTCGCACATAACCTTATAATATTCTCTAACTATACTCTACCTATCTGTTATACACATGAGAAAAGAATCACATTCTCAATAGGCATATAGCAAATAACGCGACACAAACATTCCAATGATTATCAATGTGATAAACTGAGTGCAAGCACAAAACCCTCACCCATACAAAGATTTGTACAACTCAGCCATCACAGGAGTTCTCAATTGAAACCCCACCTAACTCTATCTTGCAATTAACTTGTTCTTTGGTCGATACGAATTCCTCGTATCACATCATCTATAACTCCTCATGAGTTATCTCGTACTATTTTATAGTACACCATCTTCATAGCATCAAGCTATAACTATTCAAACATTACAGACCATCTTTCTTTTATAACCTCAACTGATCACGTCATGATCTTATTCTATAATCATCTCCCTTAAAATTCTTTTCTTAACTCGCGATCGTTTAGTTTTACGATCCCCTTTCTTTTCTTTCATTTATGACATTATTTGTTATCTTGGCTTTTGGAGTTAGGAAACTCCCATTTCTTATCTTTATATCTCTTCAAGGTTCTTCTTTGAATCTTCTTGTTTATATAACAATTCTTCCTTTAAGAATTCTAACTTCATTTACATCGCTCAAAATTTCATCAAGTTCAACACTTTCATCACACGTATCCATTTCTATACTTGGTACAAATCGAGTCTCTAACAGTTTCAATATGGTACGCTGAGTGGTTTCCCACAAATAACCAACAAACTAGGTTCCGAGTTACTAGTTCGTATATACCTCCGCTTTATGAAGGAATCGTTTAGCCCAGATACCATACATCAACTACTAAAGAGTACAATTGCACCATACTTAAATATAACTCTTTATTCTTAACTTCTTTATCATTCTGTTCTTATAAACCTTGTCTATTTATTATCACCTTACATCCTTATTATTGGAGTTCGGTAACCCCACATTCTTATTCCTTATAACTCTTGCGAGATTCTTCTTTGAATCATTTCACGCAAGTTTTAATCCCTTCTTTATACGTTTCTTACATTACTTCTTATTGCTCAAACTCTATCTGAGCTTATTCTTTCATTATCTTCACCTCTTTTCTCTAAGGTTATAGCCTACGGTACTCCTACCTAAGGTTTATAACCTACAGCTTTGATACCAACTGTAACGACCCCAAAATTTATACAATATAATTCTCAACTTCGGTCGTTAATAACACGTCTACCTTGATTTTACATCATTATTCAATGTTAAACTATATAAAATGCGGAATAATTTAAGCTTTTATGTCTTCTTACTTTAATTCCCTGAATCAAAACCTTTATCATCTACATGTCTTTGAATCAATCTTATTTTATGATTCACTTTATCACTATTATTATATAAATTTTTACATTTCAATCTGATAACCTTTAAATATCAGATAACTCTAAATTTAGCTTTACAACTCAACATAAAACTATATATCATAAAACATTTAGTACATCTCATGAATCTTAATCATGGTATAAAGAAATAACAACTTTAACTAAAATATTAATCTTCGTGTATTATTTCTGATCCACGTCATTCAAGTAGCACATAGTGTTACCTTCAATCCTTAACCTGCAAAAATGGTTATTTACAAGGTTGAGCTCAACAGCCCAGCAAAATATAACAGTTTTCATGCATCACGTAACACATAATAACATGCTCAACATATATCTCATAAACATTAGACAAACATAACATACATGTTACAGTTCATATAATCAAGTATAAAGATTGAGTTCCTTACTCAATCAGCATGCTTTACTCAATCAACGTAGTCATAAGTTGACTTTAATATTTCATACATTCAACATATATATAACAGATCATGCTCTTTTCCAATAAAGATTTAAAACAGTTAATCACCAATTCACATAGCAAATAGGAACTGAAAGACTTACCTTGATCGTTGTTTACCAATAAACGTTTAACAGCTTACAGTTATTTGCACTTCACGTGCCCTACACAATTATATAATCATGCACATCAACTATTAGTCACATAGCAATGCATAGTAGTTGTAATGTAAACTTTACTCTACATCTCATAACCCTTCCTATTATATATACACAATGTTCAATTTTATTGTGTTAACTTTCAACTTATATCTCACTATATTTCATATTCGAAGTTCATTCAAGTGTTTAAGTCTGGCTAGGAATACTTATTTGTTTTATATTAACCATATTTAATATCTTATAATATTCATTTCATTTGATATAAAACACTTTTTATGTTCATTAACACTTATCACGGTGTTTCGGCATTTATTTGTCACACGCCCAGTTTGTCTCTCTTGTGTGCGCTTAGTATGTGTATTCAACTTACCTAATATATCATTTATTAATGTTAAGCATCATTATACTTCATAAAATTCATGTTTTATAACTTAGAACAACATCTTTTATCATCAAGAACATACACTTGCATGCGTACATGCCCGACGCCCTCCGATTGCCTCTGAAAACACAATAGTCCTAAAGATGACCATTTTGACCCCTGTTCCAGACCTCAAATTTAAAAACTTAGAGAACAAAAGTTGTAGGTCTATTCGTCCTTGTTATGGATCATCTTGAATCACCTCAATCAGAGTTCTTATGAAAACGTTATGCCTAATTTACTACAGCAGGTCAAAACAGTCTACCCAACACTTTGAAATACTTGCGGTAGCAATTGCTGCCTAATTGGCCTTGGGGGGCAGCGCAGCTTGCGCTCGGGAGGCAAAATGGCCCTTCAGGTTCTGCACTTCGCGATTTTAAAGACCTCCTCTCCTTCCGATGATCATAATATGAGTTATACTCATCCAAATCAGTCCATTTTCGATTCTATGGGTTCGTAACTCATAAAGCTACAACATACCAATTACCCGTCAACTAACATAAATATTAACTAACCCAAATATGGATTTACAACTCATGTTCATACTAATTGTTCGTTTTTGACAAATTTAGCGAATTCATTCACTACGAATTCGTTTCTCAACCAAATTGGTTCGTTTAACTTTTGTTGTTTTCAGTTTTCAACGTACTAACAACATCTATTATCAAATTGCAGATTATAGCAAGTATTGATCATGAAAGTTCATATTTTCTAAGCCATAACATATAAATATAAACAATGTTTTTACAATTTCTTCCAACAATCCCAATTCTCACGAATTTGACAAACAAGTATCAATCATATATGATGGTTAATGATTATACACCCAATAATCTTTATAAACCAATTCTTTACTCAAATCATGCACCATAACCAATTAAAGAAAAACTTTTGATAAAACATAACTAAAAGCTAGGGCTATAATATTACCTTTTAATTTCTCCTTAAGCTTAATTAGATGATGAGAATGGCTTGATTATCCTTCCTCTCCCTTCTTTGATTCTCATAATAACCTCTTTTCAATTTCTCGGAGAATATGTCTCTCTCAAACTTTCTTTGTATCTCTCTCTCTCTTCTTCTTGAAGCTAGCCAAACCCTTTTTCACGTAAACTAAAACAGACGCTAACATAAAAATAAAACTGACGTATAATATAATAAGGCTACTTTATACTTATCAGTTTTTTTTATTTTAAACTTAAAATCCATAAGGCCTTGTTTGGCAAAACCTATTAAAATAATGACTTAATCATTCCTTAAGCCTTGTTTGGCAAAACAAGATTAAAATTAAAATTTCAAAAGCTCTAAGGCTTTGTTTGGTAAAACCAAATTAAAACTCTTTTAATTTATTTTCATAAGTCAAATTTATTGTCACACTTTATTTAAATAAATTCCCATACTCAAATTAAATTAAATCTAATAACAATTTATTAAATCCATTTACCACATAAAGAAATACAATAAAATTATAATTTTCATTATAATTATAATTTTATTTAATAAATTACACATCACTTTGATTACAAAAATCAATATAAAATAACATTATAACAAACCATATAATCCTTAATAACTCTCTCTAATTTAGTTATTGAGTTAAATTAGACTATTATCTCATAAATTTAATTCATCACTCTTTATCTTAATTAAGTTAATTTCTATAACTCACGAATTATTTATTTACTAATAAATAATCCAACAAATATCTACTAAACAACAAACACATCAATTAAAATATTTATTTAATTTAATAAATATTTGAAATTATAAATAAAATTCTGGATTGTTACATTCTTCCCACCTTATAAAGATTCCGTCCTCGGAATCATCGAAACCCTACCTTCCTCAGGTTTCTTACCAAATCTCTTCGTTGAATAACTTTAACACTTTACCTTAATATAGGATTTATATTTCTTACCCCCAACATTCTTGATAATAAAATCTTGTAAGTTTTATTTCATAACTTTCACTTGAACTCAATTATATTTTGAGTATTATATATTCTTTAACCCATTCATTTTCTTTCCTAAGGATCGTTATCATAAACACCCGGGATATCACATTCACCCGTTCTTCTAAGAATTTCGTCCTCGAAATTTTTATTTATTAATCTTCATTCATTCAATCTATAAAAATAGATTTTATGTTAATACTTTATTCATTCATTGGGTTCTAAAACAACTTATTTCCACAAAGATCTTTCTACAATTATTAAACTTTTCTATTAAAAGTTTTATATTATTCTTTGATAACTCATCTCCTTCTCATTTTAAAAAAAAAATTCTTTTCTCACTTGTTCAATATATTCATCATTCAGTGTCACATTCTACAACTCACTTCTTTCTAAGGAATATCATCCTTACCACATTCACCTTTTAAAATAGCAAGAATCTTCCAAAATTGCTCAATAATTGGGAAGCGATATGAATAACAGGAATTTAAAAGATTCCAAATCATGCTGAGGGTCATAAGACCACGAACTAATGTCCACAGTTGCAAGTAATCTTTCAACTTCAACTTTAACAATTATAAGACTATAAGGAGGGTGTTAAGCCTTCTTAGGGTGTTAAGCCCTTAAATACGATGTATGTGCATCTTTCAAAAATTTTAACGCTAAGACTATAAGTTAACCCCTAATCGTAACAATAGGGTTGTTCATCTTGTACAATAAAATCTATTTAGTGTAAAAGTGTTCATCTCAAAGAAAATTTGATTTGGATAAGCTTTCAATGGTAATTTGAAGTTCAATAGACATCAACTAGTGGACTAATTGAATCAAATAGCATAGACTTCTACAACAATTTGGACATCAATCGAAATATACATATACATATATATATTCTCATATCCTAAAGAAAATTCAAAAATATTTTTATGACGTCATGATACCGCATTGTATTTATAGTCCGTTGAGGATTTCGTCATTTGGTGATTTTATCATACTACATCATACCATAGTGGGCTGACGATCCTTAGATCACCTCCAACACTAAGTAATACTTCATTGATGACTCCATCATTTTTATCATCTCTGCACCAGGTTCAATGATACATTGATGATATAAAAATATATTTTGATATATTTCAAATCATTTTTGTCTAATCAAGCAATTAGCATGTATATATGAAAGTAACGGTATTATTTTTAAAACTCATTGGTTTCATCATTTAATCCAATGTTTTTCAAGAAAATAGAAGTGTAAACATCAGCACGAAGTCAATAAATTTCAAAAGTCTAGCATAGCTAGTAGATTTAGAATACCTATGCTTCCACCATCAACTCCACTTTCTATAATGATCCATTGCTTAATAGGTCTAACTATTCCTATCATCCTCAATACTCCATTTACATTTATCTATACCCAGTTCATCAAACTTACCACACGTTATGAGTTCAGGAACTTGCCACAATCACATGTGTTTAAGAACTTATCATAGTCAGACCATAGGCGTCCATTCGCTGAGGGGTTCAAAAATATACCATATAATTATGAGTCACGAACCTACCATAAGTATGAGTTTTAAGAACTCGCACTTAACCTTATAATATTCTCTAACTATACTCTCACCCTATCATATACACATGAGAAAAGAATCACATTCTCAATGTGCATATAGCAAATAGCGACACAAACATTCCAATGATTATCAATGTGATAAACCGAGAGTGCAAGCACAAAACCCTCGCCCATACAAAGATTTGTACATCTCAACCATCACACAGAGTCCTCAATTGAAACCCCACCTAACTCTATCTTGCTCTTAACTTGCTCTTTGCTCGATACGAATTCCTCGTATCACATCATCTATAACTCCTCAAGAGTTATCTCGTACTATTTCATAGTACACCATCTTCATAGCATCAAGCTATAATTATTCAAACATTACAGACCATCTTTCTTTTATAACTTGAACTGATCACGTCATGATCTTATTCTATAATCATCTCCCTTAAAATTATTTTCTTAACTCACGATCGTTTAGTTTTATAATCCCCTTTCTTTCCTTTCATTTATGACATTATTTGTTATCTTGGCTTTTGGAGTTAGGAAACTCCCATTTCTTATCTTTATATCTCTTCAAGGTTCTTCTTTAAATCTTCTTGTTTATATAACAATTCTTCCTTTAAGAATTCAAACTTCATTTACATCGCTCAAAATTTCATCGAGTTCTACACTTTCATCACACGTATCCATTTCTATACTTGGTACACATCGAGTCTCTAACAGTTTCAATATGGTACGCTAAGTGGTTTCCCACAAATAACCAACAAACTAGGTTCGAAGTTGTTTAGTTCAGATATACCTCCGCTTCTATGAAGGAATCGTTTAGCCCAGATACAATACATCAACTACTAAAGAGTACAATTGCACCATACTTAAATATAACTCTTTATTCTTAACTTCTTTATCATTCTCTTCTTTTAGACATTGTCTATTTATTATCACCTTACATCCTTATTATTGGAGTTGGGTAACCCCACGTTCTTATTCCTTATAACTCTTGCGAGATTCTTCTTTGAATCATTTCACGCAAGTTTTAATCCCTTCTTTATATGTTTCTTACATTACTTCTTATTGCTCAAACTCTATCTGAGCTTATTCTTTCATTATCTTCACCTCTTTTCTCTAAGGTTATAGCCTACGGTACTCCTACCTAAGGTTTATAACCTACATCTTTGATACCAACTGTAACGACCCCAAAATTTATACAATATAATTCTCAACTTTGGTCGTTAATAACACATCTACCTTCTGATTTTACATCATTATTCAATGTTAAACAATATAAAATGCTGAATAATTTAAGCTTTTATGTCTTCTTACTTTAATTCCCTGAATCAAAACCTTTATCATCTACATGTCTTTGAATCAATCTTATTTTATGATTCACTTTATCACTATTATTATATAAAATTTTACATTTCAATCTGATAACCTTTAAATATCAGATAACTCTAACTTTAGCTTTGCAACTCAACATAAAACTATACAACATAAAACATTTAGTACATTTCATGAATCTTAATCATGGTATAAAGAAATAACAACTTTAACTAAAATATTAATCTTCGTGTATTATTTCTGATCCACGTCATTCTAGTAGCACATATTGTTACCTTCAATCCTTAACCTGCAAAAATGGTTATTTGCAAGGTTGAGCTCGACAAACCAAAGAAAATGTAACAGTTTTCATGCATCACGTAGCACATAAATAACCCCGCTCAACATATATCTCTATAAACATTAGACAAACATAACATACATGTTACAGTTCATATAATCAAGTATAAAGATTGAGCTCCTTACTCAATCAGTATGCCTTACTCAATCATCGTAGTCATAAGTTGACTTTAACATTTCATACATTCAACATATATATAACAGATCATGCTCTTTCCAATAAAGATTTAAAATAGTTAATCACCAATTCACATAGCAAATAGGAACTGAAAGACTTACCTTGATCGTTGTTTACCAATAAACGTTTAACAGCTTACAGTTATCTGCACTTCACGTGCCCTACACAATTATATAATCATGCACATCAACTATTAGTCACATAGCAATGCATAGTAGTTGTAATGTAAACTTTACTCTACATCTCATAACCCTTCCTATTATATATACACAATGTTCAATTTTATTGTGTTAACTTTCAACTTATATCTCACTATATTTCATATTCGAAGTTCATTCAAGTGTTTAAGTCTGGCTAGGAATACTTATTAGTTTTATATTAACCATATTTAATATCTTATAATATTCATTTCATTTGATTTAAAACACTTTTTATGTTCATTAACACTTATCACTTGTTTTTAACATTTATTTGTCACACGCCCAGTTTGTCTCTCTTGTGTGCGCTTAGTATGCGTATTCAACTTACCTAATATATCATTTATTAATGTTAAGCATCATTATACTTCATAAAATTCATGTTTTATAACTTAGAACAACATCTTTTATCGTCAAGAGCACTACACTTGCATACGTGCATGCCCGACGCCTCCGATTGCCTCAAGAAAACACAATAGTCCTAAAGATGACCATTTTGACTCCTGTTCCAGACCTCAAATTTAAAAACATAGAGAATAAAAGTTGTAGGTCTATTCGTCCTCGTTCCGGATCATCTTGAATCACCTCAATCGAGTTCTTATGAAAACGTTATGCCTAATTTACTACAGCAGGTCAAAACAGTCTACCCAACACTAAAGCACGGCCAAGCAAATTGTGCCCTAATTGGCCTTGGGGGCAGCAGCAATATGCCCTAGGAAGCGTAATGGCCCTTCGTGTTCTCGCACTTCGCGATTTTATAGACCTCCTCTCCTTCCGATGATCATAATATGAGTTATACTCTTCCAAATCACCCATTTTCGATTCTATGGGTTCAGAAACTCATAAAGCTACAACATACCAATTACCCCGTCAACTAACATAAATAATAACTAACCCAAATATGGATTTACAACTCATGTTCATACTAATTGTTCGTGTTTGATAAATTTAGCTTAATTCATTCACTACTTAATTCGTTTTCAACCAAATTCGTTCGTTTAACTTTCGTTGTTTTCATTTTTCAACGTACTAACAACATCTATTATCAAATTACAGATTATAGCAAGTATTAATCATGAAAGTTTATACTTTCTAAGCCATAACATATAAATATAAATAATGTTTTTACAATTTCTTCCAACAATCCCAATTCTCACGAATTTGACAAACAAGTATCAATCATATATGATGGTTAACAGATTATACACACCCAATAATCTTTATAAACCAATTCTTTACTCAAATCATGCACCATAACCAATTAAAGAGAAAAAACTTTGATAAAACATAACTAAAAGCTAGGGCTATAATATTACCTTTTAATTTCTCCTTAAGCTTAATTAGATGATGAGAATGGCTTGATTATCCTTCCTCTTCCTTCTTTGATTCTCATAATAACCTCTTTTTCAATTTCTCAGAGAATATGTCTCTCTCAAACTTCATTTTAACTCTCTCTTCTCTCTTCTCTCTTCTCTCTTCTCTCTTCTTCTTAGGCTTAGGCCAAACCCTTTTTCACGTAAACTAAAACAGACGCTAACATAAAAATAAAACTGACGTATAATATAATAAGGCTACTAAATACTTATCAGTTTTTTTTTTTTTAAACTTAAAATCCATAAGGCCTTGTTTGGCAAAACCTATTAAAATAATGACTTAATCATTCCTTAAGCCTTGTTTGGCAAAACAAGATTAAAATTATAATTTCAAAAGCTCTAAGGCTTTGTTTAGTAAAACCAAATTAAAACTCTTTTAATCTATTTTCATAAGTCATATTTATTGTCACACTTTATTTAAATAAATTCCCATACTTAAATTAAATTAAATCTAATAACAATTTATTAAATCCATTTACCACATAAACAAATACAATAAAATTATAATTTTCATTATAATTATAATTTTATTTAATAAATTACACATCACTTTGATTACAAAAATCAAATTAAAATAACATTATAACAAACCATATAATCCTTAATAACTCTCTAATTTAGTTATTGAGTTAAATTAGAGTATTATCTCATAAATTTAATTCATCACACTTTATCTTAATTAAGTTAATTTCTATAAGTCACGAATTATTTACTTACTAATAAATAATCCAACAAATATCTACTAAACAACAAACACGTCAATTAAAATATTTATTTAATTCAATAAATATTTGAAATTATAAATAAAATTCTGAATTGTTACAGCCGTCCTCCTAATACTCGACTGTATATCTGTGACATTTGGCATGGCATAATCCCTAAGTGATTTTTGTTCTTCCCCTGCCATGTTCACTGGTGTTTCTTGTTCTGCCAGGTTTTCTTCTTCAGGTGGCACCGCATTAGACAACTGTAATTTTTGGAACTTCCTTTCGATATTGTATGTATAAGGAAAAGTTCCTTTTTAGCCCTTGATCTAGTGTGCATACACTCGCAAAGAATTCATGCCAATACAAGAAGAAAAATAAATAAATAAATAACGTTTAAATTAAGACCGAATTGATTATAACTAATATGGAATTAATATTAATAAATAATTCCCCGGCAGCGGCGCCAAAAACTTGTTGAATGATTTCACAATCAATGAATTTGTGCAAATGTACACAGTCAACAAGTAATAAAGTGATAAGATAAAGTGTCGATCCCACAGAGAATTCTAATCAATAAATTCCAATTACTAGCACTATATCAATCCAATTTTATTTAAACAACCATAGAGTGTGATTTTTCAAATTAAGAAAACTAAATTAAGCAATTAAAAGAGATTATTCTAAAAGTAAATCAAACAAATAAAAATTAAGATTTAACGAATGAATTCAGATAAATAAAGTTAAGACTCCAATATCCCCAATTATGAACTATAAACAAATTATCTAATTATCCCAATTATTATGCCTACTGAATTGTTAATGGAAATTCCCAAGTGTCAAAAGCCCTTTTCCAAGTGATCAATTAACTTCTATTTAACCCAATTAACCTTGTTATATTCCTATGCAAAGCAATTAAATTAAACTCCTTCAATCCCAATTCCCACTTTGTTACATGCAGTGAACATATATCCTTATTCAATTCACGACCCTAATTATTCGTCATACAAATAACTAAGCATACATGTTATCATGTCCAGTTCTAACTCTAGATCTCCTCTTCCGATTCCTTCTAGAGTAACAAGGTAATTATTGGCCAAATAATTAAACAATAAACACAAGACAAGATAAACAATTCACTTTGACATAAATAATTGGAATAAATCGAATAACTAATTTATAGACATAAAAGGTTCAATTGTAGTCTTAATGAAAGAATTAGTTCATAACAAAATTTAAAACCAACAATCTTTTGCAAAACATCCTTAAGGAATTACACAAATTGAAAATAAGGAGAAAAATAAACTCTAAATTAAAATCTTCAATCTTCAAGTGATTCCTTGTTTAGCCTTCAATTGTGGTAGATCCTTTTTTTAAAATTCAGCAAAATAACCTTTATATACTCTCCTCCCCCACCACAATCCTTTTTCCAATCAACTTATACATTTGAGTTCCTTATCCAAGTCAACTCAGCCCCGCGGTAAAATTAGTCAAAATTAGTCAACCATGTCGCCTCAAATACCTCGGCGCCCGAGATTAGCACTAGGAGTAGCGCCCCGGAGCTGGACTTTGAAATAATTACCAAAATGCCATTTTCAGCTAAAAAATCTCATATTGCCCCTACAGCTCCCGAATCTGCAAAATAACAACTAAACACAGTAAAAATACTTCTAAATGATTCGAGAATACAACAATTTAAGCATACGAATATCCAATTCATGGGTATATTACCCAATCATCAACGGGTCTGAGCTTCAAAGGTGCAAGGAGTCCACCAGCGATAAATGGCATCATGAGTGTAAGGGTCCTCTGATAAAGTAAAACCATTTAAGCCCACAGGGGAATCTCGGTGACTGTCTGAGATAAAGACCAATGGCGTCTATTAGAAGGAAGATATGGAATGTGAATCTCCCTTGTAGTGCTCCTAATAGTACACTCTCCCAAGTAGAGCTCTCAGCCTCCTTCCGTCAAGAAAGGGATCCGACGAGTGGATAATACATACTCTAACCCGGTCGAAAAACCATCCTCTGAGCCAATTGTCAGATGATCGGGGATATAAGGAACCCATAAGATGACATCGGTGGTTAACAACTCCAACTGCAAGCAAGAATGGGTAAACCCCTCCGCTACAGAGACCTTGGCCAAGGTGGAATAATGTCATCGTCGTCCCCGTGGATAGGTCTCCAGAACTAAAGTAGTAGCTAGTCGTAGACAAGGGAGCCTCTCATATGCCCAAAACTGTAAATGCAAAGATCAAATATCCTCAGTCTTGAAGATTGGAAACCTAAGCGAGGAAAATTAAAAGATAAAGAAAAACTACTCACCAACAAAAATGGGTAAAAGCCTAGCCAAGCCTCTGTCATGCCCTCTGAGCGTAGACGCATCCCTCGAAGGAAATAGGCAAAGGTGAATGAGCCCCAATCAAAATTGATGAGTGGCACTGACCAAAGCAAAAGAGACCGTCGAGGAGTTGTCTGCTAGGAAATAACCCCTAATGATGACCAAGAACAAACGTCAAAGAATGTGATCTCTATCCCTCTGATCAGCAAGCAGAGGCTTGAACAAAGAGTCATTCACAACATCAATGCTCAAAGGGACAGAAAGGACAGCCCGACCCTTGAGGGCAGAAGCAAGAACTCCCAAGAGGGATTGGACTATAGTAGTATGCACACAAGCCAATCATGTTTGATGATAAAGCATATACTTTGTAACAATCTTATTCATTTATTAATAAAAAGTATTAATTTATTAAAGGCTTTTAATTATCTACATGATGTCGTTTTATAATATGTGATAAACCCATAGTTTTAAGCAATGCTTTTAGAATAATGATGATGATCATTCTAATGAGATCTAAATTCTTAGAAAGCTTAAAACTAAAATAGTTCCCAATCATTGGATTACTAAATTGGGGATTAGTGAATCCGGATAGATTGGTACATACGCTGTTTGCTTCATGGATGAGGATGATTGATCTCATGATCATTTGTGTGGAGACACTAAAGCAAGTATGTAGGTGCTTATTAGAGAATAAGTTCACCGAACGTGGCTCGCTAAGGAATACCTAATGGAGTTTTATTTGCTCGTCAATAGGAATTCTCAGAGTGATAGTAAGACAAGTAATCCTTGGACTTGAGATCATCATAGTATCTTGTGTATGATGAGTTATACTTTGACTTATTCCTTAAGACCCTTAGGGTATATCAAAGGGTATGCTTGGGTATAATAAGTTGTACATGGAGATAATGTATGATCAATAAAGAATCTACCACTTCTAATAAAAGAAGAGAAATGTCCTATGTGATTCGATAAATGACAACCCAAAGAGTCCTTGGTTAAGGCGTAATGAAATTAGAAAGGAGTTTCTAATTTGCATTATTTGGAGTTGTGCATTTAAGGATCGAAATACATATAATTAAATAAAATAAGACTTGACAAGAATTCCATGCCTTATATTTAATTGGGACATCAGATGGTGGAAGGATTGAATTGCATACAAGAACTATTTACTCAAAGGTTCTTTTATGATTAATGTTGAAATCTATATTATCCGGAAAGTCGTTGATCGCTAGGGAGGCTTATCCCTATCAGAGAATAAATATTATTTATTTAAATAAATTAATTATTTAATTTATTTATTTAAATAAGATTAGAATTGTTCTAATTGATTTATTCACAACCGGCTTAATATGGAGAACCTAAAGGGTCACACCATAAAAGGAAGAATAATTATTTAAGAAGTTAATGGCATAATCGTAATAATATGTTATGTATATTTAATTTAATCTATGGTGATAGAATAAATTAAATAGCTTAATATTTATTATTTAATATTTTAGAAATATTAAATATAAATTAATAAGAGGAGTCTTATTAATATTATTACAATTATTATTATTTTAATTTCTAAAAGAGTTTAGGAATTAATTTAATATAAGTACTCTCATTTATTCCTAATAAGATTAGGAGGGAAAATTAATTAAAAGAGTTTAATTAATTATCCCTAATAAGATTAGGGAGCTTAATTAATTAAAAGAATTAATTAATTAAAACCCAATTCCTTAATTGTTAAGGTGGGTTGCCCACATCTATAAATAAGAGGAGTCTTATTATGGGTGGTATGGGTTGTTGATTTTTAACAAATACGTAATAATTCCAAGTTGTTGGGAGTATGCCTTTTCTATGTAGATAGAAAACTAGGGTTTAGCCATAACACCCATCTTCTTGAATTTTATTCTTCCTTGGTGGATCACCTCTAGAGGCCAAACATTTGGGTGGCTAACGCTGATCAAAGGAAGGAACCAAACCCTATGGATTCAAGATCGAACGCGAAAAAGGATTTGGAGGTGAACTTGTACCGAGGAAGCTCGATCTTCAAGGGTATGATTTATTCTTTATCTTTTCGCTTAATTAATAATTGTGCATAAAGGGTGATCCGTATATGGTTTGTAAATTTTTAAACTCGATTTTACACGCTCAGCATTATTTTTTGCAATTGATCATGGCATATGAATATTACAAACCTAACAAAGGGCATCGAGCCAAACCTTTATGCTAATTATTAATTGTTTTAATTTGATATGTATATTGATATGTGTTTAGAACAATTTAATTGGGCATAATTTTATCAGATAAAAATTTAAAAAAAAAAAAAAAAGCATTTAATTATTTACGGTAATGTATTAATATATATTGTGATATATATTAATATTAATATAATAGTTATATATTATATATACCGTAATATATATATATATATATATATATATATATTATAAATTTGAAAAGTTATATAATGATTTTTAAATGGAAAAGTTGAATGGCGTAAGCTTGGAGTATGTTGAATGAAAAAAAATTCAAGGTATCACGTTAAAAAAAAAAAAAAATGAGTCCTGAACTTTTTTATATTACTTCCAAGTTACTAAATATATATATATATATATATAGTATATTTAAAAGTATATATATATATATATTTAAATATAAAAAGGTTACTACGGTTATTGTATAAATATATATATATATGCTATATATATAAATATATATATTATATATATATATAAATATTATATATATTATATATATATATATATATATATATATATATATTATATATATATATATATATATATATATATATATAATTTTAAATAAAAAGTTTATTTTAATATTAAAATAAAAAATTATTTTAATTTTAAAATTAAATTTCATGCTAACTAATTAGAGTTGGAATTGGATTCCATGATAACTAATTGGAGTTGAAATTGGATTTCATTTTTCCTAAAATAAAGGAGTTTATTTATGAATATGAAGTAAATCCATCTTTCCTTAAATAAAGGAGTTTGTTTAGATATGAAATAAGATTTCATATTATTCAAAATAAAAGAGTTTATTTGTGAATAGAAAGAGAATCCTAATTTCCTTAAATAAAAGAGTTTATTTAAATATGAATAAGATTTCATATTATTCAAAATAAAGGAGTTTATTTGTAAATAGGAAAGAATATCCGTGTTTCCTTTAATAAAGATTTTTTTTTTACATGGAATCGATTCATAATTAATTAAAATAAAAGAGTTTATTTTAATTAAAGATTTTTTATTTTAATTAAAGATTTTTTTATGGAATGGAATCGATTCCATAATTAATTAAAATAAAGGAGTTTATTTTGATTAAAGATTTTGATTAAAATAAAATAGTTTATTTTATTCAAAATTAGATAAATTAAAATAAAATAGTTTTATTTTGATTTAAATTTGGATTAAAATAAAGGAGTTTATTTTGATTCAAAAATAGATTTTATACTAACTAAATTTGCCCATTAAATGATATCAATATATATATTAAATGTTTATTATTCATAAGATGAATGTTATTTATCGATGCATATGATGATGTATGATAATAAATGGGATTGATTATGGACTATCGACCAATGTGATTGGATTTTATTTTAGTTGGATGCATGAATGTATGGGTTTTATTAAATGGGGTCTCACAGATTGCCTTCTCTAATTTTTCTTAATGTAAATTCTATCTCCTCCTATGTATTTCCCTCGATCACGATCAAGGTTTCTATTTATTTTAAATAGTTTTGTAATAGGAATAGTTAGAATTAATTTTGAAAAATTAGAGATCATCAAGGAGCAAGGAGCGCTTCAAGACCCGCTTTGTAATGGAGCCCAAGTTTAAATGTAATAGTTATATTTAAATATTATTTTCGCACCCCTGGGGGTTTGAATTTTGGTTCACTTGGTGGCTCTAGTGAACCAAACTAGAATAAAAGTCCATAATCAATCCGAGTAGAATATAGTATTCTATATGTGCATGCTTATACTATATATATATATTATATATTATGCAAACATGCTTCGCATGTTCATTAATATGACGCGTATTTTATATATATATGTGCATGCGCGCTAAACAAGATGAGACAAATTAATAACAAACCCCTCAATTTTTTATATTAAGTCCTAAGCGCTCAAAGATATTTGGAATATCGAACGTCGCCTTCTAGCATGATAAAATTAATAGAGTATTAAATATTTAATATGAGTTTGTTGTGTCACCACAAGGCAAGTATTAAGTATTTAAGATGTTAATTTATCACATTTGATGCTTATAAAGAAAATTGAACAATATTGTTTTGTTGTGTCACCACAAGGATGATATTTTTCTTTTTGAATATATGGAGTGCTAGGTTGGACTTAACTTGGATAATTTTGATTCTGGATGTGCCACCACTGATCAAAATAATCTAAGAGGCAAAATACAAGGAGTTGATAGTTGATGTAATTGACAAAAGTTGTCTACCTATTTATTTATATATAGTTTGTTGTGTCACCACAAGGCTATATACATTTGAAATGGGATCCTTATTCTCACTAGCAAATCTTTAATTAGATTTTATTTAACTATATAAGTGAGGGTAATATAGTTTGAAGAAAATAGTGGGAGATACCAATTTAAAACAAGACCTAAATTATTTTGGTAATTAATAAAAGAATGTATGTTAAAATGTTGTTAATTACAAATTCATTTACAAAATTTTACAATGTCTAAAATTACTATCATCGCGAAGCATATTAGATGCTAAATTAACCGCATCAATTAAACGGATTGGTTAAGGAATTTGAGAATAGTTCTCATAGTGAAAAGCTATCTTATGTCCTTAATACGCCTATCCTCGCAATGGTTGCGCATAATGCCTCGAGGAAGAGATTGCTACTTTTAGAAAGTGGCAAGATGATGCACAAATTGGCTCAATGCATCATGCTCAGATCCACGAAAGTAACAAGCTTCAGCCACAAGATGAAACTATGGATACTTCTACTATATTCCCGCACATCAAGTAGTTGATGGTGAGGAAAGTAGGACCGATAGATATCGATATCTAAGGAGCTCTTCCGATCTAGAATGGCCAATGGCACTATAGTATGCATAAAAAGTTCTTAACATAATCAATTTGATTGATCAATTAGACAACCTGTTTTTTGTCATGGATGGAGAGTTGAGCCAAGATTTGATCTGCACTCACCCCTGGACTCCTTTCACAATTGTTGTGAATTTTTCATATGAACAAGCTAGATATCGCCTCACCGATTTGCTTTAATATTGAAAAATGTTGAGAGTCACTTTCCAACCAAGAAAGACCAAGTCTTCATCGGTAGGGGCCAAAGGATCTTCCTAAAAGAAGAACGATTCAAAGAAGGTAAATAGAAAGGCATAAACAAAGGATAATAAGAACAAAACTCGACACGGATAGCAAAAGGAGTTTGCTTCCACCGCAATAAGCCCGACATCGAAAAGAAATCATGAGAAGCATCTTGCAGAGGCTAACCAAAGAAGCTTAGTGAAGTTTCTACATAATACGCTTTTTGTTCATGATTGAAATAAATTTTTCTTTAAGTCAAGGTTCTACTTGGGTATTGGATACCGATTTTGGTTATCATAAATATAGATTTATGAAAGGACCAAGCAGAAGTAGAAAGCTAAACAAATATAAGTAATCCTATGTGTGGAAAATGAAGCAAAGGTTGTTTGCATTAGCTATAGAAACTTATAGTTTAGAAGATCGCTTACCGCAAATCTATTAAGTCAATAAGTTGTTATTGTATTCCAATTCTTGTTAAAAATATTATTTCCATTTTATTGTTGGACAATGAAATTTTTGGTATTATAATTAAGAACAATTGTTGTTCTATTTATAATAATAATGTTTTGTATAGAACCGAATATTACTTAATAAATTTTGTATACTGACTTTACATGAAAATAATTTTGCATATTGAACAAATTAGTATAAGAAAAGGAGATGATCATTCAAAGAGTTGAATGTGTGTATTTGTTGAATACAAGTGTGAATTATTTGAAAGGTTCAAAGAATCGTAATGAAACAAATTGGCAAAGTATTAAGATTCTTTGATTAGATCAAGAATAAATACTTGTGCAATAAGTTTCTAAATCATCTCAAATGGTTTTCTCATAATGGAAACATCCTCGACACATAATAATTGATTGATGTATCCGAATGGAAAAATCGTACCTTGTTGGACATGGTGCGGTCCATAATGATTTTACCGACATTCCAAAGATCCTTCAGGGATAATGTCCTAGAAATGGTCGTGATATCTACTAAAAAGGTAACCTCAAAATCCGGCCCCAAGACTCCATAAAAGTTATGGACAGGGAGGATTCCTAATCTTAAGTATGTTAAGATAAGGGGTTGTCCAACTTATGTGAAAAGGTTTCAAAGGATAAGTTTGGGACAAGATTTGACAAGTGTCGATTTGTGGGACATCCTAAAGTAAGTTTAGGTATATGTTCTATAATCCTACTTAGCAAAAAGGTGTTTGTTATGAAACACGCGCTTTCTAAGATAAAGGTGTTTATCATTGAAAGGGCTAGTGGGAGGATAATAGATCTTGAAAAGTTCAAGAACCACAAAACACTATAAGTCAAATAAGAGGAACCTGTAGATGTAATTCTATTGTACCACAAACCGAATCAGAATCGAATAGTACCAAGATACCTAGGAGGTATGGATTCATCATAGATGATGATGATGAGGTACGATCATAGAAGATGATGAAGTTACATACGATGAGATAAGATAGAGAGAAATTGATTGAACATTCTCAAAATGGAACATTCGTTTTGATGAAACAAATCAAAAGAGTTTGATTTTATCAAAATAAGAATGAACCTAGTGTGTACAAAAGGGTCATTGGGGAGCATCGTGACATTCCTAGTATTATATGTTGATATACTACGGATGAGGAATTACATACCAATGCTACAATCAAGAAAGATAAAGTTGTCTAAACATTCCTCCATGAATGATTTGGGAAGAGTATCTTAATTGGGGATATAAATCTATATAGATAGATTTAAGAGGATGCTCGACTTAACCCAAGGAACGATATTCATTTGATGCTAAAGTCGTTTAGCATGGCAAACTCCAAGAGATGTCTCATGTCGATGAGCTATGGAGTGTATCTCTTAATAGTCCCCACAGACTCAAAAAAGAGAGGTCGCATGAGTGACAATCATGTATGCAATGAAATATACGAGACCCGATGTCGATCACCATATTCTGGAGAAGTTCACTATGAGTCGCTGAAAACATCTTAAAGTGCTTAACCAAGACTAAGGATGTGATCATATTCATGGTGGGTCTAAATTAAAACTAGAGGGCTTAATGACTCAAGTTTTTCGTATGCACTCAAGATGACAGAAAATCCACTTTAAGGTAAAGCGTTATCTTGAACAAGTGGTGCGTTGAATCGAAAGGTTCCAAACAAAGAAAGAGTTGTCGGTTTAGTGATAAAGACAAAGTATATAGCTATAAATGAAGTCGCAAGTTGATTGCTTGGATTAAAAGTTCATTACGTAACTAGGAATAGTTCCTAAGTCTCATCTTGGATCTAAACATGTGTTGTGGCACTTTCATTTGATTATTAGAATCATTGAAAGATGGGAAATCACTATAGAGATAGTGGACTCTCAAGAACAACATTACATATCCATTAACTAAAGCTTATCCAACAAACAGGATAATCGCCACTTAGAGAAGAAGAAGAGTATGAGATACCATGACGATCGCTTTAGTGCAAGTGGGAGATTGAAAGTAGTATGCACACAAGCCAATCATGTTTGATGATAAAGCATATACTTTGTAACAATCTTATTCATTTATTAATAAAAAGTATTAATTTATTAAAGGTTTTTAATTATCTACATGATGTCGTTTTTATAATATGTGATAAACCCATAGTTTTAAGCAATGCTTTTAGAATAATGATGATGATCATTCTAATGAGATCTAAATTCTTAGAAAGCTTAAAACTAAAATAGTTCCCAATCATTGGATTACTAAATCGGGGATTAGTGAACCGGATAGATCGGGTACATACGCTGCTTGCTCATCGATGAGGATGATTGATCTCATGATCATTTGTGTGGAGACACTAAAGCAAGTATGTAGGTGCTTATTAGAGAATAAGTTCATCGAACGTGGCTCGCTAAGGAATACCTAATGGAGTTTTATTTTCACTCGTCAATAGGAATTCTCAGAGTGATAGTAAGACAAGTAATCCTTGGACTTGAGATCATCATAGATCTTGTGTATGATGAGTTATACTTTGACTTATTCCTTAAGACCCTTAGGTATATCAAAGGGTATGCTTGGGTATAATAAGTTGTACATGGAGATAATGTATGATCAATAAAGAATCTACCACTTCTAATAAAAGAAGAGAAATGTCCTATGTGATTCGATAAATGACAACCCAAAGAGTCCTTGGGTTAAATGTAATGAAATTAGAAAGGAGTTTCTAATTTGCATTATTTGGAGTTGTGCATTTAAGAGTCGAAATACATATAATTAAATAAAATAAGACTTGACAAAGAATTCCATGTCTTATATTTAATTGGGACATCAGATGGTGGAAGGATTGAATCAGCACGGTAACTATTTACTCAAAGGTTCTTTTATGATTAATGTTGAAATCTATATTATCCGGAAAGTCGTTGATCGCTAGGAGGCTTATCCCTATTGAGAATAAATATTATTTATTTAAATAAATTAATTATTTAATTTATTTATTTAAATAAGATTAGAATTGTTCTAATTGATTTATTCACAACCGGCTTAATATGGAGAACCTAAAGGGTCACACCATAAAAGGAAGAATAATTATTTAAGAAGTTAATGGCATAATCGTAATAATATATGTTATGTATATTTAATTTAATCTATGGTGATAGAATAAATTAAATAGCTTAATATTTATTATTTAATATTTTAGAAATATTAAATATAAATTAATAAGAGGAGTCTTATTAATATTATTACAATTATTATTATTTTAATTTCTAAAAGAGTTTAGGAATTAATTTAATATAAGTACTCTCATTTATTCCTAATAAGATTAGAAGGAAAATTAATTAAAAGAGTTTAATTAATTATCCCTAATAAGATTAGGGAGCTTAATTAATTAAAAGAATTTAATTAATTAAAAAACCCAATTCCTTAATTGTTAAGGTGGGTTGCCCACATCTATAAATAAGAGGAGTCTTATTATGGGTGGTGTGGGTTGTCGATTTTTTTAACATAGTACGTAATAATTCCAATTGTTGGAGAGTACGCCTTTTTTCTATAGAGATAGAAAACTAGGGTTTGAGCCATAACACCCATCTTCTTGAATTTTATTCTTCCTTCGTGGATCACCCTAGAGGCCAAACATTTGGGTGGCTAACGTTGATCAAAGGAAGGAACCAAACCGGTGGATTCAAGATTGAACGCGAAAGGATTTGGAGGTGAACTTGTACCGAGGAAGCTCGATCTTCAAGGGTATGATTTTATTCTTTATCTTTTCGCTTAATTAATAATTGTGCATAAAGGGTGATCCGTATATGGTTTGTAAATTTTTAAACTCGATTTTACACGCTCGCATTATTTTTGCAATTTGATTCGCATATGAATATTACAAACCCTACTCAATTGTTCGAGTCCATAACCTGAACAAAATCTCCAAATCACCTCAGAAAGGGTGAGGTACGCTTCGAAATTAAAGCTATTAAATTCAAATCATTGGATCATGCATAGCCTAGGTGAAAATATGTATTAGTTTAACATACTTCCCGAGTAGAGTTAAATTTGCATGTACATTAAATGCGCAGACTCGTGAATTTTTTTTGCCAGAGTCTCCTTTATAAAACGAACTATCCGCATGCACATAGGCATGACTAGGTAGCTATTCAGTAGCACACCAACCCAAAATCATGAGCATTTCATATGTATGAAAAACATTAAAATTAATCCCACCATGACAGCCAAATTACCATGTGTATTTTATTTAAAAATCTATGCTCATTTGCCCTCAAATAGGATGACTAAACCGGTGAAAAAGGGTGCAAATTGTCTGTCACGAAAATGAAAATTTTCATCTCAAAATGTTCAGCATGGTAAAATACACTTATTTCCTAGGTCCGTTCAGTTTTATTAAGTCTTTTATGCATACATATTTGATACATTGCGTTTAAACTCATATTACATGAAAACTAATATTCTAGCGGACAAAACTTGAAAAGAAAGGATGTAAACGTTACCAGAGTTATACAAAACGTTTATACATTGGCGGATTTCGCGAAAAGCAGCCCGAACTGAGTAGACCTGAGCTTGAAGGTTCGAATTTTTCAAAGGCTTTCAAGTTAAAAATGACTTTCGAAAAGCCAGGGAGGTTTAAATCCAACCGCAGTGTGCTGCGAGTCTACCTGTGGTAACCCAGGGTGGGTCCCACCCCTCCAACTGGATCAAATTTGAGTTATAGCGGAGTCCCTTAAAGCCAAAAAGTCAAATCAACAAAAAAAGGGTCTACGTGATTGAGCAGAAAGGGCATTAAACCCTGAAACGGGGCGTCAAATTTTGAAGTATAAAAATCTTCTGCAAACCATTGGTAACAACTCTATGTTGGATTTCGGCACATAAAATGCAGCGAAAATAAACCAATTTAAAGGCAATTTCGAAACCCTAAAACAGGATCCATGCGAAAAATAATTAATTCAATGGTAAGAAATTATACCGATTAAGAAACTGAAATTGAAGCGATCGAATCTCTAACGCAATCCGCGATTAAGAAATTGGAATTGATGCAATCGAATCTCCAACGCAATCCGAATGAACTACGGCCTCTACGCAGATTCACACGAACGCCTCCATGAATCGCCTTACGATCTGCAGAAAAAAACCATGCAGATTAGCCACCAAGGATGAGGATTTTCAAAACTGTTTTCTCTAGTCTCTCTCTAAGAGCGGCTAGGGTTTTGTATATTTACGTAAATCCCTAAAGTGACTAATATATATCATATATATAGCAGTTAGGAGGAATTAATCAAAACCTAATAATATTAAAATCCGAATTTATATATATCTTAATTAAGTCTTACTTAATTAATATACATATATATACAAATTATCCTTTTTAATTTAAATTCGTGATTTAAAATACTATTAATCATATTGATATATTTAAATCCTTATAATTTAAATTAATTTCCTTTTTAAATTATGTTCTATGTGTGTGACCCTATAGGTTATTATTACATTGGGAATAATTTTAAAATCATATTATAAAATTATAAACAGTGAGCGGCATCTAGTAATGCATCACTGCTACCCAAGAAATAATAAGATCGATGATTCGATGCAACCTTTTCGTGACCAATGTTTCAATATAATTTAATCCTTTTCACTTTAATATCCTAGATTAAACTCGAGTCATGGAATGTGTCATACTCTTCATAATTTAATCTGAGTTTTTTTTTATCAATGAGTAGACTATATGAAACAAATCACTATTTGAGCATGGCCATGCATTTCATAGTCCTACTCAATCAAGAGGCCTATGGATATCACCCCTAATACATAGGAGGGTTAAATTCCATCTAGATCACTCATATTTCTCACACGATTCATGATGTACCCAATAATCACCTTTATAGTCCACCCTATTAAAGGTGACATTTGATGATATCAAAGTACATAAATTCCCGTGAAGAAATATAGTGATTTCAGATCGGAGGACCATTACATCATTGTCACTATGAGAATTGCTAATGACACTTCGCATAATGCTCCACATAGAATTCTCATGGTGGGTCTGTCCAGTACATCGTTCTCTAACATGTACCTATGCATTAACTTAATATCTCATATATTTATGACCAATGTTATTTGGTCATTAGTCAATCCACATACTAGTCTTAATGCATCATTGTTGTCCCATCAACAATGATACTCGACTAGGGACATTTAAGAACAATGATACTAATTGTAATTATATAATCTCATGTTCAAGTCACATACTTGAAACTATATAATTTATATCACTAATCTAAGGATTTTTATTATGTTAACATTTATATAACGCAGTAAATAAAACCATAATAAAATCATTCATTTATTCAATCAAATATAATATCAAAACGTTAAGCAATTATATCAAATAATTGGCCTCTAGGGCATAAACTCTAACACTCTAGTGTAGCATCGGAGAAGTATCCGGTGATTCAAACCATTGGTGACAGCTCCAATGTAGCATCAGGGAAGGGTCCGATGATGTAAACCGTTGAAAACTACTTCAGCGAAGATCAGAGTATCTGATACTGCAAACCGTTGGCATCAACCTAGCGTAGCATCGGAAAACGTATGGTGATGTGAGCCATTGAGAACTACTTCAACGAAGGCCAGAGAATCCTATATTCCAAACCATTGGCGACAACTCCAACGTAGCATCGGGGAAACCTGATGAAGACAACTATAGAAAACTATCTTCATCGGGAATGACCGATGATGGAATCTGTTATTAAAAAATCCAAGTTGAGTCAAATCAGTTCAATAACGACGACCCTGTAAACTATCATTCGAGTATGCATTGAGGAGGTTCGGTGATGGTCAACCATATAAACTATCGTTCGAGTAGGCATCGAGGAGGTTCGGTGATGGTCAACCTTGTAAACTACTGTTCGAGTAGGCATCAAAAAAGTTTGGTGATGGTCAACCCTATAAACTACCGTTTGAGTAGGCATCGAGAAAGTTCGATGATGGGAAACCTTTGGAAACTACCGTTTAAGTAAGCATTGAGAAGATGTTACGATAGTAATCATTTTAAGCTCTATCCCCGATAACAACATCGAAATCAACTGGATAGAAATCCAAACCGTTAGAGACCGGCCCAGCATAGCATCGGGAAGGATCCGATGATGTAAACCGGTGCAAGTTATCATCAGGATAAGCATCGGGAATCCCCAATGAGGTCACTCGAAAAAAAAGGAATATCCATAATGGAGGTAAACGCAAGACAACTCAACGGGTAAACTGCGAAGAAGAGGGCCCACCAGGCCCAGTTGTTAAGTAAAATCTAGTTACGCACAACACGCAAGTATACGTGGTCAACAAGTAATAAAGTATAAGTAGAGTATCGTTCCCACGAGGAATTGTTTAATAAAAATCACCAAGTACTAACCCATAACCAACTCAATCTTATTTAAACGAATGAATTTCAAATTATATAATTAAACTATTATTAAATTCCACTAGTTAAATTAAGATTACGGAGATTTAAAATCATAACTTCACTTATTGCTTCATTTAAGTTAACACACTTCTCATCAATTATTCTCTATCCTGAATTGTTAATCAAGAACACTAAAGCAGATAAAACCACCTCTCGATGCATAATACCCATACTCACTTAAATCCACAGATGATAGAATTAAGCAAGACACCCTAATTAACTAATCCACTATATCTCTATGTAAATTACAATTAAAAAGGATTTAAAGCACAAATTCTCTATAAAATTACATATGGCGTAAAAGCATATCTCTATCCTAAACACGAATCATGAATTTCATCTATGCAGAAATCACAAACACATGCTATCATGATCAGATCTAAATCTATACTCCTCTTCCGATTTCATATAGATTATCACGGTAATTGATGGCCAATCAATTAAACAATTAAGTCCAAATCACAATAGACAATCCTCACAATAGAACATAATAATTGATAGTGAAGCGTATTAAAATAAACTACATAATAAGATCAATTGTAATCTCAAACAAAAAATTAGTTCATTGAATTAAAACTAAGAATCCACACTTGAATACACATTAAAAGATAAGAATAAGATTAGAGTGAAGAATAAATTTGTTGTCAACAAATCTCCATCTTCCTCAAGCTCATGCTCTTGATCTTCAATGGTCTCCAAGTTGCTTCAATCTCCAAATCTCATAAGAACTAGGGTTTTGCTCCTAATCTACTCTAATCTAATCTAATGGAATCCTCCAAAACTAGCCTCCCAATCCATGTTAAAATCAAATATTTATAGTTCTAATGGACACCCTAGCAAGTTAGGCAACTAAGAATCCTATTCTAGCTCAAATTGGACAACATAACACCTAATTTAACTCTCCCCCGCCGACCGGCACGCCCAGTGCTGCTCTTAGGCTAATTTGGGCGTGCCCCGCGCTACTGTAGCAGAGAATCTGTCGGCCCAGCGCGCCCAATGCCGCTCTATTTTCTGCTGCGATGTCCTTTGGTAAAACAGTCATAACTTTTGATCCGCTAGGAGTTACGGGGCCTGCAACCTATTAAATCGAAGATATTGACGAGATCTACAACTTTCATTCCTTGAGAATTGACATATTCTGGCTGGATCAAGATAGAAATCGAGATTAAAGTAGATGATATGTAAATTGCAAGCAGGACAACTTCGAGCTTTGATCTTTGTTGATAAAAAGGCCATAACTCTCCCATCCGAACTCCGATTGGGACTATTCAAGATGTTCTGAAAATCTAAGAAGTAGATCTACAATAAAATCTAAGTTCTAAGCCAAGAACATGCATTCAATTTGGTGTTAAAAGCCCTGCAATCTTCCCTTCTTGCATTTGCTTGCATATTTTAGTCCAAAAAATGTCCAATTTCTTTCTCTTGCTTCTTCATGCCAATAGTCGCCTTTTTCTTGTGTTTTCATACCAATAGTCGCTCACACAGCTCCCAAGCATATAATCTACAAAATGAACACAAAATGCATGAAAAGTAACTAAGAAACATGAGTTTGAGCAACTAATTCAAGTAACAGATACCGGATAAGTAGGTATAAAACCTACTTATCACCAGCCGCAGGTGGGACCGTGGCAACCCGGGTCTATATATACCCCCTCCCCCTTTAGCTTTAAAAAGAAGATTAGGAAAGAAGCTGGCCTAAGCGAGAGAAATAGAGGGTAAAATAGCTAAACGGAGCTCGAATTGTGCTCTGATTCCTATAAAACTTCTTTGTAAACACTCTTATACTTATATACTACAACATATCAAGTTTTAACTGGTGGAAATCATTCTTAAAGGCGCTAGAAGCCGTTCGATAGCCATTCTCGCTAAACACTGTAAGATTTCGCTAGATCTGGTTTCTTCGCTTACTCTAATACGTATATAAGAGTTATATATACTTTTTTGGCTGTTGATATTCGTCAGCTCTGAAGTTTTAACTATTCATTTCTTTTAAATAGTCAATATTTGAGCTTTATTGACTAGATCTGTATTAGATCTAGTCAGATATAGCTTTTGACCGGTTCAAAAGTTGTAAAACTTGAACCTGGAAGCTAGAATGGCTAAGATCTATACAGATCTAGTTTTCTTTCTAGTTTTGTAAGTTTTAGCAACCATGTGACCCTAGATCTGTATCTAGAGGAAACTGGAAGCTATGGGCTACTCGTTAACGAGGATTTAACTGATAAATCCTTCGTCTAGCGATGTTTAGTATAAATATCTATTTTATTTCAGTATATTTTCAATGCAGACTATTTATGTGATATTATGTGAGCCTAGGAGCCACATGATCTAAGATTCAACTAATGGATCTAGATCTGGTTCCTATGATGGACCATTTTCAGTTGTACAGCTAGCTTGCAAAATTTGTAATTGTAAATCTAGGACCTTAAAACGGTTATCTGGATTTAAGGTCCGGGTGATAATGAGAATCCTATGTGTGATGCTCGGGCATATTTTGATGGCTTTCAATAGAGATGAATGGTCCCAAATGGCAATCATAGCCTTATCTAAGTAAGCTCCATTTGTTACCTTTTTGGCGCTTTTTTTTTTTGGGTTACTATTAATTCATTACAATTATAAGCAAACCCCCAAGTCTTTAGTGATACTATCCAAGCCCATACTTGGTGGTTAGCCAAGTGTTGGTGAAGCTAGATTCTAGGTTTACTTATGAAGCCAAGACAAGTCCAATTGGGTATTTTTTGTAAGCGGGTTTGGCAACGTGAGAATTGTGTATTTTTTTCATGAACCAGATCAGGTAGCTCACACAGCCCTACTCTGAAACAAGATTCATGTCCAAGAATATATATGTTGAACAAACTCCCTTCACTGTTAAATCTAGGACGTGCATTTACTCAGTTGTTTCTTGTGTCTTAACTAAAATATTTTAGAGTCTTGACACACATAACGACAAATTTATTAAGTAAATGACGACGTATATACAAATAAAAGATATGTAAGAATTAAGAATGATTCCGCCATAATTTACTATATCATATTCTTTAGAGTTCCATGTTAATCGCAATTCAACTTCGTCTCATATACATCTCCCCGCTCTGTTTTATAATTAGATATATGTTTTTTTTAATACGTCGTAAGGGAGTATTTTTCCATAATATAACTTGCTAACATAAATTACACCCTTCATGCACCCCCAACTCACCAAAAAAAAAAAAGAAGGTAGCTCATATAATAGAGATATTTAAATTGTTACAAGTCAACTTACAATTCATTCCAATTGACCACCAATTACCCTCTTTTAAGTTCATAACAGATGATGCATCAACAAAAAGCATGTATTTCTGCAACAAAACAATTATATCCATCCAATGTACTTTGTAAAATAAAGGACTACTTTACATTGAACCTATAATACAACCCAATCAACATTTTCAACTTAAGAGCTACAAAATTAAGATTTTTCCTGTTGTATTTCAGTACACATAATTACCGGCAAAAATATACTGAAAGCTACAAGATCACGGGTACAATTTTTACCTTTCAGGCTAATAGTACAATTTTCGGAAGTTTATATTTTAAGAAGGGTGACACTAGCACCATATAATTTAACAATTCGACAAACATAATCAGTAATCCAATAAGAATTCCTGGAATTCTTTACCAACTTCGACTGGAAAGATTTCCGAGATGTGTTAGTTAATTCTTACATGAAATTGTCTTCGACTATCTTCTTTATTTCCTCCAGTTTCTGGATCATCTTCGGATTCATCAAATCCTTGGCTTCCCTTATCAGAGTGCCTTCTCTGCTGAAATTGTAGGCATCCACCATTGCTTTTATCCAGGTATGCAGCTCCTCAGGTGTCCTGTTAGTTAAATGCAAGTCTATGTAAACAGTTGAAAGAAAAAAGAAAAACGGGGTGAAAAAAAAAAAGATATAGTTTTTATATTCAACAGTTGAAGGAAAAAATTTAGTACTAAACAAACAAAACCTACGAACTCTATCAAATTAATGATCCTGTGGAAATTCCCCAGCCAACTATGGTTCAATTAATGCTTTGGTCATGGATGACCGTTTGGAACTAATAAAACAAGAAAAAGATTAATATAATTTTCAAAAGGTAATAATAAAATAAGCAATATGCGGACACTTGGCAATTGGTTTCCATGCTGAAATATAGTTGCATATAAGACCAAGTATTGAACACAAAACAATCACCCTGGATGAACCAAATTTCAGAGACGTACGTGTATAAGCAGTCTACGTCCTTTCCTTCAATTTCTTCTCCAGGGGTGAAAGCATCTTTAATTGTAAGAACATACTTGAGTATCCTAATCTCTTTTGGCATAAGCCTCTGAAGATTACCTCTAGATGTCATGTACAAATGATACAATATGTCTTTTACCTGAAATAAAATATTTAAACAGTGAGATTTATAGGCACCATTATATCTGAAAGAAATTAGATTCTGTTTTAGATTGCAATAAAAATAAGTCTTCAGTTTTATGCCCCATGGGCTCTATTATAGAATTTGTGGAAAGAACTACTGGTCTTTCTATTTTTTCTTTTCTAATAACTAAAATTTGCAAATGGTAGATGTGCACTAGCATATGCGTCCTCTTATATATTAAACCCAAACCAAGGAGGCACGGGCGCGAACCCGAACTTCACTCTCTATTTCCTGGTAGAAACGAGCACAAAAATGTTCTCTGAATCGTGTTTTCTGAAAATAGTGAAAATTCTGAGGAAGAAAATGCGGTTTAGATTGCTTGTTATTATCAGCCAGATATAATAGCTAAATAAAAGAAGTTAACAAGAAGAATCATGCAATAATCCATAAGATAAATATCTTTCGGAAAGCCTCAAGAACCAAAGCAGATTATCCACAATGTGCATGTATAATTATTAGTATTAGAATTCTTATATCTTCTTTGATCTCAAGTAAACTGTCAGTCAATGAAGGATGGGAAGGGGATATTTTCTTAGCACGGCTAGTAATACTTAAGCCACACTCTTTCATGTGACAGAGACATGAACTGCCATCAAGCCTACACCCATGTACTATTACTGCATTTACTTATGGAAACATCTGGAAGCAAATATTAATATCTCCACAATCAAAACTCTGCCTAGAGTTTAATTTTCTTCATTAGCCTCCCTGTTTTTGATCATCTTCGAAGGAGCCGAGTATTTTTCAGAGCAAGGAAAAAGAGTACAAAACTACTGCTTTCTGTATACTACCTATGCTTGAAAATTAGAAATACATTTTCCTTTTTAGTCCGTTCCTAAAAAACATTTCTACTTTAGGACTATATAGTGGCATATAATTCCCATTTGTCTTTACTTTTTACTATACTTGTAGCATCAAACCACCACTAATAAATTCTTAGCTAATACAAAAGGGTACATAAAATCATCCTTGTAAGTAGTTGCTTTAGAGATGCATCTCCAACTTTAGAACAGATGAGAGTATAACACAACCTAGGTAAACCAAAAAGTGAAAAATAGGGACAAATTAATATCATATATTTACTATACACATAATACTAGTAGAAGTAATACCTACATTACTCCTGTCAAATAAAGAACAGCAGATGTGTACTGTCAGACTCCCCACCATGTTCTAATTGGCAGCTATAAAGATGAGAATATTTGATAGTCAGGTAATCACTATAGAGTACTTGATTGTCATGTAATCATAGAGAATTCATCATATATAATCAATTAACATGAATAAAGATGAGGAGCCTAAAAGTCCAAAAGTAAATTTACCTCATCTTTCATCATGTTTGAATCCTTGGCAGCTGACCAAGCTTTTGTAATCATGAGAACCAACGCTGAATCAAGCTGATTTTTCTCAGCCAAACTGTCTATTTTTCTGCAAGCAGCATCTAAAGAAGGAGAATTGATGATATCTTGAAATTTCAACTCTGCGGCATTCAGTGCTTCAATACTTTCAGTTGCAGTATCATATGTTTCTACAGCAGCCAAGCACGTGTTCCCAAGCTTTGCAATAGCTAATACATGATAAACAGAAACGGAACGTATCAGTATATTCACAATACTGAAAATAGAGAGCCAAAGGCAAGGATGAAATTTCTAAATTCTACAAAAGGTTAGTTTATCAATAGGTAAATCAAGCTGATAATATCAAGCCATCAAAAGTCTATCCTGATCCAATTTATTTGATCAAGTATTACTGCAGCATGTGTGTGTGCACGCAACAGTATATAAATTACCTTAAACAGATTACCTAGGGCTAGTAAAGGGCTCTTTCACATAATTTAGTCATACCTCACTGGTTCAGCGTCAGAACAAGAGAATGAAATGTACCACACTCAATATTCTTAGCAGTTTTACATTATGAGCTTGATAGGAGCAAGGCTGTCAAATGCTTGTAGTCCTAGAATGAGACAAAAAAAATATGTAGTCTTGCACATAGTTGTCAAATCGTGAATCGTCATGTATCGAAAACCCTCATATCATGTGTCATGTATCGTATCGTGAATCGTATCATACTATATCGAAACGAATGAAAATGTGATAATATATATTTAAACATACAAAACACTTAATTTATTGGACATTCAAGCATATTAGCTTGAATATATATAAAAGTAGACAAATAAATAGTATTATACTCCTTCCGTCCCAGGATAAAAGTCCTGGTGGACTTTTCACGTATATTAAGAAGATGAATAAAATGACAAAATTGTTCATAATAATGTCATTAAATATGGAGAGAGAATTAGAATAAGAAAAGTATGAGATATTTAATGCTACAGGTATAATAGAAAAATATGTGTAAAAATTTGGTTATTAAAGAAAAATGGACATTTAACATGGGACTACTAACAAAATAGTAGTAAGGACTTTTATCATAGGACGGAGGGAGTAGATTAAAAATAATTTTTTTGTTAAATAATAGCCAGAAACTCTAAATTGATTTATTAGATACTCCCCCCGTCCCAGGATAAAAGTCCTGGTGGACTTTTCACTCATATTAAGAAGAGGAATAAAATGACAAAATTGCCCATAATAATGTCATTAAATATGGAGAGAGAATTAGAATAAGAAAAGTATGAGATATTTAATACTACGGGCATAATAGGAAAAAATGTGTAAAAGTTTGTTTATTAAAGGAAAGTGGACATTTAACATGGGACTACTCAAAATAGTATTAAGGACTTTTATCCTGGGACGGAGGGAGTATTATTTTAGTAATCTTTACAGAGTAACAAGAGAAAACGAAATATTCAAATTCACCATTAAACTATAAAGCAAAAGAGAATAATTCAAAGTAACAAGTGGACAATTGTGTATCTGATTAGGAAAGTGATGTGAGAAAAATAGAGTGACATTCTGAAGAAGAAAAAGAAGATATAAAACTTTAAAAAGTGATTTAAAGGCTCATCAACCGATATAGAATATGTCTGTGCTAAAAAACCTCTTCGTTTGAAATGATAGAAGGCTTAAAAGTTTTGCTTTTACTCTTTTGGATATATATAAAAACTTTTACAAGTCAACTACTAACTTTAAAAAGTGTTGTGCATTTTATCGTTTTATAAAAATCATATCGAATCGTAACTGAATCGTACGATACGATGTTATTTTCAATTCACTCTACGTATCAAATTGTGTCCGCATCATATCGTTATCACGTATTGTAGTATTATAATAACTGTCTTACATTATTTGATTTTTTGACCCCACAACATTATTTGATCCCAAT
Organism: Panax quinquefolius; assembly: GCA_020205615.1. Lineage (NCBI taxonomy): Eukaryota > Viridiplantae > Streptophyta > Magnoliopsida > Apiales > Araliaceae > Panax > Panax quinquefolius. The sequence goes on along the minus strand of CM035172.1, from coordinate 121,489,370 downwards.
TCTACATTAATATTCCCTATGCACTTCTATATGTATAATGTATACATCATGTGTTTTGGAATGAGCACCCATTTTGGCACTTTTAATAGATTAACTCGTATTTATCCAGTTATTCTCAACCCCAACCCCCTAACCCCCACCCCCCAAAATAAGTAAAAGAAAAATATACACAAAAATTCAATCAAACCTATGCTACAACGAAGCAACCAAAAGCATAAAACAGGCAATATATCAAAAGTTAAAACCCTTGATGAATGATTGTCGGTTCATAAGAAGAGGACAAAAAAGGATAAATGCATTTCAGTTTCCTTTTATGCTCCAAATTTAATTGTTGAGAATAACTTTTACAATGATGTACAAGTTACTACGCTTACCACCGTTCTCAATACATAAAATGGTTCATGTTTATAATAATTACGGTCAATCTAGAAGTTGAATCAACTTAGGCTGATTAATTTATTTTCGGCAAAACTAATGAAATATCCACTGTAATTAGCAGTTTTTACTGATTACACAATTAAACTTTTAATTTTTCAAATTATCCTACTAAACTAATTAATATTTTGAAATTAGATCATTCCGTTAAAAAAAAATAAACGGACGTTAATTTTTTATTTACAAAACTAATAAATTACCCGCTGTAGTTGGCACGTTTTACTGATTACACTATTGAACTTTTAATTTTTTAAATTACCTCATTAAACTAATTAAAATATGATTATTTTAAATATTTTTAAAAATAATTATTATTTTCAAAGTAAAAAATATTAGAAATTTTAAATTTTTCCATAAAATGAGTAAAGTTTCATAAAATATATATTTAAAAAATTAAAGTTTTATGAAACCTTACTGGTATTAAAAAAAATTCTATTTTTTTTTCTTTTGAAAATAAAGTTTATTTTTTTGAATCTATATTTCATAAAATTGTACTCATTTTTTAAAATATTAAAAAATTTCCTATTTTTTTCTTGAAAATAATATTTATTTATAAAATTATTAATTTCTTTTTTGAAAAAATTGAATCAATTTTTTATTTATCTTTACGCTTTTTTTTATTTTAATTTATATTTTTAGTTTTTGTTTTAAAAATTTCTAATATTAAGAAAAGGTCATTCTGTTAAAAAAATAAGTAGACATTAATTTAATTTAAAATCACTTTAATTTTTTTTGAATCTATATTTTATGAAACTTTACTCATTTTATGGGGAAAAAAATCTAATATTTTTCCTTAAAATAATCATTTTTAATTAGTTAGATGGGGTAATTTAAAAAATTAAAAGTTCAATGGTGTAATCAGTAAAATGTGCCAACTACAATGGGTAATTCATTAGTTTTGTAGATAAAAAGTTAACATCCGTTTATTTTTTTTAACGGAATGACCCAATTTCAAAATAATAATTAGTTTAGTGGGATAATTTGAAAAATTAAAAGTTCAATGGTGTAATCAGTAAAACCTGCCAACTACAGTGGATATTTCATTAGTTTTGCCATTTATTTTCTCTAAGAGAGTATAAATTATGTTGCACAAAATGGGTTTTAAACTAAAAATTATGATCAGATCATATGCACAAAATCATTCATTCTAATTACTTAAAGAGATGACATGAAAGAAAATATGTTCAACTACACTATTTTATGGTAGAAGATAATGTACAGAGTGATAGAGAAAGACTGTCATGATAGCGAATTACATTTTGGTACGAGCATTCCAAAACATAGCACACATTTGTTCTGAAACATCAAATGCGGAGATCTAAAACTTTTTCTCCCTGGTTTACTTACTTTTATTACACAAGCATAATTACAATTTTGCTTTATGATTTATAAATGAAAAGCTGTCATAATTATAATTATTGCACATATTATATTCTAGCAAAAGTAGTTATTATAATTCTAAGTAGTAGTTATTATAATTATGAGGAGCAGTTATTAGTAGTTTTATTTTAAACACTTGTACTAGCAGTTTGCAGGACACAGTGTATGGATAATTTGTATTTTTCAGATTTCTGTCCTAATGAATATTCTACAGTTCCTTCTCTAATTTTCTCTTTATCCTACTTTTCTTTCTCTAAATTTCTCTAATTCTTCTCCTTATTCTCACTAATTCTTGTTCCTTTCTACTTCATTAATTAAATTCAGTTTAATAAAACAGATCACAATTTTAAATTGTGAGAAGTTGGTATCAGAGCGGTATGATTCTGTGACCTGATTCATCATGTTTCCACTATAAGCTTTAATATTCTGTAAATTCAAATTCAATTGGCAAGTAATGGAGGAAAGTTCTAGATCTCAAGTTACACTGTTATGACAAGAGGATTCAGTTGTTATATATAAAAGTCCACCTATACATGATGAGGATCCAGTTGGGCTAGATGAAGACTTGGAGGAGTATAAAGACCAGCCAGTTTCTGATGAATATCCAGATGAGTTGGAAGATATATTGTTAGAAGAAAAGGTGGATTTTGGAAATTATTTGGAGGAAAGCAAAGAAGAGTCGGACATAAGCCATTATGATAGGACTTCCATTTATGATGAGCAACCAGTGGACAATAATATCATTGGGAGGAATACAAAGAAGAAATGGAGATTTATGTTAGTGCCTTGGTGGCTGATAATATTAAAAGGGTTGTTGAAGTTGTTGCTCCAGTGAACAAGCTAATCTTATACAAGGAGGAATATGTAGCATTTACAAATCCTATGATAGTTCTCTTGTTAACATGCTATTACAAGAAGCACCAGGCAAGCATAGTAGTACAAGTTTTTGTAGGTCTTCATTTGAGTCATGGGATGAACAAGTTTTTAACTTTTGTTTTGACCCAGGTGGAGTGGTTACTTGGAAGATGATCATAGCAAAGTTTACTCACTACTTTCCAGATTTAAACCCATAAGGACATGGATTGTTTGGAGCCGAGGGGTGTGTCATAATTATAATTATTATACATGTTATTTTCTCGCAAAAGTAAGTATTATAATTCTAAGTAGTAGTTATTATAATTGTGAGGAGCAGTTATTAGTAGTTTTATTTTAAATACTTGTACTAGCAATTTGCAGGACACAGTATGAATAATTTTTCAGATTTATGTCCTAATGAATATTTTACAGTTTTTTCTCTAATTTCCTCTATATCCTACTTTTCTTTCTCTAAATTTCTCTATCTTTCTCCAATTCTTCTCCTTATTCTCACTAATTCTTGTTATTTTCTACGTCATCAATTAAATTCAGTTTTACAAAACAGATTACAATTTTACAAAAACATCCTCTTATATAGAGCACTTAAGCCATATATTAAGATCAAATCTAATGGAAGGCTAAGATTGACTATCTAAAATCATCTTCTAAAATATGAAAGATACTTACAAAGTATAATAATCAGATGAGTAAATCTATAATACTTTATCAAAAACCCAATATATGAAATCTAAATGTAGCCAAATAAGCGTCTTGTGAAGTAAGTGATGATATGGCGTAATCTTGTTGAAAATACTCTTGTTGTGACTCAATGACTAGAAACAACTCAACTGGCTTTAACAATTCTAAACTAATTTTAATTAAATCTTTCTAAAAAGTTATTCCCAGTGTTCCACGTACCAACTAAGTGAGTCAAAAGAAACCTACCCCTACCTACCGTAATTTGTACCACAAAAAGTTACGTTTTGGTTCCCGATTTCGTTCCAAGTACTGCATTAAACCACAATTTAGGTAACATTGGTGCAAACACTTTTTCATGAAACCATGTAATTGCTTATGGGTGGAACAAAAACCAGAACGTATTTCTACTAGAAATGTAACCCCTTGACTAACTTGTAGGAATAGCACGTATTGCAAACATTGCAATATTATAAAAAACATAAAATAAGCAGAGAAATCTTCTACCTAGTTTTTCAAATAAAGTCCAACAAAACTACTTAATTTTGTGCTAAAGCAGACATGAAGAAGTTCTCAGTCATCCAGATTTAATGTACATACTCATCAAATTCAACTCAACAAGGAGCAACTTTATGATTGGATACAAATGTACTATAATTATTGCTTTTGGTTCAATTTCATAATTCAACTATGATTAAATAACCTCAGTGAGCACAATAAATGTCAAAAGCACCTGTAAAAAATTAACGAATAGGTGATCAACCTCCGACAATTTATAAACAACTACTACCTATAACCACCAGTATATTTTTTAGAGGAGCACTTCGAACAAAAGAAAGAAAAAACAAATATCTCACCATTTTGTTCATTTGGATCGTCATGATAAGATTCTGCTAATGTGTGAAGATGAACAAAGAATTCCTTTGTGAAATCTTTACGACGCCTGGCCACAATTTCACCAATCTCAGATGGTTCCCTTCGGATCACATCAAGAAGTTCATTATGTCTTTGCACATCATCATCGATCTGAGGAAGTAAATGTCCAGATTAACTCCCTAACATCAGCAACACTGGACTAAAGAATAGCTAATAATAGCAGCATGATGCCTTAGCAGTTAGCACTGAACTGAATGAGCAGGATGTACAGCAAATATAAAAATTGGAAGAAAATACACGGTCAGATAGCCCAGCTTCCCACAAAACTATTTACAGACTGGGATCGTCCTCCTACCTCCCCCCCATGCATGTGTGCACACATACTATAAAAAATGAGGAAAATAAATAAATAAACAAACCCCTAACTCATAAGGATATAACAAAGATGAATTCCATAATGTGTCCCAAAAACTCCTGAAATGGACACTGTGCTTGTGAATATAGCACCAAAAAAAAATACAAAGAAAGAAAGCAACTGTGCCTATCCTTGTCAAGTTTATTTTCTAGAACAGAAAATAGTAGTGCATCAAGTCTCCATCAAATCACATAAAACATAAAAGATCCAACTGTTCGACCATTAAACACCCAAGTTTGCTAACCATCTGAAAAAAGATACCTCTTTCAGCTTTCTTCGAAGACGAAGTAGCTTGTGCTTCATCCCAGGATTATCTTCAGTGTCTGCTCGCTCCTCACACCGTTTATAGAAGTGAGGGCGGATATTGTTCCATTCCTTGCTGAAAGCTAATAACCTTCTCCAGTCAGTTGGAGTTGGCTTATCAACCATAAAAACGTCAAGTAGTTTGTCGCAAACTCGAATCATTTTATGACCATCCAAGATTTCAACAGCATCCTTCCCTTTACTGTTAGGAGATTCATGCATAGCTGTGGGATCAGATTGTTCCATAATTTCCATGTGTTCTTCCACAGAATGATCTGGAACTGCAGTAGCCTCACCAACAACTGCTGTAAGAGAGGACCGTTGCAGTCTTGTCTTACTAAGAGGCAAGTGGGAACCTGACATATAAAGCATAAATCAATTGAACAAAGTTTCCCCAAACATTTTATTATTCTAATTTCCTATCCAGGAAGCACTTAGGGATAAAGGGGAAAGGGGGCCTGAAGCTTCAGAACCTTTTCACGAGATAATAAAAAGCTTTTATAATACGCAATACTAGAAAGGGAAAGCATTAGTGGACAAGCACAAATAATTTTACTGAGGCTCTAAAGATGTCATCCATAATAATAATTGAGCCTGTTTTTGGCATGTACACTTTACTAGAAAAGAAAATTACCAGAAGGGGTGCTATGCAAAACAGGGAAGCAATAATCTCAACTAATCGGCCCCAGAAACCCCTCTCAATAGGGGAAACAACCCTACAAACCAGTCCAAAACACCCTTTAACAAAGGAAAGCCAAAGCAGGAACTAGGGAACATAAATTATCTAAGTGATCCTACATTAAATCTAAGAAAGAAGAATCCTCCCAGTCCTAAGGTAAACCTCAATGACCCAAAAAAATGAGTAGACATAAAACAGAGGATTGCATGTACAAACCGAAGACCCCTTCAAAACATCTTCTGTTTCTCTATCTCCAAATTGAGAACATAATGCCTTGTGGGATCAACACCAATTTCTTCTTCACTCACCAGCCCTTGCCAGCAAGTCAACAGCTCTTGTACCTTGGCATAACCCAGGCCATACACCAGAAACTTAATGAGGCATTCCACAAGATCCTATAGCAATCTCAGTCCATAAGGAGATGATCTACTGATTCCAGTATTCCACATCCTTCTTACATAAGCAGCACAAATTCAATACCCCCCCCGGGCGCGATGCAGGAGACCGCGAGACTCGGTTAAATCAATACAAAAGTTTTTGGAAGCTCATGTCAACCCGAAGAGCGGGGGAAAAAGCAAGAGTCCAATAAATAGAAGACTAGAGTTTTATGATTATTTAACTATTTACTCCCTCCATCCCAGGATAAAAGTCCTTATTACTATTTTGGGTTGTCCCATGTTAAATGTCCACTTTCTTTTAATAACCAAACTTTTACACATTTTTTCCTATTATGTCCATAGCATTAAATATCTCATACTTTTCTTATTCTAATTCTCTCTCCATATTTAATGACATTATTATGGATAATTTTGTCATTTTATTCTTCTTCTTAATATGCGTGAAAAGTCCATAGGACTTTTATCCTGGGACGGAGGGAGTATAATTTTAATAAGTATCCATATTAGGTTTGGTTAGTGTAAATACAGATGAATGCTTGTCTTTCGAATACACTGGATTTTGGATTATTATACTATTGACTGAGATTGGTTTGAAAATATTGTTTTGTGAGAGGTATGATGAGAGATAGGTAATCAGGTAGGTGTCATGAGGTACATTTTCACAAGTCATAGAAGAGAGAGAGGAAAACTACCATATTCAACAAAGTAGGTGGTATCTCTTCCAAGTTGATCATCCATGGGAGAAGTTGCTTAAATGGTTGTTGACTCATCCATTCGTCAAAGAGATGTCTAGTGCCGATCTACCTTCAGGGCTATGAGGAGAGTATTTGGTGTGATGTCATTTCTATGGATGTTGCACATATTCTACTAGGGCAACCTTGGCTATATGATCGTGATGTGACTCATTATGGGAGGGCGAACATAGTGTTTACACACAAGGGACAGAAAATATCATTAGCACCTGTGAGACCTTGAGTGTCGTCCAAGAGTTAACCAAAGGAGACTAACTTACCTACCCAACAACAAACCAACTCACTCCATATTCTTAATAGAAAGGAGTTTGAGCAGAGTGTGTTGGATGAGAAGGTTGTGTATACAGTGGTAGTAGAGAGGTGAGAGATGTTCCTGAGGAGAGTACTAGAGAGATTCCTAATGATGTTAGGCAGATTCTACATGAGTTTGTCGATGTTATGCCTAGTGAGTTGCCCAATGAGTTACCACCTCTTAGGGACATCCAGCACGCCATTGACCTTGTTTCGGGGTCTTTTTTACCTAACATGCCACATTATAGGATACATCCCACAAAGCAGACTGAGATGAGACGACAAGTAGGTGAGTTATTGAGGAAAGGCTTTGTCAGAAAGAGCCTTAGCCCTTGTCTCGTTCCAGCCTCATTCATCCCTAAGACTGATGGAAGTTTGAGGATGTGTTGTAATAGCTGAGCCATAAATAAAAGGCTTAAATATAAATTAATACCCTAAACTATAGGCCATATTCCACTTTAGTAATTCACCTTTCAATTTTGTCAATTAGATAATCGAACTATTAATTTTTTCCAGTTTCATTCCATTAGACCTGCCACGTCACAAATTGATGACGTGGCATCGCTGACTAAGCTAATAAGAGCCTATGTGTAATTAAAAATTATTATTTAAAATGAATTTTTACATTTGTTGAATGTCCAAGGGTAAAAAGGTCAAACTATTACAATAATTTTATAGCACTTTTAACTCTGCCACAACACCACCACCACAATCTACCACAACACCACCACCACCTTCCTCTACCATAATTTTTACTCATCGTCCTTCTTTCTCTTCTCCATAGCATAAACTCATAACCATCATCACTATCATTACACCAACAAAAAGAAAAAAATCTCACCAAAATCTATACCAAGTAAACAAATACATAAAATAAAAAAATAAAAAATCATCATTAGATAACTCAGATCTGCAGAACCCATATACAGAAAATCCCAGTGGTGAATTAGAAATTGTTAATAGATCTCTTGAACATCTGGCCCTAGTATCTTCCAATCAAATCCAGCATCTTCCAATTTGATACGGCCCTTTAAATCAACAACTGACTTATCGCTATTATTCTTGAGCTACCAGTAAAGAGAGTCATGCGAGGTTTTCCCTAATAACATAATATACATGGTTAGAAAATACGGGACTCGGAAGATTACGCAGCAACAATATAATTGTTATTTTTTCCGAATAAAAGAGGTCATTTTCTTCCCCATTCATCCCATCCTCCCTATTGTATATGTGACGAAGACCACTGTCGCCATCACTTTACAGATCTGGATAAGATTAAGTCAAAGGAAAGCCTATTTAGAGGGAAAACAAGATATTCATTTCTTTTCTTTCTGATCTGGATATATATGTATGTATATATATATAGGCGAATTTGAATTTTTTATGGTTTGCTCCCATTGTTGGTTAACCAGATGGGTGATAAAGGAGGAGAAATTTTTGGTGACAGATCTAGGAGTCTCAAATGGAGTCCCAAGAACGAAGATGAAGAGATTTTCCGATCGAAGATCGTGAGTTTCAGAATGGGTGATAGAGGAGGAGAAATTTTCGATGCCAGATCTAAGAGTGGGATTCTTGGGATGATGATAGTGTACTGCTATGAAGCTTATCTAAGAATATATTTTGTCTTTACTAGTTAATTTACTAGTTAATTTGTAAGTTGATTCATAGGTTTTCTTAAATTAATTCTTAGGATGATGATAGTGTATTTTTAATGTTATTTTTTAATTAATTAATTAAATTAAATTAAGATGTTAATTATAGTCATTAATAATATTTTTGACTTTTTTAGTTAGTTAGTTGTTTTTTTACATCTTTGTCCTTGTAATTCCATATAATATTTTAAATCAAATATAAAATGAGTTTTTTATTTAACACATCAGCATTGACTTGCCACGTGTTCAAGCCATATCTTCAATTTCTGATGTGGCAATTCAATTGAACTATAGTGGAAAAAATTAAAAGTTTAATCATCCGATTGACAAAATTGAAAGGTGAATCACCAAAATGGAATATGACATATAGTTTAGGGTAGTAATTTATATTTAAGCCTAAATAAAATCACCATCAAGTATAGGTTTCCCATACCTAAGCTTGATGACATGCTAAATATGATGATTGGAGCTCATGTTTTCACCAAAATAGAATTGCAGAGTAGATACCATAAAATTCGTGTCTGAGAGAGAGATCAGTGGAAGACTACTTTTAGGACAGGGAACGAACTTTATGAGTGGTTAGTCTTACCTTTTGGCTTAACCAATGCACCCAGCACATTTATCAGAATTATGAATCAAGCGCTACGTCCTTTCATAGGCAAGTTTGTACTGGTCTATTTTGATGGCATCCTCATTTATTGTAAAACCTGAGATGACCACTTCACTTGCGAGAGATTCTAGCAGTTCTTCTACGTGAGAAACTCTTATGTTAATTTGAAGAAGTATTCTTTTATTCAGGAGTCGGTCATTTTTCTCGTTTTGTTCAGGAGTAGGTCATTTTCCTCGTTTTGTTCAGGAGTCGGTCATTTTCCTCGAGTTTGTGATCTCTAAAGTGGGGGTTTCTACCGACTATGAGAAAGTAAAGGCTATTAATGAGTGTCCTAAACCTTCTAATATTCACGAAGCTCGAAGCTTCCATGGGCTAGCTACGTTTTATAGGAGGTTCTTTAGAGGATTTAATACCATTATGGCTCTCATCACTAATAGTTTGAAAAAGGGAGAGTTTGTTTGGTCTAAATCGGCAACCAAAACCTTTGTGAAAATCAAGAATAAGTTGACACAGACACAGACACAGGCACAGGCACAGGCACATTTTCTTGTGCTACCAAACTTTAGTAAAGTGTTTGAGGTAGCATGCGACGCTTCAAGAGTAGGGATAGGGGGAATGCTTATTAGATAGGAGAGTCGTCCGATAGCATTATTTAGTGAGAAATTGAATGAGACCTGACAAAAGTACTTTATCTATGATAGGGAGTTTTATGTTTTAGTCCAGGCACTTAGGTATTGACGACATTAGTTGTTGCATAGGGAGTTTGTTATTTACTTGATCATCAGGCACTCTAGTACGTTAGCTCCCAAAAGAAGCTAAGTCATCGACATACTAGGTGGGTAGAGTTTATTCAGGAGTATTCTTTTGTCATTAAGCATTGCAAAGGGACGAAAAATATAGTTAACGATGCGTTGAGTATGTTGTCTATCATTGTCAACTCTTTGAGAGCTTTGAGAGTGAAAGTTGTGGGATTTGAGTGCATTATCAAAGAGTACCCTACCTGTCGAGATTTTAGTGATATTTATGTTGCCCTACAGGATCTTAGTTCCCCACTCTCTAGCGATTTTCGTATCCATGATGTATCTCTTCAAGGGCACCAGCTTGTGTATTCCTAGTACATTAACGTGCATTTATTGTGGGAGATGCACGCGGAAGATTTAGCTGGACACTTAGGTCGAGATAAGACCATTGCCATTGTTAAGGATAAGTTCTTTTGGCCTAACCTCAAGAGGGATGTAGCTCGTGTTGTTTCTGAGTGCCGCACATGTCACACTGCTAAGGGTAGGAAGCAGAACACGGGTTTATACACTCCATTTCTGGTTCCCTATGCACCTTGGGAAGATCTTATCATGGATTTTGTCTTGGGATTATTGAGGACCCAGAGGGGTCATGATTTAGTTTTTGTTGTAGTGGACTATTTCACTAAGATGGCACATTTTATTCCTTGCAGCAAAACTGATAATGCCTCACATATTGCCATGATTTTCTTTAGTGAGGTAGTGAGATTGCGTGACCATTGACTATAGTTTCTGATAGAGATGCGAAATTTATAAGTTATTTTTGAAAAACTCTCTAGAAAAAACTTAACACCATGCTTAAGTTTTTTTACTGCTTATCATCCTCAGTTAATCAATCGTTCATAGGAGTAAGTCCTTTTCAAGATTACACTGGTTATAAACCTAGGAAACCTATTGATTTAGCTCCTCTTCCCATTACACATAGGGCTAGTGAGTCTGCAGAGTGCAGAGTCTTTTGTGCATCACATTCATGATTTGCATGTTGAGATAAGAAATAAAATTAATTTGAGCAATGAAAATTATAAGTCTGTTGCAAATGTTCATGTTGCAAATGTTCATCGCAGGTATCAAAAGTTTAATGAGAATAATCAAGTGATGCTGCAACACCGTGCTGAGAGATTGCCTCATGGCACATAGAAGAAAGTGTATGCTAAGAGGATGGGTCCATTTTGAGTTCGAAAGAGGGTTAGCGCTAATGCATACGAGTTGGATCTTCCGAGTGGGTATTAGTCTTGTATTCAATGTGAAAGACCTTACTCCTTATCATGAACCTTCTGATAACTCCGCCCCCTCTTCCACTTCTCCTACTTCTTCATCCACTTCGCCTATACTTGTTCCTCCTTGACCTGTTACACGTGCACCTCATATTGTTCCTACACAGCGTACAACAGAGGTTATTGAGGATATTTTTTATGAGTGGGTTGTATCTGTTAGGTTTGTAATATTCATGAACGCAATCAAATTGCATAAAAAGTGCGGAAGCGTGTAAAAATCAGAGTTTAAAAATTTACAAACCATATACCCGGATCACCCTTTATGCATAATTATTAGTTAAACGAAAAGATAAAGAATAAAATCATACCCTTGAAGATCGAGCTTCCTCAGGTACAAGTTCACCTCCAAATCTTTTCGCGTTCAATCTTGAATCCACCGGGGTTTTGTTCCTTCCTTTGATCAACGTTAGCCACCCATATGTTTGGCCTCTAGAGGTGATCCACCAAGGAATAATAATGATTCAAGAAAAGGGTGGTTGGCTAAACCCTAGTTTTTCTATCTCTATAGAAAGGGTGTACTCTCCCAACAATTGGAATTATGTCGTATGTTGAAAAAGTCAACAACCACCGCCACCCATAATAAGACTCCTCTTATTTATAGATGTGGGCAACTCACCTTAACAATTAAGGAATTGGATTTATTTAATTAATTAAATTCTTTTAATTAATTAAGCTCCCTAATCTTATTAGGGATAATTAATTAAACTCTTTTAATTAATTTAACCTCCTAATCTTATTAGGAATAAATGAGAGTACTTATATTAAATTAATTCCTAAACTCTTTTAGAAATTAAAATAATAATAATTGTAATAATATTAATAAGACTCCTCTTATTAATTTATATTTAATATTTCTAAAATATTAAATAATAAATATTAAGCTATTTAATTTATTCTATCACCATAGATTAAATTAAATATACATAACATATATTATTACGATTATGCCATTAACTTCTTAAATAATTATTCTTCCTTTTTTATGGTGTGACCCTTTAGGTTCTCCATATTAAGCCGGTTGTGAATAAATCAATTAGAACAATTTAATCTTATTTAAATAAATAAATTAAACAATTAATTTATTTAAATAAATAAAATTTATTCTACAATAGGGATAAGCCTCCTAGCGATCAACGACTTTCCGGAGGATAATATAGATTTCAACATTAATCATTAAAGAACCTTTGAGTAAATAGTTCTGCAAATACAATTCAATCCTTCCACCATACTGATGTCCCAATTAAATATAAGACATGGAATTCTTGTCACAAGTCTTATTTTATTTAATTATATGTATTTCGATCCTTAAATGCACAACTCCAAATAATGCAAATTAGAAACTCCTTTCTAATTTCATTACGCTTGCCGCCGAGGACTCTTTGGGTTGTCATTTATCGAATCACATAGGACATTTCTCTTCTTTTATTAGAAGTGGTAGATTCTTTATTGATCATACATTATCTCCATGTACAACTTATTATACCCAAGCATACCCTTTGATATACCCTAAGGGTCTTAAGGAATAAGTCAAAGTATAACTCATCATACACAAGATACTATGATGATCTCAAGTCCAAGGATCACTTGTCTTTACTATCCTCTGAGAATTCTATTGACAAGCAAGTAAAACTCCATTAGGTATTCCTTAGCGAGCGCGTTCGGTGAACTTATTCTCTAATAAGCACCTACATACTTGCTTTAGTGTCTCCACACAAATGATCATGAGATCAATCATCCTCATCCAATGAAAAAAGCAGCGTATGTACCAATCTATCCAGGATTCACTAATCCCCAATTTAGTAATCCAAGTGATTGGGAACTATTTTAGTTTTAAACTTTCTAAGAATTTAGATCTCATTAGAATGATCATCATCGTTATTCTAAAAGCATTGCTTAAAACTATGGGTTTATCACATATTATAAAACAAACATCATGTAGATAATTAAAAGCCTTTAATAAATTAATACTTTTTATTAATAAATGAATAAGATTATACAAAGTATATGCTTTATCATCAAACATGATTGGCTTGTGTGCATACTACTTTCAATCTCCCACTTGCACTAAAGCCAAATAAATCATGGTAACTCATACTCTTCTTCTCTAAGTGGCGATTATCCCCTGGCATTGGATAAGCTTTAGTTAATGGATATGTAATGTTGTTCATGAGAGTCCACTATCTCTATAGTGATTTCCCATCTTTCGGTGATTCTATTAATCAAATGAAAGTGCCACAACACATGTTTAGATCCAAGATGAGACTTAGGAACTATTCCTAGTTACGTAATGAACTTTTAATCCAAACAATCAACTTGCGACTTCATTTATAGCTATATACTTTGTCTTTATCACTAAATCAAGCAACTCTTTCTTTGTTTGGAACCTTTCAATTCATCGCACCTTTATTCAAGGTAACACTTTACCTTAAAGTGGATTTTCGATCGTCTTGGTGCATTCGAAAAACTTGAGTCGTAAAGCCCTCTAGTTTTAATTCGGACCCACCATGTATGATCACATCCTTAGTCTTTGGTTAAGAATTTAAGATGTTTTTCAGCGACTCATAGTGAACTTCTCCGAATATGGTGATCAATCATCGGGTCTCGTACATTTCATTGCATACATGATTGTCACTCATGCGACCTCTCTTTTCGAGAGTGCGTGGGGACTATTAAAGAGATACACTCCATAGCTCATCGACATGAGACATCTCTTGGAGTTTGCCATGCTAAACAACTTTAGCATCAAATGAATATACGTTCCTTGGGTTAAGTCGAGCATCCTCTTGTATCTATCTATATAGATACTATCCCCAATTAAGATACTCGTCCCAAACCATTCATGGAGGAATGTTTAGACAACTTTATCATTCTTGATTGTAGCATTAGTATGTCATTCCTTATCCGTAGTAGTATATCAACATATAATATTAGGAATGTCACGACGCTCCCCTTGACCCTTTTGTACACACTAGAAGTCTTACCTCATCGAATGTAACTCGGATCATCATCTTCTATGATCGTACCTCATCATCATCATCCATGATGAATCCATACCTCTAGGTATCTTGGTACTTATTCGATTTACGATTCGGTTGTGCCAGGTACAATAGGTCTATCTCTGAGTTCCTCTTATTTGACTTATAGTGTTTTGTGGTTCTTGAACTTTTCAAGATCTATTATCCTCCCACTAGCCTTCAATGATAAACGCTTTTTATCTTAAAAAGCGTGTTTCGTAACAAACACCTTTTGCTAAGTAGAATTATAGATCATATACCCTAAACTTACTTTAGGATGTCCCACAAATCATACATATCGAATCTTGTCCCAAGCTTATCCTTTGAAACCTTTTCACATAAGTTGGACAACCCCTTATCTTAACATACTTAAGATTAGGAATCCTCCACATCCATAACTTTTATGGAGTCTTGGGGTAGGATTTTGAGGTTACCATTTTTCGTGAGATATCGACCATTTCTAGGACATTATCCAGAAGGATACTGGAATGTCGGTAAAATCATTATGGACCGCACCATGTCCAACAAGGTACGATTTTTCATTCAAATACATCAATCAATTATTGCGTATCAGGAGGCGTCCATTATGAGAAAACCATTTAAGATGATCTAGAAACTTATTTCACAAGTATTTATTCCTTGATCTAATCAAAGAATTTTAATACATTGTCAATTTGTTTCACTTCTGAATTCTTTGAACATTTCAAATAATTCATACTTGTATTTCAGCAAATACACACATTCAACTCTTTGAATGATCATCTCCTTTTCTTATACTAATTTGTTCAATATGCAAAATTATTTTCATGTAAGTCAGTATACAAAATTTATTAAGTAATATTCGATTTATACAAAACATTATTATTATAAATAGAACAACAATTGTTCTTAATTATAATACCAAAAATTTTATTGTCAACAATAAAATGGAAATAATGTTTCTAACAAGAATTGGAATACAATAACAACTTATTGACTTAATAGATTTGCGGTAAGGCGATCTTGCTAAACTATAAGTTTCTATAGCTAATGCAAAGAACCTTTGCTATATTTTCGCACTTAGGATTACTTATATTTGTTTAGTTTTCTACTTACCTTGGTCCTTTTCATAAATCTATATTTATGATAACCAAAGTCGGTATCAATACCCAAGTAGAACCTTGACTTAAAGAAAAATTTATTTCAATCATGAACAAAAATTGTATTATGAATCAAACTTCACTAAGCTTCTTTGGTTAGCCTCTGCAAGATGCTTCTCGCAGAGTTTCTTTCGGTGTCGGGCTTATTACGGTGGAAGCAAACTCCTTTGCTATCCGTATCGCTTTTGTTCTTATTATCCTTTGTTTACGCCTTTACATTTACCTTCTTTGAATCGTTCTTCTTTTCGGAAGATCCTTTGGCCCCTACCAAGAAGACTTGATCTTTCTTGGTTGGAAAGTGACTCTCAACATTTTTCAATATGTTAAGCAAATCAATCGAGGTCGATATCTAGCTTGTTTATATGAAAAATTCACAACAATCATGAAAGGAGTAGGGAGTGAGTGCAAGATCAAATCTTGGCTCAACTCCCCATCCATGACAAAACCCGTTGTCCTAATTGTTCAATCAAATTGATCATGTTTAGAACTTTTATGCTGTCTTTATAGTGCCATTGGTCATTCTAGATCGGAAGAGCTCCTTAGATATCGATATCTATCGGTCCTACTTTCCTCACCATCAACTACTTGATGTGCGGGAATATAGTAGTAGCATCCATAGTTTCATCGCGATCTTTGAAGCTCGTTACTCATGGATCTGAGCATGATGCATTGAGCCAATCTGTGCATCATCTTGCCACTTTCTAAAAGTAGCAATCTTTTCCTCGGAGGCATTATGCGCAACCATTGCGAGGATAGGCGATTAAGGATATAAGATAGCTTTTCAAATAGTGAGAACTATTCTCAAATTCCTTAACCAATCCATTTAATTGATGCGGTTAATTTACATCAAATATGTTTCGCGATGATAGTAATTTTAGACATTGTAAAATTCTGTAAATGAATTTGTAATTAACAACATTTTAACATACATTCTTTTATTAATTACCAAAATAAATTAGGTCTTGTTTTAAATTGGTATCTCCCACTATTTTTCTTCAAACTATATTACCCTCACTTATATAGTTCGCCAAAATCTAATTAAAGATTTGCTAGTGAGAATAAGGATCCCATTTCAAATGTATATAGCCTTGTGGTGACACAACAAACTATATATAAATAAATAGGTAGACAACTTTTGTCAATTACATCAACTATCAACTCCTTTTCTTTTGCCTCTTAGATTATTTTGATCAGTGGTGGCACATCCAGAATCAAAATTATCCAAGTTAAGTCCAGACCTAGCACTCCATATATTCAAAAAGAAAATATCATCCTTATGGTGACCAACAAAACAATATTGTTCAATTTTCTTTATAAGCATCAAATGTGATAAATTAACATCTTAAATACTTAATACTTGCCTTGTGGTGACACAACAAACTCATATTAAATATTTAATACTCTATTAATTTTATCATGCTTTAGAAAGCGACGTTCGATATTCTAAATATCTTTGAACGCTTAGGACTTAATATAAAATTTGAGGGTTTGTTATTAATTTGTCTCATCTTGTTTAGCGCATTGCATATATATATATAAAATACGCAATATATTAATTAACATGCACGAAGCATGTTTGCATAATATATAATATATATAGTATAAGCATGCACATATAGAATATTATATTCTACTTGGATTGATTATGGACTTTTATTCTAGTTTGGTTCACTAGAGCCACCAAGTGAACCAAAAGGTCAAACTCTAGGGGTGCAAGAAATTATATTTAAATATAACTATTACATTTTAAACTTGGGGCTCCATTACAAATGGGTCTTCAAGCGCTCCTTGCTTCTTGATCTCCAATTTTCAAAATTAATTCTAACTATTCCTATTACAAAACTATTTTAAAATAAATAGAAACCTTGATCGTGATCGAGGGAAGTACATAGGAGGAGATAGAATTTACATTAAGAAAAAATTAGAGAAGGCGAGTACTGTGAGACCCCATTTAATAAAACTCATACATTCATGCATCCAACTAAAATAAATCCAATCGCATTGGTCGATAGTCCATAATCAATCCCATTTATTATCATACACATCACCATACGCATCGATAAATAACATTCATCTCATGAATAATAAACATTTAATATATATATTGATATCATTTAATGGGCAAATTTAGTTAGTATAAAATCTAATTTTGAATAAAAATAAACTCCTTTATTTAAATTCAAATTTAAATCAAAATAAAACTATTTTATTTTAATTTATCCAATTTTGAATAAAATAAACTATTTTATTTTAATCAAAATCTTTAATCAAAATAAACTTCTTTATTTTAATTAATTATGGAATCCAATTCCATGTAATAAAAAATCTTTAATTAAAATAAACTCTTTTATTTTAATTAATTATGGAATCCAATTCCATGTAAAAAAAAATCTTTTATTTAAGGAAACACGGATATTCTTTCCTATTCACAAATAAACTCCTTTATTTTGAATAATATGAAATCTTATTCCATATTTAAATAAACTCCTTTATTTAAGGAAATTAGGATTCTCTTTCCTATTTACAAATAAACCTTTTTATTTTGAATAATCTGAAATCTAATTTCATATTAAAATAAACTCCTTTATTTAAGGAAAAATAGAATCCAATTTCAACTCCAATTAGTTATCATGGAATCCAATTTCAACTCTAATTAGTTTGCATGAAATTTAATTTTAATATTAAAATAAACCCTTTTATTTTAATATTAAAATAAATCTTTATATTTAAAATTAAAATAAACTTTTATCTTAATTATAAAATAAATGAAAATATATATATATATATATATATATATATATATAATAAAATAGAAACCTTTATATATATATATATATAATATAAATTGAATGTTCCTTTTTTTTTATTAAGGAAGCACGTCATCGCTTGCATTAAAAAAAAAATTCTATAGAAAAAATCACATATTATAAAACATGAAGCCTATTTCTCCACGATTTTCTTTTAAAGTATCTAATATATATATAATATATATATAATTAACCTTCATTCGCCATCTTGAATTAGTGCCCTTTTCAATCAAGTAGCTTTTTTTTATTCTTTGATTTAGTAGCTTTTTGTAAAATGCATTTCGATTTTTTTTTTTTTTTTTTTATGATAAAATTATGCCCAAATAAATTATTCTAAACACATATCAATATACATATTAAATTAAAATAATTAATAATTTGCATAAAGGTTTGGCTCGATGCCTTTATTGGGTTTGTAATATTCATGTAAACGCAATCAAATTGCATAAAAAGTGCGAAGCGTGTAAAAATCGAGTTTAAAATTTACAAACCATATACCCGGATCACCCTTTATGCATAATTATTAATTAAACGAAAAGATAAAGAATAAAATCATACCCTTGAAGATCGAGCTTCCTCGTGTACAAGTTCACCTCCAAATCTTTTCGCGTTCAATCTTGAATCCAAGGGGTTTTGTTCCTTCCTTTGATCAACGTTAGCCACCCATATGTTTGGCCTCAGAGGTGATCCACCGAGGAATAATAATGATTCAAGAAAAGGGTGGTTGGCTAAACCCTAGTTTTTCTATCTCTATAGAAATGGTGTACTCTCCCAACAATTGGAATTATGTCAGTATGTTGAAAAAGTCAACAACCCCCCGCCACCCATAATAAGACTCTCTCTTATTTATAGATGTGGGCAACTCACCTTAACAATTAAGGAATTGGGTTTATTTAATTAATTAAATTCTTTTAATTAATTAAAGCTCCCTAATCTTATTAGGGATAATTAATTAAACTCTTTTAATTAATTTAACCTCCTAATCTTATTAGGAATAAATGAGAGTACTTATATTAAATTAATTCCTAAACTCTTTTAGAAATTAAAATAATAATAATTGTAATAATATTAATAAGACTCCTCTTATTAATTTATATTTAATATTTCTAAAATATTAAATAATAAATATTAAGCTATTTAATTTATTCTATCACCATAGATTAAATTAAATATACATAATATATATTATTACGATTATGCCATTAACTTCTTAAATAATTATTCTTCCTTTTATGGTGTGACCCTTTAGGTTCTCCATATTAAACCTAGGTTGTGAATAAATCAATTAGAACAATTCTAATCTTATTTAAATAAATAAATTAAACAATTAATTTATTTAAATAAATAAAATTTATTCTACAATAGGGATAAGCCTCCCAATGCGATCGGCGACTTTCCGGATAATATAGATTTCAACATTAATCATTAAAGAACCTTTGAGTAAATAGTTACCGTACAATTCAATCCTTCCACCATACAATGTCCCAATTAAATATAAGACATGGAATTATTGTCAAGTCTTATTTTATTTAATTTATATGTATTTCGATCCTTAAATGCACAACTCAAATAATGCAAATTAGAAACTCCTTTCTAATTTCATTACATTCGCCAAGGACTCTTTGGGTTGTCATTTATCGAATCACATAGGACATTTCTCTTCTTTTATTAGAAGTGGTAGATTCTTTATTGATCATACATTATCTCCATATACAACTTATTATACCCAAGCATACCCTTTGATATACCCTAAGGGTCTTAAGGAATAAGTCAAAGTATAACTCATCATACACAAGATACTATGATGATCTCAAGTCCAAGGATCACTTGTACTACTATCACTACAGAATTCCTATTGACATGCAAATAAAACTCCATTAGGTATTATTCCTTAGCGAGCAACGTTCAAATGAACTTATTCTCTAATAAGCACCTACATACTTGTTTTAGTGTCTCCACACAAATGATCATTAGATCAATCATCCTCATCCAATGAAAGCAAGCAACGTATGTACCAATCTATCCGGATTCACTAATTCCCAATTTAGTAATCCAATGATTGGGAACTATTTTAGTTTTAAGCTTTCTAAGAATTTAGATCTCATTAGAATGATCATCATCATTATTCTAAAAGCATTGCTTAAAAACATGGGTTTATCACATATTATAAAACAAAGATCATGTAGATAATTAAAAGCCTTTAATAAATTAATACTTTTTATTAATAAATGAATAAGATTGTTACAAAGTATATGCTTTATCATCAAACATGATTGGCTTGTGTGCATACTACTTTCAGTATCAACTAGGCAAGGTGGTTTCCGTCAATTTTTGGTGAAGTGGCGATCGGATGCAATTCTGAAGTTGGTACATGTTGCACTGCATTTCGCGAAAAATGGACGACAAGACAAGGCTCGGGAGATTTATCTTGTACCGCTTTCAAGCCCGTTCGCTTAGAAAATCCGATCTCCTGCATAGATTCTCAATCAATATGCATTGAATGCATGTGCGAATTCCCCCGCATACAGCTCAAGTGGCGAGAGAAATAGGTAAAAGAAATTTCCATCCAAGATTTACGGCTTCGGAGGCAACAGGCCTCCGGATAATTGTAGATGGATTGGTGATGAGGAGTTCCACCAGCTTGATCCATGCCTTTTGGAGAGATGTGAGGCTTTCACTTCGTCAGAGGCTTCATTTACGCAGCCGGGGAGAGTTGATAAGTATCGATCCGTGAGACATCATCGTGGATGACTCCCTATTTAGTTATTTATTTATCAGTTATCTATTTATTTAGTTTGTTGGACTTCTTATTTATTGGTTTGTTTTGGTATTGGGTTATTTATTTAAAGGCCTAATTGTTACTGGGCTTAGGGTTATTAGAGTTTATTTTCTTATAAATATGCTTGTAAGTCACGTCACTCTTTACATTTTAATATTGAAATTATCCTAATTATTGGTCGCGATCAATACTTTTCCTCCTTACTGCGGTTGGGAAACCCTAGGGGTAGTGGTTCTTCTGCGCTTTCTTTTAATTTTCCTTACTGATTTACTACTTCCAATTAATTATTTGTTCATCAATTTCCGTCCTACATCAAGGTATCCCTTTTTTCAAAATCTAGTCTCCCATCATTGTAGTATTGAGGCTAAACCATACCAATCGGATTTTCGTGTTTAAATAGTTTTTACATATTTTATTAAATGAATTTAATCAATTATCCCAAATCATGCTCAAGTTAATCGAATCGACCTTTAATATTGATCAACCAAGTCTAGTAGCCTCTTCCTACAATGTCAGAAAATGGGATTTTGAGAATTAAATATTTATTTTATTTGAATTTAATTAATTATTTACGTGGTAAGAACAATTAAAGTGTTTGATTTTCAAGCTACGTGGTAGAATTAAAGTGTTTGAAAAGAAAATAAAAGCTTTTCGAGAAATTTTTGAAAAACACTATTCACGCATTTACGCTTTCGGGAATTATTTTTGAACTTCCGAGAAATACATAACGATAGAATATCGAGGTGAGATGGAATATCCAATAATATTTAAGTTATGGAAAACGTAATATTTCGCTTTGTGGACTTAAAACCTAACGTTTAAGGAAAATGATTTACGAGAAGGAAATGTAATGCGATTAATGAATTAAGCGATGATTGATAATACGTAGGTATTATAAGAGGTAATGAATACTGAGTATGATACGAGGTATTATACTGATACATATGAATGATGGTATATCGTATATATTGAATAAATATACTGAGGGAATCTGAGATGAATACGTGATTATCGTTATAAGGCTTTAAGCTCAATGTATTGAATTTGTAGAATTGGTAGGATTTGTTAAGTATTATGTGAGCCCAAGTATTGAATGGTTAAGTTCAATGTGAATTTATTAATGTAAGCCCAATGTTTGTTTAATTACAAGCCCAAGGTAATTTAATGTGCAAGCCCAATGATTAAGTAAGTTAATTAACCTTAAGCCCAAAGTAAGAATCCAATGGATTAGGAGGATCCATGGGCAAACCCATGATTATATGGGTGAATTAGTGATGAAGAATTAAATGTGTTGAGCTAGCGGACTTAAGTATTAAGCAAAGGATAAGTTAAATAACTTAAGTGCTTAAGTAAATTGCTTATGCTTCAGACTTAATGAAGAGAGAAGTTATGTAATGACCAAGTAACTTAAAAGCTAAGTAAAGGATAAGTTTTGTGGGGAGCAAAGCAAGAGATAAAAGTTGTGGAGGGCAAGTTAAACTTGGTAAGCTAAAGGAATAATAGTAAGGAGGTGGATGGCTTAATGACCCTTATGCCCTAACTTAGGATTTCCTATAAATAGAGAAGCCTCACTTCATTTGTTGGTTGTTCAAATTTCATCCAACTCCTCCCAAGCTAAACAACTTATTTGGTTGAGAGAATAAGCTAGAAAAGTAAGAAAGCTAGTCTTTCATATTTCAAGGGTTAGCAAGAAGAAGATCAAAGGTTAATCAAGTGCTCATCAAGAGTAAGTAATTCTTAGACCATGTTTCTCTTTCTCTTCCATTGATAGAGAAGGGGGTATTGGTAGAGCGAGTATGTTAAGGAATGATAAACCAAAGGGCTTAAGTCTTAATAAGCCGGATAAGTCATGAATAAGAAATTCATTTGTAAATAAGTTATGAACTTATAATGGAAGTATAGAAACTTGTTATAACTTGTAACATGTTTACCTTAATAAAATTAGTATGAATAATAAGATGTAAGAATAATGATTAAAGGACTTAACTCATTAATAAGTCATATTAAAAATAAGACATAAGTCATGAAATGGAAAAATAAGTATTTTATACTTTAATAAGTTGCAAAATCATCAAGAATAGGTGATGACTTATCATGAATATAAGTTAACGAAGCAAGAATGTCAAGATGATAGTATAATGGATTGAATCCAAGTGAAATGGTTTAAAAATCTCAAGTAACGAAGTTTTGCCGGAATTCACACGATTAGACGACGATCGTCGAATTCGTGAAATTCTCGGAATGGAAGTCGAATTTTGATATTGAGCTTGGAAACATTGGTTTTCAATGGAGACAAGTCGTATTTGTCATTATAGAGTTGCGGACTCGAAAATGGCCGGATTCTGACTTAGAACGAAGAAACGAGCGTTGAACGTTCATGAACGTTTATCGTTTTCGTTAAAAAGGGACTAATAGGTGAAATTTTAGCAAACGAAGTCGAATAGATAAAATTCTTGCATGAACGCATAGAGTACGTAATTTGTGAACCGTAGGCTCTTGAATGAGCCAATTCGGACTTATAACGAAGAAGTTACGAGTCCGGGAATCTCGCAAAGTTAAAAATCTATCAAAACTATCTGTGGCTCAGAGTCTGCCAAGCGCGACTCAAGCTTAAATGACCCGTGCATGCAAGCATGCTAAAAGCAAACTTTAGACATGCAAAAACTCACGCCACAAATGACGATAGTTAACAAAGGACTCTGTACGCAATGCGAGTCCGGTCTCCAAGCCCTAATGGCGACGCCTTGCCATATGGCACACAACAAAGGATCACCGGCCGCCTAGCAGCCAGGCCTTAAAAGCTAGACAATAAAGAAATGTTTACAAGTAGAAGATGAAGGAAATTGTTGAGTAACGAACTAATGAACTTAATTAAACATTATCAAGTCATAATTGAACCCCAAGTATGATCACTTAGGGTTAAAGAAAGTCAATTGAAGATGAACATAAATGATATTCAATGTTAATACTTAACCAATGACGATCAAGTTTCGATTAATAACGTACGGACGTTAGTAAGTAAGGCGTGAAGAAGGATAATTAACTCGAACCGAAGTTGTATTAATGAAATAATTTCACTTAAGTGTTATAAGAAGCGAAGTTGGTAAGAATGATGTAAAAGAATGACGAAAAGCCATGAACCCATAAATAACAAATCTAATACGGATTAGATTGAGAAGTAGGGTAAGATTCTTTAGGAACTATGTATGTTCATTCATGACCTAATGTGGTATGTTATGTGATTATGTATTGTAGAGAGACCGTAAAGACTCAAAGGAAACGTAATTATCTTTGTGGTGAGTGAAGGCAAGTTTTTCTTAAACGCTTGTCTAACCTTCGTGTTAACTGAGTTTTCAAATGATTTATGTTATGAGATGCATGTATGGTTTTAAAGAAAGAGTCGATGCCGTTTTTAAGCTCGGCTAAACTAATCGTGATAGATTGATTGAATTTATTTACAAGTCTTTCAATATAGAATTGCTAACGCTTATCCTATGCCAACTAATTGGTACGGATTCAAGGTAAGCTTTGAATATGTATAAACAAATGTATTTTCATCAGTATTCGATGGGCACGTGAGGTTGCCACAACTTAAGCGTATACACGTTTAATGGATGTAGTGTTGATCAACACATAGGTACTATAAAGGTGATCACCTAGATGTACTACTCTAAGATATATGCCGGACTTACGGACTTCGTGCCGGGTTGTCCTTTTCAAAGAAACTATAAGACGTTCACGTCTTGAACGAGAATTGATGAATTGATGAATATTGTTATTGTAAAATGTTTTGAAGGAAAAAGGAAAGCTATTTTGAAGTATTGATAGTACTTCGTAACTATCATCCAGTTATTGAAGATATACGATTCCTATGTTTCAAGCATGCTTTTAAAATGAAATTGTTGTACTTCTTCGAGCTTGTTATGCTCACTCTTGCTTGAACCATATGAATGCAGCTTAGACCGAATGGACCGAAGGATTCTGCAAGGATAAAGAGAAGGCTAAAGTGAACGTGTAGATTGCCTATGTAATAGTATAGGTTTGTAATGATAATATTTGATATTATGACAAGAACAAATGTAACGGTTATAAAGAACACAGGGAAATGGTAGTATTATTTTGGAATATATATTAGACAAATTCGTTCTTTTGAGGCATTTCAATTGAATGTTTGTGTGAACTGTAGCACCGTGGAGCACCATATGTCGGGTTGAAAGAGACCCGGATTTGGGGGCGGCACAGGTTGGTATCAAAACATTAGGTTATAAAACTTAAGGGGGGAAGAACCTTAGGCTCATAACCTCGTTAAGGAAGAGAAGTTCAAAGGAATTTAAAAAAAAAAAAAAAAAAAAAACTTGAGCTTTACTTGAGTTGAATGAGTCAATAAAGTATTGAGGAAACTCAGTATCAAAAGATTTAAAAGATGGAAAGTAACCCTAAATAAATTAAATGTGATTTGTGCTTATACGATTCTGTGTTATGTACTAATCAACATATGTGTTATTATAGGATGTCGATCGATAGCTTGATGTATAGAGATATACACGCGGTGAGCGAAGAGCTTGTGAACCAAGTAGAGCTTGTACCTATGCCGGTGGCGGAGGTACCATTAGTGATTCTAGAGGAGTCGGGAGAGGCGAGGAGTACTTTTTCGAGGAAGACTACTCTCGGAGGGGAGAGATGGATATATCATCATACCTTAGTATGATGAATGAGATGGAGGAAGGAAGAGAGGTAACATCACATTACTACGGTGGTACCTACACTGGAGTCATCGCCTCCAGATGCAATGGAAGCATTGTATCTGGCAGTGCTTGACAGGAATGCGCAATTGAGTGCAGTTGTGTAGAAACAGAATGACGAGATTAGTGCTCTTTATATAGCTAAGGAGTCGACATAAGCAGATTTTGAGTTAGAGCACGATAAGCAGGTGCTTATGGCAGAGCAGGCTAGGAATTTTAAGGCAGAGGCCGATGAGCTTCGTAGAGAACTGGGGGAGAAGGACCGGAAGATAGCACGGATGTCTTACATCCATGAGAGTGCACATAAGAAGGTTGCTTGTTATTCCATTGAGTCAGGACAAACCCGTCATATGATTAGTCGGGATACTGTAGCAATGATTGCGAATGAGAAACACGAGGATGCTGTTATGCATTATTAGAACGTTAGAGTTATAAATATGTGTGTAGTGATGTAAAGCCCTCTTTTGTATAAAAGGGTAGTCTTTTTGTAAATCCCAACTTTTGTGAAGTTCAATTACGGGATAAAAATGTAATAGCTTTTGGCTATGAACGTAAATTGTAAATAGTTTCAAACTATGAAGAAGCATATGTATATAATGAAGTTTTCATGGAAATGATTTGTTATGATGCGATTTGGTATGTGGCGATTAATAACGAAGTAAGTAAATAGATAATAATGAAATTTTATTTAATCTAAAAATGTCGCCAGGGAGAAGATAATGTAATAAGGAAGCGGAATCACATAATGATAATTAATGGGGTCAAAACAACCCTATGCAAGAGTTCGTTAAGTTATTAACTGCCGTGATTTACCCAAACTGGGGGTAGAGTACCCGCGAAACCTAAGGTAGCTAGAATGATTACCTTTAAAGAGTTTAAAAGCATAGGTCCGCCGGAGTTCAAAGGAACGACGGACCCAATCGAGGCCCATACCGGGGTAAAAGAAATAGAGAAGGCGTTTGTTATTACAAGCGTATGTGAGATGCAGAAGTTTTCTTTTGTGACTTACACGAGGAAGAGTGAAGCCAACTTTTGGTAGAAGGCTCACCAGGGTGGGGTTAAAACAGATGTAGTAACCTGGAAACAATTCAAGAAGGTTTTCTTTGAGAATTATTTCCCTACAAATATGTGAGGGAGGATAGAGATTGAATTCTTAGAACTTAAGCAAGGGGATATGATATTTCCCCAGTACGCGACCAAATTCAAATGAATTGGCAAGGTTTGATTCACATCAAGTGGACACGGAGGAGGTGAAGGCTCGTAGGTTGGAGCAGGGCCTGAAACCCTAGCTCTATAGTGGATTTTTTGGTGATCTAGAGTGTTTCCTATGGGATCATTCTGGAGAAGGTGATTATAGCATAAGATGGTAGTGAGTTGTAGACTCAATACCACAAAGAGGGAAAGAATGAGAGCAAGAGAGAGGGACGAACCAAGGCAGAGAATGCCATCGGCAGTATGCCCAAAACGAAAAAATTTTTAACTTCGAGAATACTGGAGTGGGACAAGGGGATCCTAAGTGTAGGATTAAGGTGTGTAAGACATGTGGAAAGACTTATCTAGGAGTCTGTATGAAAAGGGGTTATAAATACCTTTAAAACATTAAAGTAGAGAAGGAGGAAATAACTTTCGTTAAATTATATTCGTGAAAATTATTTCATGGATAATCGAAGTAAGTAGGTATCAGTAGATAAGTACTGTTCATGTTGAGAGAATTTGAGGAAATTCTCGGTATGAATGGGTTGATTAACCATAGATCTATAACAAATAGTTATAAGTAAAGTGTGAACCTTTAGTTTTTCTCAGAAAATCTAAGGTAGTAATTTACGGTAATAAAATACCACGACATTATTATTGTCGAACCATGACTCAAGTTAGGTTGGTGTTAAGGAAGAGGATGAGTTGTTACGGTTGCATATCGACTATCGTAATAGGAGTAAGAGCGGTTAAGGATAAATACCCATGGCCCAGGATCGATGATCTATTTGGTCAGTTGAGAGGGACAAAGAATTTTTATAAAGATAGATATATGTATGGGGTATAGTCGGTTGGAAGTAAGGAAGAAGGAGGAGGTACCTAAGATGACGTTCAGAATTCGATATGGTTATGACAAGTTTCTGGTTATGTCATTTAGGTTGACTAATGTGCGGAAGTAGGTTTTTTCGTAAGGGGCGCCAATCAAGTCGGTGGCCAATTTGATAGTTACCCTTGTGGGATGCTATGGTTGAAGGTACCATTAGCGTCACAGGATTTAAAAGAAAGGTTGATTAAGGCACCTGTATTATCTTTATCAGATGATACGAGGAAGTTTTGTAGTGTATCTCGATGTTTGCATAGATGTTATGATTGCGTGCTCTTATAGCATGGCAATGTCATTGTGTATGCATCACGCCAGTTAAAGGGTTAGGAGGAGGTCTATCCTACTTATGATCTATAATTAGCAGCAGTAGTTTTTGAATTAAAAATATGAAGATAGTATTTATACGGAGAGAAGCGTGAGATATACACGGACTCTAAGAGTCTGAAATATATCTCCACACAGAAGAGTTGAATATGTAGTAGAGAGAGGATTGTGATATCTTATATCATTCAGGGAAGGTAAACGTTGTAGCCGACGCGTTAAGTAGGAGGGGTAGGGAAAGCTATCGATGCTAACGACTCAGAATGAGTTAATAACGGAAATGGTAAGATCAGAGTTAGAAGTTAAATTACGGAATGAAGGGGTAGAATTGTTATTTAAAACGTAGACTCAATTCACGATAATGAAACGAGTTAATGAAGTACAACTAGGTAATGAGGAATGTAAGCAAATGAAGAAGATGATGCAGGATAAGTAGAAGACTAAGTATAGTCTTATTTTGAGGGAGGAATTTGAGTTCCAATATAAGTCGAGTTAAAAGGATAAATTAAGAAATATAAAGATAGCATAATGTGTTAGTAAGTGTTTAACTTCCAACTCAAATTGTTAACAGGAAGTGATAAGTCATGTGTGAAAAGATAATACCTTCGATGAAGGTGAAATGGAAGAACCCCAATGTCGAAGAAGCATTCAGGGGAACTCGAGATTAAAATAAAGGAAAATTATCCTCGTGGTGTAGGTATTATTAGCGAGATTACGGGGATGAGAATCCTTATAAGGAGGGAAGAGTGTAACGGCGAGAAAATGGGATTTTTGAGAATTAAATTTTTATTTTTATTAAATGAATTTAATTAATTATTTATGGAGCAAGCTAATCGAACGTCATTCTCTGGCCTAGAAATGTCAGAACATCATAGGATTTTGGCTACGTGGTAGAATTAAAGTGTTTGAATTTCCAAGACGAAAATAAAAGCTTTCCGAGAAATTTTTCGAAAAACACTATTCACGCATTTCTGCTCGGGAATTATTTTTGAACTTCCGAGAAATACGTAACGATAGAATATCGAGGTGAGATGGAATATCCAATAATATTTCAGTTATGGAAAATGTAATATTTCGCCTGTGGACTTAAAACCTAACGTTTAAGGAAAATGATTTACGAGAAGGAAATGTAATGCGATTAATGAATTAAGCAATGATTGTATAATACGTATGTATTGTACGAGGTAATGAATACGAGTATGATACGAGGTATTATACGAGTACGTATGAATGATGGTATATCGTATATATTGAATAAATATACGAGGGGAATACGAGATGAATACGTGATTATACGTTATATGGCTTTAAGCTCAATGTATTGAATTTGTAGAATTGGTAGGATTTGTTAAGTATTATGTGAGCCCAAGTATTGAATGGTTAAGTTCAATGTGAATTTATTAATGTAAGCCCAATGTTTGTTTAATTACAAGCCCAAGGTAATTTAATGTGCAAGCCCAATGATTAAGTAAGTTAATTAACCTTAAGCCCAAAGTAAGAATCCAATGGATTAGGAGGATCCATGGGGCAACCCATGATTATATGGGTGAATTAGTGATCAAGAATTAAATGTGTTGAGCAAGCAGACTTAAGTATTAAGCAAAGGATAAGTTAAATAACTTAAAGGCTAAGTAAATTGCTTATGATGGCTAGCACAAGAGATAAGTTATGTGATGACCAAGTAACTTAAAAGCTAAATAAAGGATAAATGTTTGGTGGAGAGCAAGCAAGATATAAAAGTTGTGGAGGCAAGTAAACTTGGTAAGCTAAATAATGAATAGTAAGGAGGTGGAGTGGTTTAATGACCCATTATGCCCTCACTCTAGGATTTCCTATAAATAGAGAAGCCTCACTTCATTTGTTGGTTGTTCAAATTTCATCCAACTCCTCCCAAGCTAAACAACTTATTTGGTTGAGAGAATAAGCTAGAAAAGTAAGAAAGCTAGTCAACTTATTTCATATTTCAAGAGGTTAATAAGCAAGAAGAAGAAGATCAAAGGTTAATCAAGTGCTCATCAAGAGTCAAAGAGTAAGTAATTCTTAGACCATGTTTCTCTTTCTCTTCCATTGATAGAGAAGGGGTATTGGTAGAAGCTAGTATGTTAAGGAATGATAAACCAAAGGGCTTAAGTCTTAATAAGTTAGGATAAATCATGAATAAATAAGAAATTCATTTGTAAATAAGTTATGAACTTATAATGAAAGTATAAAACTTGTTATAACTTGTAATATGTTTACCTTAATAAAATTAGTATGAATAATAAGATGTAAAAATAATGATTAAAGGACTTAACTCATTAATAAGTCATAAGAAAATAATTAACATAAGTTTGAAATGGAAAAATAAGTATTTTATACTTAATAAGTTGCAAAATCATCAAGAATAAGTAATAACTTATCATGAATATAAGTTAACGAAGCATGTATGTCAAGATGATAGTATAATGGATTGAATCCAAGTGAAATGGTTTAAAAATCTCAAGTAACGAAGTTTCGCCGGAATTCACACGATTAGACGACGATCGTCGAATTCGTGAAATTCTCGGAATGGAAGTCGAATTTTGATATTGAGCTTGGAAACATTGGTTTTCAATGGAGACAAGTCGTATTTGTCATTATAGAGTTGCGGACTCGAAAATGGCCGGATTCCGACTTAGAACGAAGAAACGAGCGTTGAACGTTCACGAACGTTTATCGTTTTTTCGTTAAAAATGGACTAATAGGTGAAATTTTAGCAAACGAAGTCGAATAGATAAAATTCTTGCATGAACGCATAGAGTACGTAATTTGTGAACCGTAGGCTCTTGAATGAGCCAATTCGGACTTATAACGAAGAAATTACGAGTCCGGAATCTCATGAAAGTGAAAAAATCTGTCAAAACTATACGTGGCTCTCAGAGTCTGGCGCACACGCGACGACCAAGCTTAAATGACCGGTAGCCGCAGCCAAAGCGAGCTTTAGACAACGCGCAAACTCGCGCCGCAACGTGATAGTTAACAAAGGGACTCATGGCCAGCGCGGCCGAAGTCCGATCTCCAAGCCCTAATGGGCGACAGTCATGCAAGACAACAACAAAGGATCACCGGCGCCGCAGCGCCAGTCTTAAAAGCTAGACAATAAAGAAATGTTTACAAGTAGAAGATGAAGGGAAATTGTTGAGTAACGAACTAATGAACTTAATTAAACATTATCAAGTCATAATTGAACCCCAAGTATGATCACTTAGGGTTAAAAGAAAGTCAATTGAAGTTGAACGCAAATGATATTCAATGTTAATACTTCACCAATGACGATCAAGTTTCGATTAATAACGTACGGACGTTAGTAAGTCGTGAGGAAGGATAATTAACTCGAACCGAGTTGTATTAATGAAATAATTTCACTTAAGTGTTATAAGAGAACGAAGTTGGTAAGAATGATGTAAAGGAATGACGGAAAGCCGCAACCCATAAATAACAAATCTAATACGGGATTAGATTGAGAAGTAGGGTAAGAATCTTTAGGAACTATGTATGTTCATTCATGACCTAATGTGGTATGTTATGTGATTATGTATTGTAGAGAGTGTAAAGACTCAAAGGAAACGTAATTATACTGTAGCAGACGCTGAAGGCAAGTTTTTCTTAAACCCTTGTCTAACCTTCGTGTTAGCCAGGTTTTCAAATGATTTAAGTTATGAGATGTATGTATGGTTTTAAAGAAAGAGTCGATGCCAGTTTTAGCTCGGCTAAACTAATCGTAATAGATTGATTGAATTGTTTACAAGTCTTTCAATATAGAATTGCTAACGCTATCCTACGCCAACTAATTGGTACGGATTCAAGGTAAGCCTGAATATGTATAAACAAATGTATTTTCATCGAGTATTCGATGGGCACGTGAGGTTGCCACAACTTAAACGTACACACGTTTAATGGATGTAGTGTTGATCAACATAGGGTACTATAGGCTGATCACCTAGATGTACTCGTAAGCTACGCTTGGGACTTACTTACGGACTTCGTGCCGGGTTGTCCTTTTCAAAGAAACTATAAGACGTTCACGTCTTGAACCAGAATTGATGAATTGATGAATATTGTTATTGTAAAATGATTTGAAGGAAAAAGGAAAGCTATTTTGAAGTATTGATAGTACTCATTGTTGTCAAGTCGTCGCCTAGGCGACGACTAGGCGTCGAGTCGCCCAGAAAATTCAAGTCGATAGGACGACTTGGTAACATAGCACATAGTCGACCGCTCAGGCATTGACGTGGACGACTTGGAAGCTTAACAGACGACTAGGACGACTAACTGGGAAAGCGGGCGACTTTCCAAAGCGGGTTTGACCCGAACCAATTTATAAACCTAAACTCCTAATCGATCAATTTCCTCACAACCTTCAGACCTTCGACAGTTCGACGACTTCGACGAGAGACGCGATAGGGAGAAACGATAGAGCATACCCAGTTCGTGGCTGTCCGAAAGAGCATACAACCTGCTGCTCGTTCCTTTTCCTTCTTCTCTTCTCGACTGACTCGGTGACTCCAACGAGCGAGTTCGGTGACTCGGTGACTGCTCCAGCTCGCGAGTTCGGTGACTGCTCTAGCGATAACTGACAGGTATTCTTTTCTTCTACTTGTTTCTTCTCTTCTTCATGTCTTCTTCTTTGCTCATGAGTCCATGACTGCTGCTGCAAATTTTTGACTCGTGTTGTGTTGACTGACTCATGACTGCTGCTGTTGGTTGTAATTATTTAAAGAGAAAAGTATTTCTATTTATTGTTTAATTGTTCCCACTATTTATTCTCTTCTAATTGTTCCCACTACTTATTACTTATTAGTTATCCCACTGCTGCTATTGACTGCTGTTGTTGGTTGTAATTATTTAATTGTTTGTTTAATTGTATTTTGTAGAATTGTAGATAGTTAAATGGCGGAAAGTTCAGGAGCTGAGGGTTATGATCCAAGTAAGGATCCTAAAAGAAAGGCCAAGTCTAAAGATCGTGGGTGGAAATATGCATTTTGGCCAGAATTGAGCGATAAAAATCTTGTGCAATGCATTCTATGTGGAAAAAAGGTTCATGGAGGAATCAAGAGATTTAAACAACATCTTAGCGGTGGGTATGGGGATGTGTCCAAGTGTTCTCGAACTACAACAGAAATTTCAAATGAGATGCATCAAGCAATAATGGGTAACAAAAGGAATAAGCCAATTCAATTTGATGACCATGACAAAGTAGAAGAAATTCAGTTATCTAATATTCCAAACAATCCTTCCACTGCTTCTAATGCTTCCTCTACAGCTGTTCCAAGTTCTGGGACTGCATCTAAAAGGATGAAGAGTATTTCAATTCCCTAAGCCCCAATCACAAACAAAGACCATTGAAACTCATTTTAGGAAATCTCCTGAAGTTGTGGACGAAAGGCATCGAAAAGGTCCTAGCCAAACTACTTTGGAGAATCGTCTAAGGACACGGGAAGAGAAAGAGAAAGTTGACATGCATGTTGCCAACTTTTTTTATGAGTCTGGCATCCCTTTTAATGCAGCAAATCGAAGAAGTTATGAGGTGATGGCAGAGGCAATTGGGCAATATGGGCCGGGTTACAAGCCTCCTTCATATCACGAGTTGAGGGTTTCTCTTTTAGCGAAGGCCAAGACTAAAATAGAGGAACTGAAAGAGAAACACAAAACTTCTTGGAAGCAGTACGGTTGCAGTCTTATGTCAGACGGATGGACGGATAGAAGAGGCAGACACTTGATAAATTTTCTTGCTAATAGTCCTGCAGGTACTTACTTTTTGGGATCAGTTGATGCCTCTGCTCAATCTCAGGATGCAAACATGTTGACAGAGCTACTTGATGGGAAGATAAAAGAGATTGGGGCTGAGTATGTTGTGCAAGTGGTGACGGACAATGCCGCCAATTATAAGGCAGCAGGTCGTATGTTGATGGAGAGGAGACCGACTTTGTTCTGGACACCATGTGCTGCCCATTGCCTAGACTTGATGTTAGAGGACATAGGCAATATGAAGCAATTTAAGTCTACAATCGTGAAGGGCAGAAAAATAACTGGATTCATTTACAGACATGGTCGCCTTCTTGAGGCGATGAGGACCAAAACAAATGGGAGAGACCTTGTGAGATCGGAAGTTACCCAATTTGCTACATCATTTCTGACTCTTCAAAGCTTGTGCAAGCACAAGGATGCTTTGAGACACTTGTTCATCAGTGATGATTGGACAAATTCGAGGTTTGTCAGCGAGAGTGGGGAAACAAGTGTATGATACAGTTATTTCTTCTACTTTTTGGCACAACGTAGAAGATTGTATTAGAGCCTCACAACCATTACTTGTAGTCTTGAGGATTGTGGATTCGGATGAGAGGCCAGCTCTGCCCGAGATTCTTACTGCGATGGAATATGCAAAGAAAAAGATCAAAGATGCCTTTAACAACAAACAAAGGCTGTATAAGAAAGTGATTGACATCATTGGCGAAGATGGGCATGCCAAATGGAGCGAAGTTATATGGGGCAAACATTGCTTCTCAACCCGGAAAGTATTTTGACATCAAAGAAGAAGAAGAATCTAATTTGGCTTACAAGTCACAGTAGCAACTTTACGTTAACTTCAATGATGTTCTTTCAAAATGGTTCCCAGACCAAGTTTTTGGCGAAGACAAGATAAGCGACTTAGCCGATGTCTACATGAATCTTCTCGTGATGACTTTTCTAAAGACATGGCGATTAAGCAATGAAAGACAAAAAATCCTAGTAAGCATATTACATTAACTATAAATTTTTCTTTTAAGTTTAATAATTAAGACTATATTTGATTTTTTTAATTTTTTACATCTAATGTAGTTGATTGGTGGAATGCTTTTGGCGGTTGTACTATTGAGCTTACAAAGTTTGCAAAGCGAATCCTCGGCCTTTGTTGTTCTTCTTCCGGTTGTGAAAGCAATTGGAGCACTTTCGAGTTTGTAAGTAACTAAGTAATTAGTACATAACTAAATGTATAAATATTTTATATATTCTTTTTGCTTAATATTTTTTAAACAAAAATTTCAGATTCATACGAAGAAGAGAAATAGGTTGGAGCATCAACGGTTAAATGATTTGGTGCATGTCCAATACAATCGCCGAATTGTTGATAGGTTCCAAAGGAGGAGCTAACTTGGAAGAAACTTCGATCCATTAGTCCTAGATGACTTTGATTGGGGTAATGAGTGGATAGTGCCCGAACAAGATATAGTTCATGATGGAGATGATCTTACGTGGGAGGATGTTGATAGAGTTGTTGGTGCATCCGATGCCGTCGAGGGACTTAATCTTCCTCGTGGGGATCGGGTCTATTCTACTCACTGCGGCGTGGTAATGCTTCGACTTCAAGAGTCGTGATTGTGAATGAAGTCGATTCGATGTTGGAGAAGAGGAGGAGGGCCTTCCTAATGATGATGAGGATGTTGATGATGATTATGGCCGAAGAGTAACTACTGTTTTGAGTGATGATGCCACTGCTGGGAGAGATGATGATGATTTGATCTTTGATGATTTTGTTTGATAACTTAAGTGATATTTTCATTATGAAAAATGAGAATTTTGAGTTAAAGAATACTGAATTTTTATGACTTTGTTTTCATTTCTATATTATGTTTCTTTTTGGCAATGTCACAATGAACATGTCTTTATATACAATGGTAAAATGGGAAGAAACTAAACATAAATTTAAGAATTATATTGAATTAAACTAAATATTACAAATGTAACACCATTTATATAATTTGAAGTTGGTAGTTGGCATAGTTGTTAAGCGTCAGCTAAAGCGTGACGCCAAGGCCCGATCGATCAATTTGAAGCAAGCAAGGCGTCTGAGCGACTTGGTTGAGGATCGAAAGTCGAGCGACTGAAAAAAAAGGCGACGCCATGGACGCCTTCCTCCGACGACGCAGACTAGTTAGTTGGCAGCGACTTGAGTTTGTTGGGCCTTTTGGGTTTTAAAAAAAATATCAAAACGACGTCGTTTGTCCATCACAGCCCTAATCCTAGATCTAATCACGAATCGCGAACTGAAGAGTTGAACTTCAGAAGAACTGAATTGAAGAAGATGAGTAGAGGGGAGAGATACTTACCGAGCAACGACGCCGACGAGCAACGACCGAGCGACGAGCAACGACCGACGACGAGCAACGACCGTGACGAGCAGCAACGGCATGAAGCATGACGCTTCTTCAGGTATGGGTCGGGCGAGCAACGAGTCTGTTTTCTTTTCTTCTCTGTTTTCTTTTTTCTCTCTGTTTTTGCCTCTGTCATCTTTTTTTTCTCCGGGTCAAGCCGCTTTTATATATGTAATATGTAGTATGTACAAAGTACTGGATTTTGTTTGTCCAATGTATAGATAAAATGCTGGAATTTTGTTTTCAATATATAAATAAAATGCATTGAATATTAATTATTAATTAAGTTTCATAATTGTCATCTCAGTGGAGTCTTGTTTTTTTTTGGAAAACTTGGACAACTGTGTATGGTAAACTAGTAGTAGTGGTTGTATGCAATATTTTTTACACTTTATGTATATGTATTTTCCACTGTAATATGAGAGTTGTTTATTGTTTACTCTTTTTTTGTTCACAAGTAAAAATAAAAATATGTCAATGTCTCTAATATATTGTTTGTATTTTGTAGAAACTAGAAAAAAAAATGGCGGAAAGTTCGGGGGTCGATAATTATGATATAACGAAGGACCCTAAAAGAAAAGCTAAATCGAACGATCCGGGTTGGAAATACGGATATTGGCCGGATTTAAGTAATAAGGATGTCATGCAATGTACACTTTGTGGGAAGAAATGTCATTCGGGCATCAAAAGGCTCAAACAACATCTATAGGAAATTATGGAGATGTAGCTAAGTGTCCCAAAACAACAATGTAAATTACGAGGGAGATGCAAGGCTTTGAATAGTAAAAAGAGGAACAAGCCACTGAAAGTTAGATGATGATGATGATGATGATGATGATGATAGTAGAAGTGCAATCATCTCGCTTCGTCCAAGCATGGCTTCCAATACTTCTTCTAACACTATCCCAAGTTCTGGGACGACTTCTAAAAAAAGAATACTGTATTTCAATTCCAAGTTCCACAACCAAAAGCTAAGACGGTTGAAGCACTTCTAAGGAAGACTCAAGAAGTTGTAGAGAGAGACATAGCAAGCGTTTGAGCCAAACGAGTATTGAAAGTCGGTTGAGGACACGGAGGAAAAGGAGAGAGTCCAAATGCACGTTGTACGATTTTTTTTCACTGAATGTGGCATACCATTCAATGCCGCAAATTCAAGGAGATTTGAAGTAATGGTCGAGTCCATAGGCAATATGGTAGGGTTTCAAGCCTCCAACGTATCACGAGTTGAGGGTTCCTTTACTTGAGAAGGCAAAGAAGAAAAACCGATGACTTAAAGAAAAAAACATGAAGTTGCTTTGAAGGAATACAAATTGCTCACTCATGTCGGATGGTCGGGATGATAAGAGGGAAGACACTTATTGAATTTTCTTGTTAATAGTCCAGGAGGGGACTTATTTCATGGGTTCTGTTGATGCCTCCAGTCAGTCTCAAGATATCACAATGTTGGCAAATCTACTTGATAGCAAGATCGAAAAAATTGGCCCCGAGTATGTTGTTCAGGTGGTCACAGACAATGCCTCTAATTACAAGGCAGCGGGACATATACTAATGGAGAGGAGACCTACACTGTTTTGGACACCTTGTGCCGCTCACTGCCTTGACCTTATGTTAGAGGACATAAGCAAGTTGAAGCAATTCCATCCCATAATCACAAATGCAAGGAGAATTACAACTTTTATTTATAGACATGGTCGTCTTCTTAGTGCGATGAGGGAGAAAACGAATGGGAGGGATCTTGTGAGACCCGCAGTTACTAGATTTGCTACAGCTTTCCTCACCTTGCAGAGTTTGTACAAGAATAAAGATGCATTGAGGCATTTGTTCATCAGCGAGGATTGGTCAAAATCAAAGTTGTCGGCTACTGAAGCGGGGAAGAAAGTATGTGATACTGTTATTTCAACAACATTTTGGCATACTGTTGAGGATTGCATTAGGGCGTCACAACCACTTCTTATAGTCTTGAGGATTGTTGATAGTGATGAGAAACCTGCTATGCCGGAAGTTATTGCTGCGATGGAATGCGCGAAGAAAAAAATCAAAGATGCATTTGATAACAAACAAAGACTGTATAAGAAGGTGATTGAAATTGTTGAGTGGCGATGGGAAAATCAAATGGAGCAAAAATTATATGGGACCTGCGTTGTTTTCAATTCGCAAGTACTTTGATATCAAAGAGGAACGCGGTTGTTTGCTAATGCTTTTACGAGATGACTTCAATGACGTTTTGCAAAGATGGTGCCCGAGTTAGATTTGCTAGACAAGATAAGCAATCTAGCCGATAACCATGATGCTTCTCGAGATACTTTTGCAAGAGAAATGGTGATTAGGCAACGGAAAATAAAGAATCCTCAGACGTATATTCAAATATATATAAATATATAAAAGCTAAATTATGATTATAATTTATATACATTCTTCCTTTCCTCCCTTTAAAAATATTTATATTTCTTTTAAATGTTTGCTAGTTGATTGGTGGAATGCTTTTTGAGCGCTGCTATCGAAAGCTATCCTCGTTTGCAAAAAGAATTCTAGGCCTCTGTTGTTCTTCTTCAGGTTGCGAACGCAATTGGAGTACATTTGAGTTAGTAAGTACTTTCTATTGTTAGTTCAAATTTCAAAAGTAATAAATCATTCAATATTATTAAAATTTTATCATTAATATTATTATTTTTTGTTCTATTTATTTTAGATTCATACGAAGAGGAATAGATTGGAACACAAACGATTGAGTGACTTGGTGTATGTCCAATACAATCGAAAGATCGACTCAAGGTTCCAAAAGAGGCGTGAACTTGGCAATAATTTTGATCCATTAGTCATTGATGACTTTGAATGGGGTAATGAATGGATCGATAATGATGCCGATGTTGTTCATCCCGGGGGATCTTACATGGAATGATGTGGATCGAGCAAACCCAATTGCATCCAACACGCTTGAGGGTCGCAATCTTTCAAGGAGTGCTCGTGCTAATACTAGTAATAATCTAATGACATACTCTCGACGTGGTGGTGGTTCAACTTCAAGGGAATCAAGGTTGATGGATTCCGACTCAGATAATGAAGTTGATGAAGAAGAGGGAATTCCAAATGATGATGAAGATGTGGAGGATGATTTTGGAGAAAGACCACCTACGCCTTTGAATGAGAGTAGTTCTTGTGGAAGAGATGAAGATGACCTTTTCTATGATGATTTTGATTGAATGATGTTTCTAGACTAGTGTAGAGAGTCTAAACATTATTTTGGCTTGTTATGGTGGTGTTTTATTAGTTATTAGACTATATGTTTGTGATGGTTGGTTGCAACATTGAATTCTTAATTTCTTTTAATAATTTTTAATATCAAGTGTGTTGTTTTTGGATTGTTATTTCTAAGTATTTACATAATTATGTCTTTAATGTTATTCCATAGTGTTATGTTTTGAGTTTTAATGTATATAAAATTTTATTGCCAATATACTTGTTAAGTAAAATAAATAATATATAAATTGTACATTATAAACGACTTGTCGCCTTACGGACTACATGGCGGTCGCTTGTCGCTTAGCGCCCAGCAATGGCCACATCACTCACGATGACTCGCAGGTGGTATACCAGAAACAACTATGGTAGTTGGTACAAGTTCAAAAAATTACAACTATAGTAAAATTATCATTTTGACTTGATCTTGTTCGCTTCTTGTTGTGATTTGATATGCTACAACCTGCATTATGAATATGGTAAATCATTAAAAATATCAATATATAAATATTCATATAAATGTTAAATATATATAATTTTATTCAGTATAAAATTTACATTGTTAACGACTTATCGACTTGTGGACGACTAGTTCGGGCGCCTTGTCGCCTAAGCGCTTGTTTCCCTTTTGTCGACTCGCCTCGACTTGTCGCCTTGATAACTATGATAGTACTTCGTAACTATCATCCAGTAATTGAAGATATACGATTCCTATGTTTCAAGCATGCTTTTAAAATGAAATTATTGTACTTGCTGAGCTTGTTATGCTCACTCTTGCTTAAACCATATGAATGCAGCTTAGACCGAATGGACCGAAGGATTCTGCAAGGATAAAGAGAAGGCTAAAGTGAACGTGTAGATTGCCTATGTAATAGTATAGGTTTGTAATGATAATATTTGATATTATGACAAGAACAAATGTAACGGTTATAAAGAACCTGGGGAATGGTAGTATTGTTTTGGAATATATATATAAAACATATTCGTTCTTTTGAGGCATTTCAATTGAATATTTGTGTGAACTGTAGCACCGTGGAGCACTATATGTCGGGTTGAAAGAGACTCGGATTTGGGGGCGTCACAGCCCCCCCCCCCCTAACTGCAGTCCACCAAAAACAAAAAGAGAAAACGAAAAGTATTCTTTGAGGTCCCGATCTTCCAAATGCTTTCCATTAACCTTAATGCATTACCAATCACCTATTGAGAATAAACTGCGACTGCCAGAAATGCCATTTGCAGCACCATTCCACTTCCAAGAATTCCGAAATAAACCTCCAACTAATTTCAACTCCCAATCATGAATGCTTTATGGAAACAAGCGGTATCAACTGTCGTAAAAATGAAATCAGCCACACAACCTGACTTTTCACAGCAGTCAAGCAAGTCCGGAAATAAGACAGTGTAACATTGCTACACAAGAAATCCTTCAAAAAACAAATACAAGATCCATCACCAATCACCAATAAGAAGACTTCCTGATTTTCTCCCAACAACCCAAAATTGATTTCAACAATCCACACCAAAAGGCCCCCTAGGAGCCTTTAGGAAACTAAAACTAAATGCATTCGGACCGAAACAACCTCCACAATATATCCTCCTCGATAGCAAATTTCTACAACTATTTTCCTCCTCAAAGATGCGCAGATTCTTTACACCAAGACCACCACAAGCCAACTGTTATAGATATTCTCCCATCCCCAACAAAT
This sequence comes from Panax quinquefolius, assembly GCA_020205615.1. Taxonomy (NCBI): domain Eukaryota; kingdom Viridiplantae; phylum Streptophyta; class Magnoliopsida; order Apiales; family Araliaceae; genus Panax; species Panax quinquefolius. The sequence goes on along the minus strand of CM035172.1, from coordinate 121,447,985 downwards.
GGTACTTACACTATAATACTACTACTGCTACTTTTGTAGAGAATGTAAGCCTGTTGAATTCTGTTTTTAGCCATTACCAATGTACCATATGCAAAATCAGAAATCACGTATCTGTCAAAATTTAACTTCAAATACATATTTCGTTCAAGAACGTAAGAACAACTATTTCAGATACTGGTCCTTCTTTACTCTGTAGTTAGATTTTAAGGAAATCATGGGAACACCAATACAACTTACAAGCCAACAAGCAACTTTAACGCAATCACAATTTATTGGCATTCTAATGGAGCCTAATTTATTTAATGATGCTCAGCCCTCAAAGTGTTCCAGGAACTGCTTCATGTTACTGTATAAATGTCCAAAAATTATTTGAAGTTCACCAAAAATAACAACGCTACACCTTCCATTATGTACATACCAATGTAGTGAACTAAAATAAATTAACAAAAGTATAATGAGAACCTCAACTAAATATCAATTCCAATTAAAATAGTATACATGACAAAGGAACAAAAGTCGTCTTGCAACAAAAATCACATTACCAGTATTCAATACTCCCTCTATCCAACTTTATTTAGCCACTTCACTTCGGAACATAATTTAAACAAAACAGGGTTGAATCATTGTATTCCACTAATGAGAATATATTATACCTGAGCATCAAGAACTGCAGCAGTATCACAAGGTCACAGCAAAAAAAAAACTAATGCAGCATTGCATGCTGAAGTTCAATTCTCCCATCACCAAATCAAGTCACAACTACTACAAACATGCTCCATCCTCCCATGTGCAGAGACTTGGACTTAGTAAACGGAATCGGGGGGATGTCATTCGGTTAGTTAGATTACAGTAGTAGCTTGAGTAGTCGTTTCTAATATAAATAGCTTAATGCCAGTAATTTCATGTAACAAACTCATAATGAAGCTCAATAGTATTTCTATTATTTTCTCTCATTAAATCTCAAGCTAAATAATATAGGGTTTCGAGTTCTTTTATTTTTAGTAAAAAATGTACTCGTCTGTCCCACAAATAGAATCCCAATGGCGGAAAAAAACAAATTATTCCAAAAAAAAAATAGTCCCATTTTCTATGATTAAAATATCCTCAAAGTTACCATCACAATTTCATATTATATCATCACTACTAAACTAAACATTCAATAAATTTAGGGATAAATTATAAATATTTAATAAAAATGTATCCTTAAAATTTGCAAATGGGATTCTTTTCGTGGACTGAAGGGAGTCTGTTAACTTAGTAAAACCAAATTGGGTAATCGATTCAACTCTAGTGGGTCTTCCAATCAGTTCCTTCAAAACCGAACAATACTCCGAAGAAACAAATATATGGGTTCTCCCTACCAATTACATTCAACAAAATTTCCAACCAAAAATTGAACAATGCCAGAAAAATTATATACATACATGGATAGAATGTATAAAATGGGATAAAAAAAATAAGAGAGAGATATTAGTACCTTTAAATTGAAAAGCATTATTTCCACATGAATTTCGGATGAGAAATAAAGACGGAGAGTGGTTTTTGGAAGTGGAAATTGGAAGTTTAACTGGGAAAGAACAGCATGCGTTGAGAGAGACAGAGGCTATGTCCATAGCTATGAAAGTCTCTATGATTTGTTCGGATTTTTAAGCAAAGGGACGTGAAGGATGAATAAAAAGTGGGGAAGTGGATAGGATGAATGAGTTTTTTTGGGTAAGAAATTAATTAATCGATAGAGTCTTGACACGCATGCCGACGCCTTCTACGTGTTTAAGATTCTATCTACTAATCGACCAACTTATTAAAAATAAATTTCATGCTAACCAAATCCAAAAAGTGGAGGAAGGAGAAACGACAATTGGCAAGGAAGAACTGCTCAAGTGATGCGACTTACGAGGACTATCTTATTTTTTTGATTTATTTAAGTTTGATTTCAAAATTTTACTTTCTTTTTCTTTTCTTTTTAATCTTGTGCTACTTTTTAATCTTATTTTTTTGATTTATTTCAGTTTGATTTCAAATTTTTACTTTCTTTTTCTTTTCTTTTTAATCTTGTGCTACTTATTATTATATTATTATTATTATTATTATTATTATTATTATTATTATTATTATTATTATTATTATTATTATTATTATTATTTATTTATTTATTTATTGAGTAAAATACACTAACATCACAACTAGAGTTGCACAACAACAGCTTGTCACTGCCTCGGTCCTACTTTGGGCTGTCAAGCTTTGAATTGATTGATCGTCGTCAGCCTTAACTTTGGGGCTTTAAAAAGGTCAGGTCGTGATTTCTCACAAAATTTTGATCTGATCAGGCCAGGCCTTAACTTTGGGCCTTAACTTTGCTCCTTTTGGTCCAAATGTCCAATCAAATCATCATCTATCATTCCATCAATTCTCATCCAAATTTCAATTTCCAAGGCTCCAAAGTTCGGATAATAGTCATAATACTGAATACTCCGTTCCATATTTCATGCTAAGATTACTAATAGGGAAAAGGGTCAAAAAAGCCCCTGATGTTTACCCTAATGTCCCACTTGCAACCCTAAACTAATTTTTTTCCAAAAGTACCCTTAACGTTAAATTTTTGGGTCATCCGTGCCCCTGCCGTTAACAAAAGACAAACGGAGTTAAAATGTGATGACGTGGCAGGCTTAAATATAAAATATATTATAAATAAAATATTATATATTATTTAATAAAAATAAAAAATACTAAAATTCAAAATAAAAAAGCATAACATATTTACATCATTTAATCAAAATAATAAAATTCAAATTATTTTGTTAACTAATCAAACCAACTAATTAAATAAAATAAATTATATAACATATTTACATCATTTAATCAAAATACATAAATTACTAAAATCATTATTCTAAATAATATTTTAAATTTCAAAACCTGAGTATTATGATTATTTTAGTAATTTTAATATTAATTTTTAAAATCATATCAATTTAAAAATATTATGATGTAATTTGAATTTTTAATTCATTTTAAAAATATTATTACATCATCAAATTATAACATATATACTGATTATGTATAGATTATTACATCATAAAATTTATTTCATTATAAACTTTTATAAATTATACAAATTTTCAAATTTAATATGTCGTTTTTTAACTTCAAAAGAGATTAATATATTATGGAATCGATTTATATTACTATAAAAAAAGTGATTATTTTAGGAAATAAAAAAATTGATTAATGAGATTTTTTTGTGAAGATGGAGTATTTATTCTTGTTGTTCAAGACTTTCTGTAATATTAAAATTTAAAATGTTAGTAAAAATTATTCGAGTACTATATTGGTGGGAAGCCAAGGAATCTATACATAACAGTTGTAAGACCCCAAATTATTAATAAATAAAATTTAATTTTCTCTATTTATTATTTTGAAATAGTAAGGGTTGAATTGATTAATGTGATTAGTTATGGGTAAAATGCGCATATATTTTAATTAAGCAGGTGGTTATAAAATATTCATTATTGTCGGGGAATATTCGTTTGGTCGTGAAATATTCTTGCTGACGGGGAATATTCGTACGACGGCGCAGTCTTTTGTGGACCCCATAACGAAAAGCGATTGAATGAAGAAAATGACAAGTATAAGTTGTTTATAAATAAAGGCGTATTTGTTACCGTTAACACTGTTGGAATGTCCGGTGGTTAAAACACAGTAATACGCGTTATTGCACAAGAAGATAGATATCAGATTGCACCAATTATTGATTCTTACGTAAGAATGCACTACTCAATAATTACACAATAATTATCGCTCAAAGATTTTATTTTATCGATTCAATAATTGTTGCGTTGATATTTTATATTATCGTTATTTTAATAATTGTCACTACACAAAGATTTTCCATTATCGAAGTAATAATTCATATTATCCGAATAATATTATTAGAAAACATTATTGGCAATGTCTAGAAAGTTCGCCTAATGAGAGGTTTGGTCACCTAATCATGGCCAAGTAAGGAGAAATTCTTATTGGAAAGCCCCCTTCCCTGAACTACACTGGTTTCACAAGATCTTGTGATTCTATAATATTATTTGTGAATAATTAATTATTGATTTATATGATGAGGAAAATATTGATTTTATGTGGTTATAGATGGAGAAAATTTTTAAAGTGACAATTGTTAAAAAATTGATATTTTATCTTTTCTGATAAAATAATATTTTATTATATTATTATAATATAATAACGATGATATTTTTACAATGAGTGTGGGATATATGAGTATATGAAGAGGAAGAGTATTTTTGTTGCAAAAGTTATTTAAAACATGTTAAACATGTCTGTGGGCCCATTTCTTGATTGAAATTTGATTATAGCCTGTAAAATCGTCCGTATGTGGATTACGGTCAATTTCTGTTTGGAATTTGGAAAAACTTTCTTCTGCAAAGTTGTAGAGAATTGAATTTCTTATAAAAAATCTCGAGATTCGAATTATTTGATAAAAGGTCTATTTATTATGAATTATTGAAGTTTCGAAGTTCCGAAATAAATGATTTTTGAAAGTTTTAATTATTTTTAATATAAAAAACATTTTTGTCATTTATTGTGGGTCTTGAATGTGATGTCTATTGTGAATTCAGATCAAGGAAGGTTGGCGTAGAAATTTTAATATATATATTAATATTTTATTAAATTTTCTGCTTTGGTGTACTAAGCATTTTTCTATAAATAGGGTGTTTAAGTTAGAATTGAAAATCACACCAGAAACTGAAGTTTTCTCTCTCTTTCTCTCTCGATATATTGAGCGTATTCTTGTGAGTATTTTAATACTTTGAGTATTGATATACGGTGTAAGTTCAAGTCATAGCCTATATCCGGTGTTTCAACTAGAAGTACTGTCTTTACGAGGTAAGGGATGTTATTTTATTCAAAAATGATATTATTTCTTCAATATCATTATGCCGAAATATTGGTGGGAACTTTTTATCAAATTCGGAACTTTTTCATGTCGGGATTACTATTAATGAGTTACTATTCACGAGTACTATTCGCGAAGCATGATGATTTTTTTTATGAAATTTCTATCTTTTAGTGTCGAAGTTACTATTCACGTATACAATACTATTCACGATAATTTACATTATTCACTTAATACTAAGACTATTCACGTAAAAATTAAATTTTCGTTTTTTTTCGTCAAAATATCTATTATGGATACTAGTTTTGATTGTATCCATGTTTTGATCATTCTTGAATTTTACTCCACTATGATTGTTTTTATGAGGTATTTTGGACATGGAATAATTGAAATACTTAATCCTTAATATTTATTCTTTTGTTTCAATTGGATTCGCTTTTCTTTAAAAATATTTTTCATCATCCTCGGTCCTAAATGATGATATAATCTGAATATCTTTGGCCTTGTGAAAGCAAAAGATAAATGATTTCGATGAATATCTTTGGCCCGTAGTGTAAAGATGAACAGTGTTCGGATGAATACTTGATTAATCGATGAATATCTTTGGCCTGTAGAGCAAAAGATGAATATTTGATTTATGATGTATATTGATTGATGTTACAGGATAAAATATCGATGATGGACTTTTAAATTCATAGATGATAGTAGATTTCATTCTCTACTTAACTCTTCTAATGAATTGTTGTTTCCGCTGCGAAGATTGATTTAAAACTTGTTGTCTATTGTATTCTATTAGATTTTTCTCTGTTGAAGACTAACGATAATTTGTTTTATATTATCTTAGTCATAATATTCTTTACTGGGCTAGTTGAGCTCACCATTTTCCTTGTTGTTCCATTTTTCTTCTCAGGAGGCGAGAATGTAGCGAGTACTAGTCGGGGTGTGGAATGATAGTTCTAGAAGTCGTTTTAGTAGTCCTCACCATTTTTATAAAATAATGTATCAATAATTGTACTGAGGACTTATTTGAGTGTGGATATTGTCTAGATGACAATATTTGTATTTAAACTCACGTTTTTATGTTGTATTAATAAAGTTGTAGTTATTTCGCATCATGTATGATTTTGACGATTCGAGAATGGGTGTCAGATACCTATTTTGGGGGCCACAACAAAGAATAATAATATTAAATGAATTTTGCTAGTATTATGATTTTAGTATTTTAATGATGTAATTTAAATATTTGTTGTTTTGATTAATTAACAAAATAATTTAAATTTTAGTATTTTTTTAATTTGATTTTTTAGTATTTTTTTAAATTAGTATTTTAGTATTTTTTTAAATTAGCATTTGATGTAAATATGTTATGTTTTGAATTTAAGTATTTTGATTAAATGATGTAAATATGTTATACAACTTATTTTATTTAATTAGTTATTTTGATTAGTTAAAAAAATAATTTGAATTTTAGTATTTTGATTAAATGATATAAATATGTTATGCTTTTTTTTTGAATTTTAGTATTTTTTGTTTTGATTAAATAATATATATTATTTTATTTAGAATATATTTTATATTTAAGTCTGCCACATCATCACATTTTAACCCCGTTTGTCTTTTGTTAACGGCAGGGGCACGGATGACCCAAAAATATAACGTTAATGGTACTTTTGAAAAAAAAATTAGTTTAGGGTGCAAGTGAGACATTGGGGTAAACATCAAGGGCTTTTTTGACCCTTTGCCCTTTACTAATATGTTACTTAATAAACTAACTATTAATATTAAATTAGAATTAACTAACTTAGTAACTTATGAATATTAAATAAACTACGTAGTACATTAATATTAAAATTTAATCAACTAACTTATTAATATTAATACACTAACTAGTATATTAATTTTAAAATTTAAGCAACTAATTTATTAATATTAAATAAACTAATTAATATATTAATTAAATGTAATTACTATTTACAATAAATCATTAATGAATAATTAAAATTTTAAACTTGATTGATGTATTAATTAAAAATAATGTATTACAAACTTATAACTAACAAATTACAACAATGAATTCTCAAATTTTTTGTTATTTCTTGGATGAGAAAGAAAAGATCCAATCATGCAGTAGATTTTTTTTTTTTTTGCTAATTAGATGGAACTTATACCTACAAAGTTATAGTGTAAGTAGCAAGCTAGTATTCTACGTGCTTGTTAAACTTTATGTCAACACTCAACACAAGTGTGTCAGTGTTAGGCCTAAGGCTTGGACAGTGAGCTAGTGAACAATCAGTTAAATAAGTCAATCACTTATTTTTGGATGTTTGCACATTTTAAAATTTAAACCGTTGAGTACTTACTTGAGTGTCTTTTGCTTCTATTTTTTTATATAACTGTTAGGTGTTAAGGCTGGCCTGGTGGCTGGTGGTGTTGAGTATTGGGTCATTTGAAATGCTGACTATTTTTTGTTTCAATGGTCTTTTTGGGTTGGGTTTGGAAGACAACATTTTAATTGGACAACAACTAATAAACCAACAAGAGCCAGCGACTTATTGTTGTCGGACCAAAGCCAGCCCAGTCGGACTCGAGCCACTGCATCACCTGAGTTAAGCTTTGGGCGGGCAGGTCTGCACTATATTTTGTGTTCAAATGGCAGCCTTTTTAAGCCTTTCAGACCGGGCCAAGCCAGTCCAGGCCTTAACCAGACCGGGCTTTGACTAGGCCAGGCTTAGGCCGGACCAAGGCCAGGCCGCGGGCCTCAGGCCTTTGGTGCACCTCTAATCACAACCCCTCTAGTTTTTTAAGGGCAAAACTAAGAATTTAGCCACTATAGTGGGCCGATTTTACTTATTTCAAAACTGAACTTTTAATTTTTTGAATTACCTCATTATACTAATTAAAATTTTACAATTGGATCATTCTGTTAACTCAAGTTCAGTTCTGTTAAATTGAATGTGAATTTTTTTTACGTGGCGTTTTAACAGAAAAGAAAAAATGACTCAATTTTGAACCAGACAAAACAACTCATCTTCTCTTTCATTATAAACTCACGCATTTGGGTTTTTGCAAACAAGGGTTCTAGTTGAACACACCTAACTTGGAGATCAATTCGCCCAAAGTCAACCGGGAAATTGGGGTTATTACTATATTTCATATCTTCAAAGAATTCGAACACCCAGGGGAATGTAAATGGCATCTTCTCTTAGTCGATCGTCATCGATTGCTGCAAAAAGGGTGGAAACTTTCAACGGTTTTTCCGCATCAGTTTAAAGTCTCCACAAGAATCAAAAATCAAAGGGAATAAGGTTCTATTTATAAGGTATGTATTATTTTCTGGTTATACTCCTCTTCGTCTCACTGATTTCTTCATTCGTTTAATACTGCAAACTAGGGTTCCAACTCAATCTATGTCAAATAAGGAGATTGATTCGGCCAAAATCAAAGGGGAAAATTAGGGGTTTTCATCTTCTCAAACCATTTGAACACCTAAAAGGTTGTTAACGACATCTTCATATAGTAGATCCTCGTCGGTTATTAAAAAGATGGTAGAATGTTTTTGTGGTGTATCTGCATCCATTTGTGTATCCACAAAGAACAAATCAAAGGGACGAAGTGTAGTAACCCATTTTTTTAATTAAATATTAATTGATTTTATCTTATACAATTATGTTTAAATTGGAAAAGGTAAATGATTTTGTTTCCCTCTTTTCTTCCTTGTTTTGTTTGGAAAATTAAATTCTTTTAGTAGATAATTAAATAACTGATTAAATTAAAATTGAGGAAGATAATTTGTGACAACCTGAATTTTTGAAAATTATTAAAATAAAAATTTAATAAATAAAATTCTTATTATGATATAAGAAAGTAATTTATGTTACATATAAATGTCTATGTTAATATGTTATGATTGTGAGATCAGTAAATAATTAAAATATTTATCAAGTAAAATAAGTATTTTAGTTGAAATATTTATGGATTAAAAGAAATATTCAATGGAAATTATTATGGAATAATTTATTTAACTATGATGATATTAAATAAATTGATGATAAATAATTTTATAATTTGTGCATATTTATTACGTTAATGTGTTGGTGATTTTCTAATTTAATTAAGTAATTAAATTAGAGGATTAATGATTGTTAAATAAAATTATAATTATATTGGCTAAATAGAAGCTATAATTTTATTAGTAAGGTTTAATTGGATTTATTAATGAATTGAGATTAATTCAATTCAAATAGTTAATGGGTGTGACAAGGGTATCATATGATAAGAAGGATTGTAAAAAAATAAAATAACATTAAAAAGGATATTTTGGGTGCTAGCCAAACATGGCCTAGTGACCCTTTGTTATTGTAACTGATAGGCCATAATGTATACGCATTATGTTTATATCAATTATATGAAGGTTACGTGTTTTGTTCCTAAAGCCCAATGCTAAAGATAGAAGAGAAAATACAGAGGAAGAGAGAACTCTAGAGAGGAATTGGGAGTCAATTGGAAGAGAAATCCTTGAAAACAAGAAGGAAGTAGCAATTCTCTAACATCTCCTAACAAAGCTAAACAAGAATTAAGAGGTAAATAACCTAGTTTCTTCTTAGTTTGGGTGTTCTTGAGTTATCCTTTAAATTTAAAAATTTAGTTGGATGAATTGCTAAATATGTTATATATATTTGTTGTTAGATGTTTATAATCGTTTAGTTGTTATCTAGAAATGATTTTCAGAAATCAAATCCATGAAAACATGATTTAGAATGAAGAAATTGAGTTTTATTGATATATATACATTAGGGCTTGTTTTGGAATCAAAATTTATGATGAAGTCATGATATAATATTAAATTGATGATATATATTGTTAGGATGTTGAATTACGAAAATAACAAAAGTTGAATGAATCGAAATGGTTGAGAAACAAATTCGTAGTGAACGAATTCGCTAAATTGTCAAAATATGAACAATTAGAATGAACATGAGTTGTAAATTCATATTAAGGTTAGTTAATGTTTATGTTTGTTGATGGGTATTTGGTATGTTGTAGTTTTATGAGTTACAAACCTATAGAATCGAAAATGGACTGAATTGGATGAGTATAACTCATGTTATGATCATTGGAAGGAGTAAGGGTTTGTATAATCGCGAAGAGCGAGCTCGAGGGCTCGTTTCTACGACTTGAAGAAGAAATTGCTACCGACCCCATGGCTAATTGGGCGCTAGCTTCTGCCGGGCATCAAGAATAGCTTGTTGTCCGCTTCGACCGCTGCGATAAATTAAGCATAACATTTTCATACGAAATTCGATTAAAGCGATTCAAGATGATCCGGAACGAGGACGAATGGACCTACAACTTTTGTTCTTTAAGATTTTTAGTTTGGGGTCTTTAGGAAGGGTCAAAATGGTCATCTTTAGGACTGTTGTGTTTTCGGAGGCAATCAGAGGGCGTCGGGCATGCACGTATGCAAGTGTAGTGCTCTTGACGATAATAGATGTTATTCTAAGTTATAGAACATGAATATTATGAAGTATAATGATGCTTAACATTAATAAATGATATATTAGATAAGTTGAATACGCATACTAAGCACACACAAGATGATAAATTGGGCGTGTAGGATTTAATAAACGTTAAACGTCGTGATAAGTGATAATGAACATAAAAAAGTGTTTTAAATCAAATGAAATGAATATTATAAGATATTGAATAGTGTTAATATAAAACAAATAATGATTCCTAGCAGGACTTAAGTACTTGAATGAACTTCGAATATGAAATATAGTGAGCTATAAGTCGAAAGTAACACAATAAAATTGAACATTGTGTATTGATAATAGGAAGTTTTATGAGACGTAAATTAAAGTTTACATTACAACTACTATGCGTTGCTATGTAACTAATAGTTGATGTGTATGATTATATAATTGTGTAGGGCACGTGAAGTGCGATATCTCGTAAGTCGTTAAACCGTTATGGTAAACAAACCACTCAAGGCAAGTCTTTCATTTCTATTTGCTATATGAACTTGGTGATTAACTATTTTAAATCTTTATTGCAAAGAGCATGATGTGTTATATATATGTTGAATGTATGAAATGTTAAAGTCAACTTATGACTACGTTGATTGAGTAAAGTATGCTGATTGAGTAAGGAACTCAATCTTTATACTTGTTAAATGAAATGTAACATGTATGTTATGTTAGTCTAATGTTTATGAGATATATGTTGAGTATGTTACTATGTGCTACGTGATGCATGAAAACTGTTAGATTTTGCTGGGCTGTCGAGCTCAACCTTGCAAATAACCATTTTGCAGGTTAAGGATTGAAGGTAACACTATGTGCTACTTGAAACGACGTGGATCGTAAATAATAATACTAAGATTAATATTTTAGCTAAAGTTGTTATTTCTTTATACTGTGATTAAAATTCATGAGATGTATTAAATGTTTTATGATGTATAGTTTTATGTTGAGTTGTAAAGCTAAAGTTAGAGTTATCTGATATGTAAAGGTTATCAGATTGAAATGTAAAATTTTATATAATAATAGTGATAAAGTGAATCATAAAATAAGATTGATTCAAAAACATGTAGATGATAAAGGTTTTGATTCAGGAAATTAATGTAAAAAGACATAAAAGTTTAAATTATTCCGCATTTTATAAAGTTTAACATCGAATAATGATGTAAAATTAGAGGTTGAATGTATTATTAACGACTGAAGTCGAGAATTAAATTGTATGATTTTTGGGGTCGTTACAGTTGGTATCAAAGCTGTAGGTTATAGACCTTAGGTAGGAGTACCATAGGCTATAACCTTAGAGAAGGAAGGTGAAGATAATAAAAGAATAAGCTCAAGTAGAGTTTACATAATAAGAAGTAATTTAAGAAATTTATAAAGAAAGGATTAAAACATGTGTGAGAGGATTTAAAAAAGAATCTGGCTGAGTTATAAGGAATATGAATATGGGGTTACCCAACTCCAATAATAAGGATGTAAGGTGATAATAAATAGACAATGTTTATAAGAAGAGAATGATAATGAAGTTAAGAATCAAAAGTTATATTTAAGTGTGGTACAATCGTACTCTTTAATAGTTAATGTATGGTATCTGGGCAAAACGATTCCTTCATAGAGCGAAAGTATATACGAACTAGCAACTCGAAACCTAGTTTGTTGGTTGTTTATGGGAAACCACTCAGTGTACTATATTGAAACTGTTAGAGACTCGATGTGTATCAAGTATAGAAAGTGGATACGTATAATGAAAATGTAGAACTTGAATGAAATGTGGAGCAATATAAATGAAGTTAGAAGTTCTTAAAGGAAGAATTGTTATATAAACAAGAAAATTCAAAGAAGAATCTTGAAGAGATATAAAGATAAGAAATGGGAGTTACAGAAACAACCCGGGTCAAATCCTGAGTCCGAAATAAATCTCGGGTCAAATCCCAAGTCCGAATCGAATCAAATCCATCAAATTATAAGGCCTCAAACTACTGGCCCAATAGTATCTTCTTGGGTCATCTTAGCCCACCACAGGCTCGCAAAAGGTCATGACTTGATGGTACTATTGGTAGTAACTTATTTCCTTATATGCAGACAAATTTTTCCCCTATATTTCGATGTGGGACTGGGGTGTTACAAACTCCCCCACTTAAATTTCTGACGTCCTCGTCAGAATCCGATCACACACACGGACCCAAAGATCTTTGTCTCTCTAGCCATTATGGATAATAACGGCTGGCTTCGTGTCCCCACCTCCGGACCTCCATCTCTCCATTGTGGGATAATACCACCAGCCTTCGTGTCCCTACCTCCGAAAACCCGATCAGATGACCCAACCCGAGCTTTCGAGAGTCAGCTCTGATACAATATGAAACAACCTGGGTCAAATCCCGAGTCCGAAATAAATCTCGGGTCAAATCCCAAGTCCGAATCGAATCAAATCCATCAAATTATAAGGCCTCAAACTACTGGCCCAACAGTATCTTTTTGGGTCATCTTAGCCCACCACAGGCTCCCAAAAGGTCATGACTTGAAGGTACTATTAGTAGTAACTTATTTCCTTATATGCAGACAAATTTTTCCCCTATCTTTCGATGTGGGACTGGGGTGTTACAGTTACCCTAACTCCAATAACCAAGATAATGAATAATGTAGTAAATGATGAAAAAGGAAAGAAAGGGGATCGTAAAACAAAACGATCACGAGTTAAGAAAAGACTTTTAAGGGAGATGATTCTAGAATAAGATCACGACGTGATCTATTTAAGTTATAAAAGAAAGATGGTCTGTAATGTTTGAATAATTATAGCTTGATGCTATGAAGATGATGTACTATGAAATAGTACGAGATAACTCACGAGGAGTTATAGATGATGTGATATGAGGAATTCGTATCGAGCAAAGAGCAAGTTATGAGCAAGATAGGGTTAGGTGGGATTTCAATTGAGGACTCATGTGATGGTTGAGTTGTACAAATCTTTGTATGGGCGAGGGTTTTGTATTTGCACTCAGTTTATCACATTGATAATCATTGGAATGTTGGTGTCGCGCTATCAATGTATATGTGGCGAAAAGGTGATTCTTTTCTCATGTGTATATTTGATAGTTAGAAACTATTAAGATTAGTCAGATATTATTAGGATTAGGTGCGTTTCTTAAAACTAATGCATATAGTAAGTTCGTGACTCATAATAATATGGTATGTTTTGAACCCCTCAACGAATGGACGCCTATGGTCTGACTATGACAAGTTCTTAAACTCATATTATTGTGGCAAGTTCCTGAACTTCCAATGTGCAGTAAGTTTGATGAACTATACTGGGGATATAGGAGGATTATAAGTTGAAATACAAGAATATTTGGTGTAAAGATTGAAATTAATGGAAAAAATTAGGTATTCCAAATCTTCTAGCTTTGCTAGATTTTCGAAATTTATTGACTTCGTGCCGATGGTTATAATTTTGATTTTTGGAAAAAAAATGTTGGGTCACACTAGCGAACCAAAGAATTTTTAAAAACAGTGCTATTATTCGTATGTCTATGCTAATTGCTTTGGCTAGACAAAAATGATTTGAAATATATCAAAATATATTTTTTTATATATCATCAATGCGTCATGTAATCTGGTGTAGAGATGATAAAAATGAGGGAGTCATCAATACAGTATTACTTAGTGTTGGATGTGATCTAAGGATCGTCAGCCCACTATGGTATGATGTAGTATGATAAAATAACTAAATGACGGAATCCTCAAACGGATTTGTAAAATATGCGGTATCGATCGTGACGTCATAAAAAGATATTTGAGATTTCTTTAAGATATGAGAATATATATATATATATATATATATGTATATGTATATTTCGATTGATGTCCGAATTATTGTAGAAGTCTGCACTATTTGATTCAGCTAGACGATTATTGAAAGATGTTCATGAAATTCAAGCGTTTCTTGAGAAGTTATGCCAAACCAAATTGTTTTGGTGCGGATTCAGATGTTGAAGAGCTGAGATGAACAACCCTTTTATAGGGTATTACGCGGAGGCGTTGAGATGTTTGTGCACAATACATTGTACGAAGGGCTGATCACCCTAAGTACGAGGGGTCCCTATAGTCTTATGACTGTTAAAGTTTAAGTTGAAAGATTACTTATAACTATGGACATACACATAGCGTTTAAATGTTTGTGTATAATACATCGTACGAAGGGCTTAACACCCTAAGTACGGGAGTCCTTATAGTCTAATGACTGTTAAGGTTTAAGTTGAAAGAGTACTTATAACCGTGGATGTAGTTCAAGGTCTTATGACCCTCAGCATGATTTGGAATCTTTTAAATTCCTGAGTTATTCATACTACTTCCCAATTATTGAGCAATTGTGGAAGATTCTTGCTATTCTAAAAGATGAATGTGGTAAGGATGATATTCCTTATAAAGAAGTGAGTCGTAGAATGCGACACTGAATGATGAATATATTGAATAAGTGAGAAAAGAAATTTTGAAATGAGAAGGAGATGAGTTATCAAAGAATAATGTAAAACTTTTAATAGAAAAGTTTAATAATTGTAAAAAGATCTTTGTGGACAGAAGTGGTTATAGAACCCAATGAATGAATAAAGTATTAACATAAAATCTATTTTGATAGATTGAATGAAGATTAATAAATAAAATTTCGAGGACGAAATTCTTAGAAGAATGGGTGAATGTAATATCCCGAGTGTTTATGATAATGATCCTTAGAAAAGGAAATGAATGGGTTAAATAATATATAATACTCAAAATATAATTGAGTTCAAGTGAAAGTTATGAAATAAAACTTACAAGAATTTATTATGAATAATGGTGGGAGTAGGAAATATAAAACCTATATTAAGGTAATGTGTTGAAGTTATTCAACGAAGAGTTTGATGAAAACCTGAGTAAGGTAGGGTTTCGGTGATTCCGAGGACGGAATCCTTATAAGGAGGGAATGCTGTGACAACCCGAATTTTTGAAAATTATTAAAATAAGAATTTAATAAATAAAATTCTTATTATGATATAAGAGAGTAATTTATGTTACATATAAATGTATATGTTAATATATTATGATTGTGAGATCGTAAATAATTAAAATATTTATCAAGTAAAATAAGTATTTTAGTTGAAATATTTATGGATTAAAATAAATATTCAATGGAAATTATTATGGAAAAATTTATTTAACTATGATGATATTAGATAAATTGATGATAAATAATTTTATAATTTGTGCATATTTATTACGTTAATGTGTTGGTGATTTTCTAATTTAATTAAGTAGTTAAATTAGAGGATTAATGATTGTTAAATAAAATTATAATTATATTGGCTAAATAGAAGCTATAATTTTATTAGTAAGGTTTAATTAGATTTATTAATGAATTGAGATTAATTCAATTCAAATAGTTAATGGGTGTGACAAGGGTATCATATGATAAGAAGGATTGTAAAAAAATAAAATAACATTAAAAAGGATATTTTGGGTGCTAGCCAAACATGGCCTAGTGACCCTTTGTTATTGTAACTGATAGGCCATAATGTATACGCATTATGTTTATATCAGTTATATGAAGGTTACGTGTTTTGTTCCTAAAGCCTAAGGCTAAAGATAGAAGAAAAAATACAGAGGAAGAGAGAACTCTAGAGAGGAATTGGGAGTCAATTGGAAGAGAAATCCTTGAAAACAAGAAGGAAGTAGCAATTCTCTAACATATCCTAACAAAGCTAAACAAGAATTAAGAGGTAAATAACCTAGTTTCTTCTTAGCTTGGGTGTTCTTGAGTTATCCTTTAAATTTGAAAATTTAGTTGGATGAATTGCTAAATATGTTATATATATATGTGTGTTGTTAGATGTTTATAATTGTTTAGTTGTTATCTAGAAATGATTTTCAGAAATCAAATCCATGAAAACATGATTTAGAAAGAAGAAATTGAGTTTTATTGATATATATACATTAGGGCTTGTTTTGGAATCAAAATTTATGATGGAGTCATGATATAATATTAAATTGATGGTATATGTTGTTAGTATGTTGAATTACGAAAATAACGAAAGTTGAATGAATCGAATTGGTTGAGAAATGAATTCGTAGTGAACGAATTCGCTAAATTGTCAAAACATGAACAATTAGAATGAACATGAGTTGTAAATTCATATTAAGGTTAGTTAATGTTTATGTTAGTTGATGGGTATTTGGTATGTTGTAGTTTTATGAGTTACAAACCTATAGAATCGAAAATGGACTGAATTGGATGAGTATAACTCATGTTATGATCATTGGAAGGAGTAAGGGTCTGTGTAATCGCGAAGAGCAGAGCCTGAGGGCCTGTTCTACGACTTGGAGTAATTGCTGCTGCCTCAAGGCCAATTGAAGCGCAATTGCGCCAGCATCGATAATAGCTTGACCGCCTCGACTTCTGTAGTAAATTAAGCATAACATTTTAATACGAACTCCGATTAAGGCGATTCAAGATGATCCGGAACGAGGATGAATAGACCTACAACTTTTGTTCAGATTTTTAGTTTGAGGTCTTTAGGAAGGGTCAAAATGGTCATCTTTAGGACTGTTGTGTTTTCGGAGGCAATCAGAGGGCGTCGGGCATGCACGTATGCAAGTGTGGTGCTTTTGACAATAATAGATGTTGTTCTAAGTTATAGAACATGAATATTATGAAGTATAATGATGCTTAACATTAATAAATGATATATTAGATAAGTTGAATACGCATACTAAGCACACACAAGAGAGACAAATTGGGCGTGTGGCGAATAAACGTCGAAACGTCGTGATAAGTGATAATGAACATAAAAAGTGTTTTAAATCAAATGAAATGAATATTATAAGATATTGAATAGTGTTAATATAAAACAAATAATGATTCCTAGCAGGACTTAAGCACTTGAATGAACTTCGAATATGAAATATAGTGAGCTATAAGTCAAAAATAACATAATAAAATTGAACATTGTGTATTGATAATAGGAAGGGTTATGAGACGTAAATTAAAGTTTACATTACAACTGTTATGCGTTGCTATGTGACTAATAGTTGATGTGTATGATTATATAATTGTGTAGGGCACGTGAAATACAGATATCTGTAAGCTGTTAAACTGTTATTGGTAAACAACGATCAAGTCAAGTCTTTCAGTTCCTATTTGCTATGTAAACTTGGTGATTAACTGTTTTAAATCTTTATTCCAAAGAGCATGATGTGTTATATATATGTTGAATGTATGAAATGTGAAAGTCAACTTATGACTACGTTGATTGAGTAAAGCATGCTGATTGAGTAAGGAACTCAATATTTATACTTGTTAAATGAAATGTAACATGTATGTTATATTAGTCTAATGTTTATGAGATATATGTTGAGCATGTTACTATGTGCTACGTGATGCATGAAAACTGTTAGATTTTCTTTGGTCATCGAGCTCAACCTTGTAAATAACCATTTTGCGAGGTTAAGGATTGAAGGTTACTGATCTTATGTGCTACTTGAAATAGCGTAGATCAGAAATAATACACAAAGATTAATATTTTAGCTAAAGTTGTTATTTCTTTATATTGTGATTAAAATTCATGAGATGTATTAAATGTTTTATGATGTATAGTTTTATCTTTGAGTTGTAAAGCTAAAGTTAGAGTTATCTCGATATGTAAAGGTTATCGATTGAAATGTAAAATTTTATATAATAACTTGATAAAGTGAATCATAAAATAAGATTGATTCAAAAACATGTAGATGATAAAGGTTTTGATTAAGGAAATTAAAGTAAAAAGACATAAAAGTTTAAATTATTTCGTATTTTATAAAGTTTAACATCGAATAATGATGTAAAATTAGAGGTTGAATGTATTATTAACGACTGAAGTCGAGAATTAAATTGTATAATTTTTGGGGTCGTTACATAATTCCTTTTTGTTAAAGTCTTGTGGTAAAATCATTCGGAGCGGGAAGATACTTGGGAGATAGAGGAGTCTATTCAAGCGGAGTATTCACATCTTTTGATAGTTAGGTACATTCATTCTTTTGATTCCGGGGACGGAATCCTTTTTAAGGGGTAGGAGATGTAATACCCGTTAAAAATAAAATAAAATAATAATAATAAATAATTAAATAATATTTAAATCCATATTTTAATTGGGCTTTTCTTATGTCTAGGTTAATTTGTATTTAATTTGTGTTGACTATAATAAGTATGTGATTACATTAATTTGGGCTTTTATACTAATTGGGTCTAATTTGTATTTGGGTAATATTAAAATCCTATTAAATTTAGGAGACACAATAAGATATATAAATAAACAAGTAAAACCTAATTAGACTCTCATAAGCTTTATACGTGACTGAGGGAAAGAGAAATATGAAGCAAAAGTCGGCTGAATTTTTTTTTCACAATTGCTGATACCAGACGAAAGGAAAAGATAAGGAAAATTGATTGAGGTAAAATCTTTATTTGTTCATAATTATTATATGTATGTATCAAAATAGCGGTGATAGTTCTTCTTTGAAATTGTTTGGTTAGAAATATATATATATATATATATATATATATATATATATATATATATATATATATATGACGCCCCAAAATAGGTATACAACACCCATTACGAAAGTCGCCAAATACATGGTTATCATCGCTCGATGATCGTACATGTCACTGTATTTATGACTCGTTGTGGTCCCTCGGTTGAACATACTCATTATATCGCCTAATAATTGAGCCCACATTTTACAACATCGAATATAAAGAAAATTTATGAGAGATAAGATATTTCGAATCTAGGGCTTTAGACCTCTCGAAACATCCTCGACATTCGTTCCTCATTCTCGACCAAATGAGGTGCAAACACGGATAACTCGCAAACTTCGCCTCGATTGGGACACCGTCATGTTATTTTGTTCTAGTCGATAAACTCCACCTCCTTCATACGATTTAATACTTTCGTGAAAGTACTTGTCATTGAATAGTTCTCAAATGTTTCCCAAGACATGCCGATTCAAGTACCGGAGTACGCTTCACTGACTCCCACAGTGAGTCCGCCTCACTCACCACGGAACATAAAGGTGGCGAATGGAACCTTCTGTTCCTCCGTGCATCCCAAGACATTGAATATCTTAGTAATTTGTTTGACCCACGTTTCTGCCATGATCGGATCCGGCTTTCCCTTAAATTCTGGTGGTCCCAACTCTTTGAACTGCTTGGCTGTGACAAGTCGCGCATTGCTAGCATTTCCACTCGTATTTTGTGCACGAGTCTCCCTCGTCTGATTTTACATGAACTGTAAAAAGCTCATAAACATTCCATCATTCATCGTTTGCTCGGTAGTGTTGTTTACAGGAGGAATATTATCTTCCTATTGTACGTTCTTCTGGTTTGTGACTAAAGGTTGTTCCACGCCTCTCATACACTTCATGTTACGCGTTCTCGTGACCATTCTTAAATCATCATAAAATAAGGGTTAATTAAACAAATTAACATATCACATTATATCCAAATATTATGCACCGACCAACAAATAAGCTTAGGTAGGACATACTAGCGTAAAGATTTACTCATCTCTCCTTCCTAGTTCTATTCCCCGATCTCCGCCAGAGACCATATCGCTAAGCTCGATATTAATTGTGACGCCCCCAAAAAATAGGTATACAACACCCATTCTGAGTCGCCAAATACATGGTACAAAAACAAATACAACTTCAGTAATACAATTGTCGTGAAAAATACGACAACACATATACTGTGAGTTTAAATACAAATATAGTCTAATAGAGAGTATACAAACTCAAAATGAGTCCTCATTATAATTATTGATACACTATTTTACAAAATAGTAAGGACTACTAATACATCTATCCTGAACCATCACTCCATACCCCGGCTAGTTCCTACTATGTTCTCACCCCCTGGGAAGAAAAATAGAACAAAAAGGAAAAGGGTGAGCTCAACTAGCCCAGTAAAGAATATTATGACTAAGATAATATACAACAATTTATCATTAGTATTCAACGGGGAAAAATCTGTTAAAATATATTGGACAACAAGTTTTAGATCAACAACTGTAGCGGAAACAACAATCCATTAGAAGAGTCAAATAGAGAAAGAATTCTACTATCTTCTAAGATTTAAAAGTCCATCATCAATAATTTATCCCTGTAACATCAATCAATATACATCTTGAATCAAATATTCATCTTTGCACCACAGCCAAAGATATTCATTTGTATCACCAATTTAGTCATGTTCATCTCAACACTGCTCATCTGCACCACTACGAGCCAAAGATATTCATCATTAATCATTCATCTTTGCACTACGGGCCAAAGATATTTAGTAATATCATCATTTAGGACGGAGGATGTTGAAAAATATTTTAAAGAACGAATCCAGTGAGACGGAAGGACAAATATTAGGGATTCATATTTCAGTCTATCCAAGTTCAATAATACTCCATAATAAACTATAGTGGATTAAAATTCAAGAATGAAGATCAAAACATGGATTAAATTTCAAGAATAAGGGTCACAACAGATAACTTGAAAAAAAAAATAATTTTTTTTTTTTGAATGAATAAGACCGTGAACAAAGACTACTGAATAAAGCGACGATGCAGTGAAAAAGATGCCGTGTGAACGAAGAATCGTGCGATGACCCGTGAACAAGATGCGGTCATGAAAAGTTCCAAATTTGATAAAAGTTTTAGGACCAATAATCCTATGAAATGATATTAGATGAAACAAAATTTCTAATCATTTTAGGAATTATAGAAGCAATACTTTCCATAGTAAGTTCAAATTTAGAGAATATGAAATGAAATAATATCCCTTCCATACTATGGAGTATGGAAGAAAATAATATTTTTACGAGTATTGAAATAAATAATATCCTTTACCTTGGTAGAAACTGGATTTGACTGGAATATCAGATATTATTCTGAGAAAATCTTGCAGAAAAACTTCGCTCAAATTATTCTTATACTCAAGAAAAATACTCACAATACTATAGAATAAGAATTTTTGAATTTAGAAATGGTGTGATGAGGAAGGAGAGGTTACCCCCTATTTATAGCAACGGAAGGAGAAAAAGTTTGAACAATTAGGCCCAACTCTGCCAAACTTCCTCCGCAAATTTTCAAATTCTACATTGCCTAACTTTCATTCATTGTTTTCATTGGGTGAGGGCCCATCAATTTGGAAGGAAAAGTCATTGTAGGAGAAAGTATCCTGCTCATCAATTTAGAAAATAATCACATTCTGCCAAAATATAAAGAAATGAGTGACACCTCTTTTGACAAATGAGGGCCACCCAAATAAGTCATACTCTACCAACTTAAAGAAATGAATGCACACCCTTTTTGAAATTTTGCCAAATGAGGGGCCACCTAATAACAATCTACCAATTTAAGAAAACCCATTTCCACCAACCAAAACCATGTTACTAACAAGATATTCAAATACATCTTGCTTACTTCCTTTTCTAATTAACCACGTGCTTATGTGTGTGTGTGTGTATATATATATATATATATATATATATATATATATATATATATATTATAATAATATATTTGCATGAATAATTCATCGGAGAAGTAATTGTAATGCCAAACTTTCAACAATTATTTTATGCTAAAATTCCTTCATTTATATTCACATAAAATAAATATTTCCTTATCATATAAATCAATAATTAATTATTCACAAATAATATTACGTAATCACATTTATGACAAACGGTAGTTCCGGGATAGAGGGGCTTTCAATAAGGATTTCTCCTTCTTCATGCGCGTAATTAGGTGACCAAACCTTTCCTCGATGTAACTTTCTAGACATTGCTAATAATGCTTTATCTAATAATATTATTCAAATAATATGTATTATTGATCCGATAATGGAAAATATGTGCGTTGACAATTATTGAAACAACAATAATATAAAATATCAACGCAACAATTATTGAATCAATAAAATATTGAGCAAAGTAATTATCGTAACAATTATTAAGTAAGTGCCTTCTTCACGTAAGAATTAATAATTCAACAATACCGTAATACTGGTAATAGCATCGTGCAACCACAGCGACATCGTATTTTAATCATCAGTAATCCAACGATTGTTAACTTGAGAACGATTACGCCGTTATTTATAAAAACTAAAACTTGTCGTTTTCTTCATTAAATAGTTACTACTCTGTTATGGGGCCCATGATTGATCAAGGCGATGCCGCATTTAATATTCCATGACCAAACGAATATTCTCCGACAACAAAGATTATTTTATAACCACTTGCTTATTTTGCAAAATTTGCACATTTCACCCACAACCAAAATATTATATCAATTTAACACCTTATTATTCGCAATAATAATTAAAGAAAATTCGATTTTATTTATAATAAATTGGGGTCTTGTATATATATATATATAATAGCAATGATGGGAGTATGGTAATATATATTAGTATATATATAAATTGTTTGCTTTATCGTATTATATATAAATAAGGTACGGTTTTTAAAAAAGAAAAAAGACAAGTAAGTCTTTGTAAGTAATAAGGAGTGGATTAGTTATATATATATATATGGATATATATATATATATATATAGGGATTATATATATATATATATATATATATATATATCGATAATTTTAGTTAATTTAAATTATATACTATATATTAATAAACTTTTGGCCATGAAACTTATAAATGGAATTAGTAAATTAAATTGAAGTTTATATATTAATTTGAATTAATTAATTTTGTGGACATAGTTATAAAAGTTTTAATAATAAATTTAATAGTATTATGTTATTAATGATTGGATTGTAATAAAATCTTATTAAATTATTTAAATTGAACGGAAAGAATTTAAAGAGTTATACTTAGTATATAAATTTTGGAGTATTAATAATTGATTTAAGGCGATGATTAAATGTACCTTGAATGAATTGTGAATTATTTTGGAGTTTATGAGTTGGATTATATTTAATTTGAGGTGAATGTGTTTTGGTGGTGAATAACGCTTCGTATTTGATATCGTTGGCACTTGAGGGTAAAATTTTGTGTAGTGTGCTATAAATGGGTTGGAAGTATCAGGTACGGATTTCGTACTCTTCTAGTGACATTCTTGTTAAATTTGTTTTGTTAGTTTTGTCCTTTATTTCTAATTTTGTTATTCTTTCACATAATTGTTTCTTGTGAAATTCATGTATTAATTTCATTTTTAAGTTGATACATATGACTAGTATTTGTACTCTTTGAATTAGGTTATCATGTTTAGTACTATTTATTTTTGATAATTGTAGAGAGATACATGTTGTTACCTTCTTTTTGAGACCTTGTGACTATAATTTGATTTGGTTCAACATGTACATATAGAACTCTTTTGTTGGTATTATGTCGCATGTGTTGTGACATGATATTTTTGTTAGAATATATCGTATGGTATACTTGAGCTATAACCACCTGTGGGGGTACCATATGCATGTCGTCTTGGCACGAGAGGCATAACACTTTCCGTGGCGGTGTGATTAGTCCACGGCGTCTCCGTTTTAGGCTCCGGAGGAAGTGGGCCATTTGGTGTTTTATGTCCATTCTGACTGAAATCGAATTCTCTACAACTTTGTAGCTTTGAGTTTTTCCAAATTCCAAACCAAACATATCCGAAATCCACAAACGGATGATTTTTAATACCTCTCCACACCGACAAAAATAACCGATAAAACACCTCAAAGATTAATTCCTTCATTTTATCCACATAAAAATAAATATATCCATCATTTATATCCACATAAAATAAATATTTTCTTATCATATAAATCAATAATTAATTATTCACAAATAATATTACGTAATCAATTATGACAACCAAAGTAGTTCCTCAGAAAGATGGGGCTTTCAATAAGAATTTCTTCTTCTTTGAGGCGCAATTAGGTGACCAAACCTCTCCTCGATGTAACTTTCTAGACATTGCCAATAATGCTATCTAATAATATTATTCAAATAATATGAATTATCGAATCGATAATGGGAAATATCATGCGTTGATAATTATTGAAACAACAATAATATAAAATATCAACGCAACAATTATTGAATCAATAAAATAAAATATTGAACAGATAATTATTGTTACAATTATTGAGTAGTGCTTCTTACGTAAGAATCAATAATTCAAAAATACCGTGCAATCACCGTGCTAGCTTATCGTGCGATAACGCCAGACATCAGTATTTTAACAACCGGGTATTCCAACAAGTGTTAACGTGTAATAACTACGTAGTTATTTGTAAAAACTCAAATTTGTCGTTTTCTTCATCCGACAGTTATTCGTTATGGGGCCCACAAATGGTCGCGCTTGTCATGCATTTAATATTCCCCGACAATTGAATATTTTATAACCACTTGCGTATTTTGAAAAATTCATATCTCACCCTTAACTTTAAACTTTTATCAATTTAACCATTTACTGAATAGTTATTATAAGAAAAATTGAATACTTTTATTTCATAAAATTCGGGGTCTTACAATCTCCCTCCTTATGAAATTTTCGTCCCGAAATTTACGTGCACTGTATTCGAAAAGTTGAAAATACCTTGCTTTCATTTCAGATTTTATTTCCCGGGTCATCATGATTTCTCCGTTGCTCATCTCCCGTGATAACTTCATTTGGGTTCCTCATTTGTTGGGAAGCCATGACAACCGCCATCCCTCGAACTACGCGGCTTTGACTTATCTGGGGCAGCATTTGGCGACATCACTACCGTTGGAATATACTTTTCTATAGGACATATTCCTCCTTCAACTGCCTCGTCATATTCCTGATTCATGACCTGAATCATCAATCTTTGATCCATATCGAATTAGGTTGACCGCTATATACTGTGGTAATTCAAAACTTCGATGTTGGGTTCTCCCAATTGCTTTCAAAAGAGAAATTCATATCATCTATTTTAGCCTTCTTAGATCGGACATCTCTTTCCACAATATCCACGTGTCGTGCGGCTTTTGCCCATGCATCACTTATTCTCACTCGTTCAGTTTTTTCTTCTTTCAGCTCAGATATCATCTTTATCATCTTATACTCTGCCAAAGAATGCTTTTGTTCAAGCATCACATATCAGGTAACACAAGCTTGAATTATTGCATCCTTTTGCTCCACGACCACCGTCGTTTCTTTAGCTTCGCTTCTTAACTCATGAATACGATTTTGCAATTCTACATTTTGATCATATAATACCTCTAATAAATTCTCCTCAGGTACCTCTTCTTCCTCACTCTTAGCTGTTACCTCTGTGACCATTCTCGGGTGCAACTATCAATTCTTCACTCACCACATGGATTTCTCTAATTCCTTCTTCTTTGATATCACATTATCCACGGTTGGTGATTAGAGGTATCCCCACGGTCTCATTCACTCCATTGTTAACATTCTCGGTGAGTCATTCTCAACATCGCCATAAAACAAGGGTTAATTTAAACAAATTAACATATCACATAATATCCCGATATTATGACTAACCAACAAATAATCTTAGGTAGGACACACTAGCGAAGGATTTACTCATCTCTCCCCTAGTTTATATTCTCGATCTCCGCCAGAGACCATATCCCTAAGCTCGATACCAAATGTGACAACCCCAAAATAGGTCCATTCCATCCAACCCATTCGAGTCGCCAAATACATGGTACATGTAAAATAACTACAATTTTATTACAACAATTGTCGTGCAAAATACAACAACACATATGCTGTGAGTTTGGATACAAATATATACCAACTGTGACACTCATCCCAACCTTGGATAGCACTTCACAATGACACCTTACATAAAGGTATAGTCAAAAACTGTTTTAGAAATTAGAATCTTTGGGAAGTGCTCAAGGAAACCTTTCAAATACATGGGAGGCCGTGCGTACAGGTTATGATAGATATTATATGGTACAGAATTATCCTTGGTTGACCCAATAGACCCCAAAGAAAAACGAGAAGATTACTATCATATTCTTCCCAATGGTGAGTCTTCTCTTGACATATCATTATCTCCACTGTCTCTAAATGAGAATTATACTTCAAACAAACACCAAGATTATATAGGTAGTGCTCGTAAATATACTCAGCAAGTGGATGAGCACAACCACATCTTATGATGACACAGGTTGTATGTCATTAGACATCTTGTATGATAGTGGCAAAACACCCTTCCAACGTTGGGTTCGCCTCACCCTAGTTGATTCACCAAATATAACTACTAAATGATGACCATAGTTCTATTCCCCTGTTACCCCGCTTTCGACCCATTACTACACTCTTATTACACGAAAGGAATTGTGAAAGCAAAAGAAGGGTGAGCACAATTAGCCCAAGAAAGAATATCATGACTAAAGATAATTAAATTATCAATAGCCTTCATCAATACTAAATCGGAGATTTAGAACATATGGTAGATGATAAAAATTTCAACCATAGTTGCGGTGAACGAGTAATCCATTAAAAGAGTCAAATAGACCATAAAGTCTATTATCTTTTCTATGTTAAAAATCCACCAACAATGTTTTATCCCGTAACATCAATCAGCAGAGTTACGGTCCACAATCATATGAATAACTCATAATCATAATTGTGATTCTAAATTTCTCTTCGCATCGAACGAAGATAATTTTCATCACATGTCTTTTCTCGAAACATCAAAGATCATGGTTATACCAAATCACAGTTCTCGTTTATAATCATATTTAACAATTTCATCTTTTACACTACGGGCCAAAGATATTCATCAATAGACCATCTTTGCACTTTCTGCATCAAAGATATTCAACAACAGTCATCTTTGCACTACGGGCCAAAGATATTCTTCAACAATTCATCTTTGCACTCTGAGGCCAAAGATATTCCTCAACAGATTCATATTTGCACTACTGTGCCAAATATATTCATCAATGACCATATTTGCACTCTGAGATCAAATATATTAATATCTCAAAGAAATATATAATCATTTCAGAATTTATATAAACAATTATAACCATGTTGATCATTTCACCTTTGCACTTAAGCTAAAGATATTCAATTATAAATTCAATGGTCATGATCATACCAGTCAACAATTCAACTTTGCACTACTGGCCAAAGAGAACTCATAGTCATGATCATACCAAAAATCTACCCATCTTTACACTCAAGTCAAAGAAAAATATCATCATTAGGGTTATAAAAATGTTATATATGATAATAAAAATAATATGATCAACATATAGTTTTAATCTCAAGGGTAATATTCATAAATCAACTATAATTTGGTTAGAAAAAGAAATCAATTTTGTCATGAATAGTAACTCGTGAATAGTAACCCATGAATAGTAACTTTGTGAATAGTAACTCATGAATAGTAACTCGTGAATAGTAACTCATGAATAGTAAACCCGACACAAAAAAGGTATAAATTTCACAATAAAATCCATACCAATATTTCGGTATAATGATATTGAAATAACATTTCTTAAACTTATAAATAATTTATTTTAATTATTTACACTTTACTAAATAATGCATTTAATCATTCTAAAATGCCAAACTCATAAGATTTCATCACCAATAACCAAAACCCTCATCAAAAATCTGCATATAACTCATGTATGATTCTCAAGCCATAAAATCATATTTTTCAATTTTCTTACTTCACATAACATATTTAATTCTTTTACTCATAACTAGACCATTTTTATGAAAAATACCAAATCAGTTCCAAAAATATTTCTTTTCTGGGATTTAGCAGAATATAGTCCCATATTGAACATATATTTTTCTCAAAATTTTTAAAATTCATTTACTATTTTTCATATGGCCAAAACTGCCGAATATTTAGACATTTATCATAAATTGTACTTTTATCCAAAAAATCTGAAATTCACATAGTACACTTATATTATATAGATGTACTCCCAATAAAAATTTCATCAATTTTGGAGTTAACCACAAAGAGTTATAAGCGGTTACTTTTAAAATAGTCTTTTCCCGTAAAATTCATAACTCTTAATCTATACATCCAAAAATCGCCATTTTTGGACACAATCAATAAAACTCATCAAAATATCATTTCAATTTTTTCCAAAATTTTCTGAAGGACGGAAGAAGTACGAACTGAAAAACATAATAACCCTTAAAATCCCTTACCTCAAAAGAGCAGTATTTCTGACTTGAATATCGGATATAACGTTGAACGAACTTGCGTCGTATAGCAACACTCAAGATATCTAAATACTAACAAAAATATGCTTGATAATATAGAGAGAGAAAACTTATGTTTCTAGTGTGTTTTTCAATTCTAACATAAGCACCTATTTATAGAAAAATGCTAGAACGTCATAGGAGACTAAAATAATAAAATAATATATTTATTTCTTCCTTTCACGCCACCTACCAAGACCAGCCATCAAGCATGCCAAAACTGAAATTTTCCAGCAGCCCACATGTTTTCAAACAAGAGTGGGTCCCACCCATAAATTAATAAAAATCATTTTATTTTCCGTAACTTCAATAATTCATAGAAAATAGCCCGGTTATCAAAAAATACAAATTGTATGTCCATTTTGACTGAAATCAAATTCTTTACAACTTTGTAGCTTTGAGTTTTTCCAAATTCCAAACCAAACATATCCGAAATCCACAAACGGATGATTTTTAATACCTCCACACCGACAAAATACTGATAAAACACCTCAGCATTAATTCCTTCATTTCTATCCACATAAAAATAAATATATCCATCATTTATATCCACATAAAATAAATATTTCCTTATCATATAAATCAATAATTAATTATTCACAAATAATATTACAGAATCAATTATGACAACCAGGCCGTTCCCAGGAAAGATGGGGCTTTCCAATAAGAATTTCTCCTTACTGGCGCGCAATTAGGTGACCAAACCTCTCCTTGATAGAACTTTCTAGACATTGCCAATAATGCTATCTAATAATATTATTCAAATAATATGAATTATTGATCTGATAATGGGAAATATTGTGCAGTGATAACTATTGAAACAACAATAATATAAAATATCAACGCAGCAATTATTGAATCAATAAAATAAAATATTGAATAGTAATTACTGTAACAATTATTGAGTAGTGCCTTCTTACGTAAGAATCAATAATTTAAAAAATATCATGCAATCGCGTGTGCCATCTTTGTGCCATAACGCAGCATTCGTATTTTAACCACCGGATATTCCAACAAAGATTGTTACTTCTGTAACAACTACTGTTTGTTATTTATAAAAACTCAAATTTATCGTTTTCTTCATCCGACAGTTATTCGTTATGGGGCCCACAAATGGCTGCGCCGTCGTACGAATATTCCCCGATAATTGAATATTTTATAACCACTTGCGTATTTTGAAAAATTCATATCTCAGCCTTAACTTTAAACTTTTATCAATTTAACCATTTACTGAATAATTATTATAAGAAAAATTGAATACTTTTATTTCATAAAATTCGGGGTCTTATAATAATAATAATTATTATTATTATTATTATTATAATTATTATTTTATAATTACTATTATAATTACTATTATTATTATTATTATTATTATTATTATTAATTATTATTATTATTAGTATTGTTATTATAATTATAATTATTATTGTTATTATTATTATTATAATATAATAATAATAATTATTATAATTATTCTAATAATAATAATTATTTTTATAAATACTATTATTATTACTACTACTATTATAATAATAATTATTATTAAATTATTATTATTATAGCAGTAATTATTATTATTATTATAATTATTATCATTATTATTATTTGATTTGGGCAAAAAAATTTAGGGGTGAATTTGATTTGAGCGGGAATTTTTAGTGTAAGATGAAATGTTAGCGGCCTTTAGATTAAGTTGGAAGAATTGAGATGAAATCTGAACCATCCTTGTGCTTTGTCAAATAAAAGATTCAAAATTGGTTTTGTTTTATTATATAGATGTATTCATAATGAAGTTATGTTTTCATTTTATGACTTTGTACGCATTATAAGCCATGTAACATGAAGTTATTGTAATGTATTGTGTACTTTAATGAAATTTAATGCATTATATCTCAAGTTTTGTAATATATGTTGAGTAAATGGAAATGAAAAAAATGCATGCCTTGTATATCTTATGTATTGTGTATTGTGAAATGTATGCCCTGTTAATGCAATGTATTGTGTATTGTGAAATGTATTGTTTGGTTGATATAACTTACCTATTGAATAAAATGCATGTCATTTTTGTTTGTATTTTTAAAGATGATTTAGAAAAAGAAGAAAGTCCCTCCTCATTTAGGATGCCTTTTGTTAATCAATTGTTTGATAATAATGTAAGCAATGAGGAAGAACAACAGGAAAATGCTCAATAGAGGTGGCAGGGAAATGTGGAAAAGAGGGATAATGTGCATGAGGAGCAAGGGAATAGAGAACAATTTGCATGTCATGTTCATTGCAAGCCTTGTTCCAAACTCCATTTCAAAGTAAAAGAGGAAGAAGAGGGTGATCAAATGTTTGGACAAACTTATAGGGTAGTTAATGATGAACAACCCAAATGGCTAGAATTCAAACTCAACTGCACATGTAATATGACATCCAAACTGCATATGCAGTGTGACGCCCCCAAATTAGGTATACACAACCCATTCTGAGTCGCCAAATACATGATACATAATTTAAATACAAACTTGATTTATACAACTGTCGTGCAAAATACGACAGCACAATAACTGAGTTTCAATACAAATATTATCTCGTAGACAATATCCAAACTCAAATAAAGTCCTCATTACAATTATTTTCACACTATTTTATAGAATAGTGAGGACTACTATAGCAACCATCTTGGACTGTCACTCCATTCCCCGACTAGTCCCAGCTATATTCTCATTTCCTGAAGAGAACAATGAAAGAAAAGGGCGAGCTCAACTAGCCCAGTAAAGAATATTATGACTAAGATAATGTAGAATAAATTATCCTTAGTCTTCAATAGTGTAAAAACTGATAGAATACAATAGACAACAAGTTTAACTACAGCGGAACAAGCAATCCATTAGAAGAATCAAGTAGAGCATGATGTCTACTATCTTTTATGATTTAAAAGTTCATCATCAATATTTTATCTCTGTAACACATCTCAATAAATAATCCACATCACCGAATTATCCATGCACTACGGGCCAATGATATTTGTTAGTATCACATCCACGAATTATCCTTGCATTACGGGCCAATGATATTCATTATTATCACATCCACAAATTATCCATGCACTACGGGCCAAGGATATTCGTTATTATTACCAGTGGCCATGATCATGCCAAACAACTATCCATCAATGCACTACGGGTCAATGAGTACTTTTACCACATCATTTGTAATATTACAGGTCATGATTATACCGATACATAATTCCTATTCATAATCATACCAATCAACAGTCCATCTATGCATTACGGGCCAAAGATGACTTTCATCACAATATAAGCATGAGGATGATGACAATGATATAAGAATTCAATTAAGTGAGATCAAGGATAAATTTTAAAGATTTATAATTCAATTTATCCTGAGTTTAAGAATGTCCAAATTGTCAACATGATAACTGCTTTCTGGAGTAAAATTCAAGAATAATATTCATGTATCAAAAATAATTTGGACAAAAAAAAAATTAATTTTTATCGTGAATAGTACCCGAGTGAATAATACCCTATGAATAATACTTCGTAAATAGTACCCTGTGAATAGTACCGTATGTATGAATAGTACTCCGGCATGAAAAGAATAAAATTTAACAAGAATGTCCAGAAAAATATTTTAGTGAAACGATACTAGATGAGGCACAAATTTCAAGGATATACTACTAATTTCAAGGAGTATAGAAGCAATAATTATCAAAATAAGTGTAGAATTAGGAATATGAATGAAATAATATTACTTACATACTATAGAGTATGGAAGAAAAAATTATTTCTTACGAATATTGAACAAAATAATATCGGACTACACCATAAAGCCTTTATTTCACCCAGAAAACACATAGAATCAAGGATAGTCACGGTCAAAGTAGCGTTGACCAACTGTCTTGAACGAAATCTGGAAAACCCAGAATTCACTCAAGAACAGCTTCTGACAAGAGTTTGACCAGATTTGATCTGCTATGTGTGACGTTGTTATGATGAACTGATGATTTATGGTTGTTCTTTGACATCTTTACTACATTGGTGAACCATTATAATATATTAAGCATGCCCAGAAAACAAGGATTAAAGGACTCAAAGTAGGTACCTTAAACTCTGGCAAACCCAGAATTTTAAGAACAAGGTCTGACATGCTTTTCTAGGGCTTGGATCTCTATGATATGATATATTATGGCCATGAAACTTAATTGAAGTTATAGTATTACATGAATACTACAATCTTGAAACTTTAGCTGCCCAGAAAATGTAAAAACCAAGGATCCAGAACCGGTCAAACCTAGTACCCTTAACTTTGATATTGTTTACGGGTTTTGAAATTTTGAAGAACACCTATAGCGACAGTTACGCTAAGCCGCTATAGGTCCTTTAAGTGACACTTTATTTTTCGAAAATTATTATTTTATTAAATAAATAGTGAAAATTAGTTTTAATTATTAAAATACAAAATAAATTCTTAAAAATATTTTAAAGCTTAAAAATTAGTTTTTAATTATTTTGAGTATATTTCATTAATATTTAATATTTTTGGAATATAAAAGGTATTTAATTTATTTAATTATAATAATAAATAATTTATTCAAAAATAATTTTTATACTTGAAAATCATAAAAAATTATATTATGGTACTAGAAAATATTTTAAGTTATTTTTAATAACTTTTGATATTTTGTGATGAATTTAATTAATAAATTAATATTAATGGTAATTAATTTATTTAGTAAATATATTAAATAAATTATGGAAAAATAGAATTAGTGCTTTAAAAATCATATAAAAATGATTTAAGGGTTAGAAAAATATTTTGAGTTATAAAATATAACTTTTGA
>CM035172.1:119534480-119614366 GCA_020205615.1 Panax quinquefolius | reverse complement strand
ATCTTGATAAGTACCTCCTCATCACGTTAAGTCTTCATTTTATCTGGTAGGCTCTAACTCAATAATGTGGTTCGAGTCTTTCACATATTTACGAAGTCTGGATATGTGAAACACATTATATAACACTGAGACATACTGGAGGTAACGCAAGTCTATAGGCTACATTTCCTACTCAGGCCGAGAATTTGAAATGGACCAATAAATGCGTGGATTGAGCTTTCCTCTCTTCCCAAATCTTGTAACTCCCTTCCATGAAGCAACTCCGCAACAATACACGATCCCCACATTAAATTCCACGTCCTTTCGATGAAGATCCGCATAACTCTTTTGTCGATCTTGAGCCGTTTAGATATCGTTAGTCAATTATTTGGATCTTTTCGGTAGTAAATACGTACTAACTTCGGGTCCCAACAATGTTGCTTCACCCACCTCATCCCAACATATTGGAGAACGACATTTTCGTCCATATAATGCTTGAATGGAGCCACACCTTATACTTTGCTCGATAAGGAGCATTGTTGTAGGAGAATTCCACCAATGGTAAATACTTATCCTAACCGCCAGAAGTCTGGACCATGTAGTCTTAATAAATCTTCAAGAGTTTGAATAGTCCTCTCGATTGTCAGGTCTGGTTTGGGGATGGTATATTAGAACTAAATCGCAAATCCGTGCCCATAGCTTTTTGCAAGCTAACCCAAATCTTGAAGTGAATCTTGGGTCACGATCCAAAACTATGGATACGAGGCATGCCATACAACCTCACAATCTCATTTACGTATATACTAGCAAAGGCGTTCAGTGAATAAGTCTCCATGTACCGTGAAATGAAAGGAACTTGGTTAATCTATCAACAATAACCCAAATAGCATTGATGCCTTGAGAAAGCTGTAGGAAGACCCGTAACGTAAATCCATGGTAATGTGTTCCCCACTTCCATTCCTAATCTCAAATGGTTGCAGCGGACCCTTAGGTACTAGATGCTCGCCTTTTACGTTAGCAAGTTAAACACATCGAGATAAACTTTGCAATCTCTCTCTTCATATTATTCCACCAAAATGTATGTCCGAAGATCACGATACATTTTAGTACTTCCAGGATGGATTGCAAATGGTGTATTGTGTGCCTCCATCATAATCTTGTACTTAAATCAGTCGTTAGGAACACAAAGTCTAGAGTGGACTCAAGTATTCCTTCTTCATCAATTCTCGCTTAGAATAGCTCCTTCTTGTACTTTCTTCTTCATACGCATCATTCCGGGTTGGGTGGCTCGAAGCAACCTTAACTTTTTCTATTAAAGTTGGCTCTACGCGATACCTGACATCATCGCATTTGCGTTCCGCGATATGATCTTCTACTCAATCGCGTCGATACCACTACGTTCGCTTTACGGGATGGTATTGAATAGTGTGGTCGTAGTCTTTCAATAGCTCGAGCCAACGTCAACATTGCCCGCGTGTTGAGTTCTTTTTGAGTGAAGAAATATTTAAGGCTTTTATGGTGCGAATATATCTCTACTTTCTCCCCGTATAGATAGTGCCTCCATATCTTTAAGCGCGAAAATAGTAGCTTCGCTTGACTCTAGATCATGAGTAGGATAATTCCTCTCATACTCTTTAAGTTGTCGCGTATGAGCTATGACTTTCCCACGTTGCATGAGAACACATCCAACCCTTTGCAAGCATCAACAGTGATAACAAATCCATCCGAACCGGATGGTATTGTTAGAAACAGTCTTGAAAATAAGTCTCCTCTTAAGCTCTTGAAACTCTTCTCGCATTCTTCATTCCAAGCAATTTTGTATCCTTCCGGAGTTAATGAGTTAATGGAGTAGCGATTAGAAAACCCTTCCACCGAATCTCCGATAATAACCACTAAGCCCAAAAAGCTACGTGCTTGATCCAACGACTTGGTTTGCTCCAACTTTGTATTGCTTCAATCTTGGCGGATCAACAGATACTCCATGTTTTGACACCACATGCCCAAGAAAGGCTACTTCCTCAAGCCGAACTTCGCATTTCTTCAATTTGGCATATAGTTGGTTTTCACGAAACCTTTCGAGTACCGACTTTCAAATGGTGCTCATGATCTTCACGACTTTTGGAATATATAAGGATGTCATCAATAAAGACAACAACGAATCGATCCAAATATTCCTTGAATACTTTCGGTTCATCATATCCATGAAAGCAGTGAGGAGCATTAGTTAGTCCGAAAGACATGACTAAGAATTCGTAATGCCCATACCGAGTTTCGAAGGCGGGTCTTTGGAATATCCTCGATTCTAATTTTCACCGTTGATGATATCTGAGCGAAGATCGATTTTTGAAAAATTGTGCTTACTGGTCGGGTCAAACAAGTCATCAATACGAGGTGAGGGGATACCTATTCTTGATGGTGACATGGTTGATTCCGATAGTCAATACAAAAGTCGCATACTCCGTCTTTCTTTCTTTTACAAATAAAGCAGAGCACCTCCTGAGGAGATGTACTAGGGCCGAATGAAACCGATGTCCAACAATTCTGTAGTTGGACCTTTAACTCTGAAGTTCAATAGGAGCCATTCGATATGGGGTTTAGAAATGGGCTTTGTACGGGGTTCAAGATCAATAAAGAATTCAACTTCACGCCGGGGGTAGGCCAGGGAAGTTCTTGAAAATACGTCGGGAAAGTCAATAACAACAGGAATATTATTCAAATTTGGCGTGTCTTTATTCAAATCCATAACATGGGCTAAGAAAGCTTGACATCCGTTTTCAATAAGCGAATAGCTTTATGATTAGATATGATAGTGATTGATTTTAATGGTTTAGTTGCTTGAATTAAATATAACGGTTGGTTAGGAATATGAAAACTAACAACCTTACGAAAACAATCAATTTTGGCATGATGAGTAGTTAACCAATCAATCCCAAAATCACATCAAAAGCAAGTATCTTTAAAGAGATAAGGTCAACGGTAAGAGTGATGGTGCCAACTTGAATCAAACAAGATTTATAAGCAGTGGATGTGATGAAAGTTTCTCTAACGGAGTTTCCACAGAATGAGTCAAAGTCTAATTTCTCTGAGTCAAGTTTAAGCGTTGAGCACATGCAGGAGAGATAAATGAATGGGTAGCAGCCCGCAGGTATCAAGTAAGGTATAAACTTCGCAAGAATTTATAAATAATTTACCCGTGATCACCTCGTTTGGGTTCTCGCGTTATGACCGGTCCACAACAAGCGCTCTTCCCTAATCGTTGACTTTGACTTTTCTCGATACGATCTTTTGAG
Source organism: Panax quinquefolius (assembly GCA_020205615.1). Taxonomy (NCBI): domain Eukaryota; kingdom Viridiplantae; phylum Streptophyta; class Magnoliopsida; order Apiales; family Araliaceae; genus Panax; species Panax quinquefolius. The sequence goes on along the minus strand of CM035172.1, from coordinate 119,611,097 downwards.
TCACCGTCCCCTCATTGAACTAGGTTTCATAGCAAATCCTGATCTCGAGCGATATGTCCTTCCTTTCCACAACTATAAGCATACCTTGAATCGTTGTGGGCGGGTTTGGTGATATGTCCCTCTTTTCGCATTTGTAGCATATGGCCTGGGTGGTCGTTCTCCTCCCTTAGAACCCGGTTCTTATGCCTAGCATCGCTGTCGTCTTCACATGGTCGTTGTTAAATCTCCTCTTTTTAAAATCTCCTCCCAGATTTCGCTTCTTCGTTTTCATGACCATGATTACCACAGTGGTTACCATTTACATCCGTCTATTTCTTTCTCCGCAGTTATCATTATTCTCGTTGACTGCCATCTGCGAGTGATCCACGGTTGTGGTCCCTCGATTGACCGTACTTCTCGTTATCTCGCTTCTAATAATTGAGCCTGTTTTACAACATCTGAATAAAGAAAGTTTATGAGAAATGAGATCTTGGCGTATCGGGTTTCAAACCTCTAAGAAACATCCGCGTCATCGTTCCTCATTCTCCACCAAATGAGGTCTGAAACATGGATAACTCTTGTAAACTTTGCCTCGTCTTGAGACACCGTCGTGTTGTTTTGCTCTAATCGATGAACTCCACTTCCTTCATATGACCGAACACTTTCGGGGAAGTATTTGTCATTAAATAGTCTCTGAAAGCGTCTCCCAAGACATCTTTGAGTGCGGTTGGATGGATGCGCTTCACGAGACTCCACCATGGTCTGCTTTCGCCGGAACATAAAAGGTGGCGAATGGAACCTTCTGTTCCTCCGTGCATCCCAAGACATCGAATATCTTGGTAATTTGTTTGACCAGTATTTCGCCTATGATGGATCGGCTTTCCTTAAAATTCGGTGGTCCCAACTCTTTGAAGCGCTTGGTTGTGACAACCCGTGCTATCATTTCTCTCTCGTATTTTGAACACGAGTCTCCTAAATGCGATTTTTGCATGAACTGCAAAAACTTTACTAAACATCCCTCGTTCATCATCTGCTCCATGGTGTTGTTCGCAGAGGAACATTGCCCGACTGTTGCACGCGTTCTCCTCGTTGGTAAATCTGAGGCATCTCCACGGTCTCATTTACTCCTTTGTTAATATTCTCGATTCGACATTCTCAAATCTTGTCATAAAATGAGGGTTAATTAAGGAAATCAATATATCACATAATATCCCTATATCTTGACCAACTAACAAATAAGCTTAGGTAGGACACACTAGCGAAGGATTTACTCGTCTCTCCCCTCTAGTTCTATTCCCCGATCTCATGGAGATCATATCCCTAAGCTCGATACCAACGCTTGGCGCCCCCAAAATAGGTATACCAACACCCATTCCGAGTGCCAAATACATGGTACGAAAACAACTACATCTTTATTATTACAATGATAGAGCGTGAGTTTAAATACAAATATTATCTTCTAGACAATATTTATACTCAAATAAATCCTCATCACATTTATTGATACATTATTTTACAAAATGGTGAGGACTACTAAACAATCCTTTCTAAATCCTTCATTCCATACCCCAGGCTAGGTACTCGCTATATTCTCGCCTCCACGAGAAGAATGGAACAAAAAAGGAAAAGGGTGAGCTCAACTAGCTCGATAAAGAATATTATGACTAAGATAATATACAACAAATTATCGTTAGTCTTCAACGAGGAAAAATTTAATAGAATCTGATGAGACAACAAGTTTGGGATCAATATTATTGAGCGGAAATAATAATTCATAGAAGAGTTACGTAGAATGAAATCTACTATAATCTATGAATTTAATAGTCCATCATCAATATTTTATCCTGTAACATCAATCAATATTCATCTCAAATCAAATATTCATCTTTTACTTTCAGCCAAAGATATTCATCAATCGGTCATGTTCATCTCAACACTGCTCATCTTTGCACTACAGGCCAAAGATATTCATCGATTAGTCATGTTCATTTAAACACTGTTCATCTTTAGACTACGGGCCAAAGATATTCTTCAGAAATCATTCATCTTTTACTACTGGGCCAAAGATATTCAATAATATCATCATTTAAGGCCTGAGGATGATGAAAAATATTTTAAAAACGAATCCGGTGAAACAAAATGACAAGGATTAAGGATTAATGATTAGTACTTTGTTTTATCCATGTCCAACAATACCTCAAAAATAATCATAGTGGTGTAAAATTCAAGAATGATCAAAACATGGATCTGATCAAAGCTAGTATCGAGGAATAGATATTTTGAATGAAAAGAAGAAATTTTATTTTTCTATTGAATAGTTCCAGTATATCGTGAATAGTCTCAGATATCGTGAATAGTGCAGACATCGTGAATAATAACTCTAGACACCAAAAGATAGAAATTCCACAAAATAATACTTTTCCGCAACTTCGTGAATAGTACTCGTGAATAAGTAACTTTCGTGAATAGTAACTCATGAATAGTAACTTCGTGAATAGTTCCTCATGAATAAAAACCGTAGATCGACATGAAAAGTTCCAAATTTGATAAAAACCTCAGATCAACATTTTCAAACATAATGATATTGAAGAAATAATATCATTCACCGAAAAAAAATAATATCCAAAGTATTACCTCTCAAGAATCAAGATTAAATAACATGAGGAAAGAGAGGAAGTGATTCTTGTTCAATGAAACTTTATCTTTTTGAATAGCAAATCTCAAAGTATCTAAATACTCACCAATACTCAATAACATAGAGAGAGACCCAAAACTTTGTTTTACGGTGTGATTTTCAATTCACAACTTAGCCTCTATTTATAAAAAATGTTAGCCAGCCAAGCGGACTTTTACAACAACACTAGGCAAAGAAGAGTTAACCTGGTTAGTATTTAAAAACGCGTCCTTATACCGTAGTATAATCATCGGTTGTTTAGAAATCAAAGCTGTCCTCAGGTCACTTTTTTGTGCATACATATTTGTTTTTCTCTCATCATCTTTCTTTTTCTCTCTTATTTTCCCCTCATTATTTTTCCCTCTTTATTTTTCTTCTCCACTCTGTTTTACATGATCTTTTTGTAAATGCAATTGATCTTCATGCACTTGCTTCGGTGTTATAGGACAAAGAGCAACTTTCCGTTGATTGTGCACAAATGAGTATTCGTTTGTAAAGCCAACATGTTTCACGCGCCTGTCAAATTGCCACGGCCTTCTAAGTAACAAATGGTCCTCCTGCATTGAAACCACGTCGCACAATACTTCGTCAACATATTTACCAATAGTAAATGGAACCAATACCTGCTTAGTCACTTTCACATCACCACTGTCGTTGAGCCATTGCAATCGATACGGTTGAGGATACTTGGTTGTTGGCAGCCCTAGCTTTACCCCCATCGTAGTACTCGCCACATTGGTACAACTTCCACCATCAATGACCACACAACAAATTTTCCAATGAACAAGACGTCTAGTGTGAAAGAGGTTTTCTCGTTGCTCCATGTTTTCTTCCTTCACTTGTGTACTAAGAGCTCTCCTAGTAACCAACATTGCACCGTGAATAGCGACCTCCCTCTCATCTACCTCCAACGGCGGCATAGAATCAGTGTCACTATCATCACCCTCGGTCTCCACCTCACCATTGTCAAGTAACAACATAGTCCGTTGATTTGGACATTGATTTGAAATATGGCCCCTGCCTTGACATTTACATCTTATCAAGATTACGAGAAGGTTATCTAATATCATGATTTCAGCTTTGGCTCTACTAAAAGAAGGTTTCTCCTTTCGCTTTTACCATTGATTTACATGGTTAAGTGGAAATTGATCGTTGGTTCTCCTCTTGGTTTTCTCTATCCGGATCTGTGTACTTTAGTTTTGTTCACTCCACCAAATTCTTCTTTAAGCCTCTGAAAATAGGTCTTGGCTCTACTTTAGTTTTGTTCACGGCTGGCTTCTCCTCTCGCTTCACAACATTGGGCTTCCAAGATGAACCTGAAGTGGAAATTATCATTGGTCACCCCTCTTGAGTTGCTTCTCTATCTGGATGGCAATGTGTACCATATCTTCTAATTCCACATAATGTTGTCGCTCCACCAAATTCGCAATCTCCCAATTTAAGCTTGCTGAAAATAGGTCTCGGTGGTAATGGCTTGGCACGCCTTCATCACGGTTTTCATCTCCTCCCAAGTTTCAATCGGAGGCTCTCCACATCTCCTCTGGCTAGTCATCAGCTGATCCCACCAAGTAACGACATAGTCAGAAAATTTCGTGACTGCAAGCTTGACTTTCTTAATCTCCGAGTAGTTGTGGCAATCAAACACCCAATCTATCTTCTTCTCCCACTCCAAGTATGCCTTAGGATCACTTCTCACTTGGAAAGGTGTAATTTTCATTTTGATGTTATCCAAGTTTTGTCCTCTCGATTTCGATCCCCTCTATTCTTGCACCATGTCTCCAATGAATAAAGTCGGATTCACTGTCCTCCTCGCTACACTTACCATCATAGTAAGTCGCTTCCTCCGCTCTAGCTCCTTTTTGCTGAGCTCTTCCTCTTTGATGTGCACCATGAGGGTTTTGAGATGATTCTATCCATGTAACGCTTATCTGGTCAAGACGCTCATGCACCTGCTCCATCGCCATGCCTAATTGTCTGGAAAATTCCTTCATCACGGTCTCCATCACAAATTTCGGATCAAAATTTGTTGGGGACTCTTCAAAAACACCTTTATCCTTTGAGTTAGATATAATTTGTTGCAAAACAAGGGTTGGTAGATAAAATAAATAAATTTCTCACCACTCCCTTACATGTTTCGCTCAAACAATGTTTCACTCGTATATCACTCAATTGGCTTTTACCCTCGAATGATCTCACAACTCTTGCTTTTTACTACTCAAATATTCTCTCTTATAGGTTCTTTTTGAATTCACCAAACAAAATCACAGTTTACTAATCAATTCAAAAATAACTTATCAAGAAAAAAAATATAGCAAGATATGACCATGGACCAACAAAATTACGGATTGATCGTCTTGAAATTTTCGAGAAAGCTTATTAGGCTTTCGAAAATTTATAGGCTTTGTTTGATCGAAATTGATGAATGAATGCTCGGAATATCGCTGTTGAATTTGTTAGCAAGTAATAACAAATCTGAAAATTTCTTTACTCTTTTTTTTTTCTCAATAATTCAAAGAAGAAAATTCAAAGATCTATAACTCGCTAGAAGACTTAACTTTGATACCAAATAATAGACTCCACGACACACTTTCGAGAAGTGGTCGTCGCCCGGATCGTTTGTAGCAAAGTTGTACGGTGGAACATGCTCGACACCTCAACCTTTCGTCTATATTGAGACAAGAACATTGGTACAATCGATAGGGTAAGGAATTTGCGTTGAATGGAACACCAACGACATCTTGACCTCATGCTTATATGGAAGAAGGAACCTTGGTACGATCGACAATTGACACGATAGAAGACGCCACACACAACTATGAATTGTTGTATGATAAGTCAAAATTGAATCTCAAAGAAAAATTAAGAATTAGCTCAAAGAATTCTTCAAAGAACCAAAAGAAGAGAATATCTCCAAGTAATTGTATTGAATAATAAAGTGTATATATGAATTACATCCATGATCCTTATTTATACTAGTACAAGAAACCCTAATTCCTATAAGGAATTGAACTACTAAATAACAATCAATTTAGAATCAAAATCCTAGCTAAAAGAATCCTAATTACATTGGAATTGAAAAAACTACAAAAAACATAGTAGAAATCAATTTGTAAAGATCTGAAAACATGTGCTTCGAAATCCACGCGCAGGCGCTGCGGTGCCGGAAAAGGCCTAGGAATGGGCGCTGTGGTGCCGGCTAGTCAGGAACTCCCTGACTATTAGGCACTGCGGCGCTGGTCCAGAAAAAGTGACTGTTTTGCCCCTTCTTCGAATTTAAGGCCTGAATTTGAGGCTTGGCTTGAACCAATCATTTGCACCAAGTTAATGAGCCTAGAATCTACCTCCATAGCACACACCTTCGATCCATTCTCAGCCCAAACTTTTTGAATTAGCCCGTTGAGTCCTTTGCATCTTTTCGCTCGTGCTCTCGTTATAGGACCAATAGGCACTTGAACTGGATCCGCCCACGTTTGACCTCCATGACTCCCATTCCTCTCTGAGCTAGGCATGTCCTCATCAGACATTAAAGCTTTCACCCAGATTTTATTTTCCCTTTGAGATCATAAAAAGAAATGGTCCAGTTACTTGTAGGTTTAAGTTACCTTCTCATTCCTGAATTCATCCTGTTTTCCATGTGTCATTGCTAAAGAAGAAACTGGGAACTGTTACTGTAAGCTCAACCTAGCCTACCACCAGTGGGAGATGAGGGAAAGTTGAGAACGGAACCAGAGAAAATTCTTGAAAGAAGAATGGTAAAAGAGTTTTAGTAAAAGTGTTGGTGCAGTGAATCTCTTCAGCTCCAGTTTTGAAATTTAAGTTCCAGTTTTGTTATATGTACTGCTTAATAATGTACTTGTTTCTGAAATTGTGTTGTGATCCTTGTGGACAAGGATCTTATGAGATGGAGGCAATGTTATAAGAGTCTTTTAGACTAGGGTTAATTATGTCTTTAGGTAAGTCCTTAGCAGGGTTATTTTGGTAATCAAGGAAGAAAGTTTGTTAGAAAGTTGTTAAAAGGTGAATTATGGTGTTCTGTTGTCGTTCATTGAAGTAATAACATAAAATTTCCCTCCCTTGATTCTCTCTCTCTCTTAAATTCTTCTCTCGACATGGAGCCTCTAAATCCACACAACATATGAGGGCAGATTAATGTTGACCAATATAAATGAGCTCACTACTGTGTATGCATTGAGGATTAATTTCCCACCCTCTAACAGCAAGGCAGAATATGAAGTTTTCGTAGCAACAAGAACAATGCACAAGCGACGAGGGTAGAAAGCATTATTGCTTACAATGACAAGTATCAGCGCAACTCAAAATGTGTTCATACATGGCCGTCTGAATAATAAAATTGTTCAGTTTTGATTCTTTGGTTATTTCAACATAATATATGTTCATTTGGCTTGAATGATAGATGTTTGAAAAACCTGGATAAGATTTCTCATGTTGAAACTAGTAATAGTGTAATACGGGCCAGATAATCTATTATACTTCTCGTTCTTATAATATACTAAAAGCTACAACCAATTTTGAAAATGATGAAAACTTAGCACAAGTAGTATCCAAATTGAAGGCCATCAGTGGTAGTGCGCATGAAATCTTTATTCATCTTTTTTGCTGTCCGTAAAGAGATTTTTTATAATCTTGAAAATTTACCCATTACTTTTGTCAATTGTTTAACTGCAGGTTGTTGGTGATGTTGCCATTCAACTACATGCAGGAACTCCTTTGACAGGGATCGAGTTCGTCAATTGATTGAGCTCGATTCACCGAGTTTCTAATAAATATCCCTTGTGAAAGTCGGTTATGTGATACAAAAAACCACTGGGGTGTACTCTGCTTTCAACATTTCCAGTGGCATGCCCTTGTTTGCTTTCAGTGAATTTATTATCTTCATTCTTTTCTCATCAGTAATTAAACAATGTTAGGGGGGAGAGCCAGAAACATCAAGAGAATTGGATGCTAATGTAATTCCTTATTCAAAATTTGCAAATAGCAGTTGCTGATGCTGAACAGCCAAGTAATATTATTTGTATATTCGTTTTTAATGAACATTAAAATGTTGTTTGCCCTTTGAAATATAATCTAATGCTCCCTCTCCCAAGAAAGAAAAAAAAGTTAACTCAAATACACTTCCTGTGCACTTTTCAAGTAAATTAAGAAACATAAACTAGAGGAGAGTATAAAGTAATTTCTACTTTTACCCCTAATTGACCTTACATACGGTACACATGAAATCATTCTTCCTTTGAATTCTCGGTCTCTTCTAGGTATTCTAGGAACAAAGTAGTTTTTATATAGTAATTTAGTGTACTTCATTATGTTTCCTAGATTTGAACAAAAAGAAAATAATTAGAAACAAATAAAAAATTAAAACTTCAAATAAATAGAAAACTCAAGTTTTCATAATGCTGTTGTTTGTTTTAATGGAAAATGATAAAAAATTTAAAATCAAGGACACTTCCTGTAATTTAAAATTTATTATATTAAAATTGAGGATAATATCAAATTATAAAAATATTACTTATTTCAATTTCTTTTCCTAAAATCGACCTTTTTTACGGTAAAACTTTCTATGAAAAAATTCTTTTCTTCCATTTTTTTCTTTCATTATTAAAAATTCGAAACATGTAGGGAAAGAAAATTTAAATTTTTCGTTCATTTCTTTTCTTTTCTGTTCATTTTAAGCAATTTTTATGTGATAATATTTTTTTTGTACTTGTGCCATCTTTTATGAGACGGTGGGAGTAATTCAAGTTTAATAGAGTTATGATTATATACATACTGACATTTAGTCATTGTAAACGTTAGCTTTCGCCAATATACTTGGTATTAACCTTTTCTTTTTCTTTACAAACCTTAAAATAAGGTTAGGAAAGATTTAAGATTCATTCATTCGATCAAAAATATGCAAATTAAATGTATGATAGAATTGAGAGAATATTTATTTTATCCAAAAATGAAAATTGAATTATAAATTTGTTTGATATAAGTAAAAAAATTAAAATAACAATCAAAAAGTAATTGTCTGAGATATATTGTATCACGCATCCAATTAGCATATGTGCAGTCACCCATTATTGAAGATGAAATTAATTCTCTTCATAGGGGAGAATTTAAAACTCCCAAAAGGAGAAAAATAACTACACGAGTAAAGAAATGAGAGATTAAACCCTAACATAGAAGACAACACAATCCCGAAAAAAGAGAAAAAGGGAAAAAGGAAAAAGAAAAAAAGGAAAAGGAACTCTACAGTTTTTTTTTACAGTTTTTAGTTTAGAAGAGAAAGAAGTTGGTCTTCAAGGAAGAAAAGCTCATTGCATCCTTCATAGCTCGGACTCTACGCGGAGAAGAGAAGACTTGGAGACAGAAAATTTCACAAAAAGAGTTTTTTTTTTATCCAAATCTTTCATTCATTTGTGTATTTTTTTAGCATGTTGAACACATTGAAAATGTTTATTAGTCCCATTGTTATGAACTACTTACATTTCTAGGATGACAATGTAACCTAATGTTTAATTTAATTAATTTTATCTCCTATTTATTATAATGAATCATTTTGGAATGAGTTGTTGTATTTTTTGCTTATTAATTGATTGCTTGACTGTTGGTGAAAATTCTAGATACGCTCAACACGCAAGTGTACGTGATCAACAAGTAATATAATGATGAATAGAGTATCGTTCCCACAGAGACTAGTATGAAATTTAATCTAACAACTACCAGTTTTATATTATTTTTATTTTATTAAACTATTCAAATTAATTATGATAAATAAAAAAAACTAATATTAAAAATCAAAACAAGTCAACACAACTAATAATCGTAATTTCAATAAGATAATGGAGAATTAGGCTTACAATTTCACTTTAAGTTTCACGCAGGTTATCACAATTTTTCCAATGTAATTTACTATCTTAGTTCATTAATCAAGAACACTCAAGTAGAATTAGCCATCTCTCGATGCACTAACACCATATTAACTCAAATTCATAAATTTGATATAATTAAGTCGAACACCCTAATTAACTAATTCACTATATCTCTATGTGAATTAAAATCAAATAAGGTTTAAATTCCAAGTTCTTTATTGATTACATGCGATGTTAGGTATATCTCTATCCCAAACATTCATCAAGAGTTCCATCAAAACGTAGAAATCAAGAACACATGCTATTGTGATTAGGTCTAGATTCATACATCATCTCTCGAGTCCATACAAATCCACATAAAATTGGTGATCAAGCAATTCGTAAATTAAGTATAAATCACAATAGATGAATTGAATTGATAGTATTATTAAATTAAAATTAAAGCATGACAATCATCGTTCAACACTAAAGATCCATTGCAAGCCTAATTAAAATTTTAGTTCATCATAGATAAATTAAAAATTGAATAAAGTAAAGAATTCATCATCCCAATTACAAAATTCGAATTGAAAGACTAAGAATAGTAATACACCACCCTTATCCTCACTCCAATCAGCAATTTTCGTGATCTTGACCTTCTACTCTGCTCCTCCAATGTCTTCTCTAAAAATTAGGGCTTCAAAGTGGAATTGATTGATTGATTATTGAAGTCTGTGTTATCTCCAACATAAGTTATGTAAAACACTGATAAAGACGACCAAAAATAGTCCCAATCCATGCCCAAATTGATCAATCCACGAATCTGCAATATTACAATCACATCAGAAGTCTCTCTGTCCTTGTACCCGCCCCGACGGGTTTTAGCTCGCTGATGCCCTCCCCGGCAGGGGGTCTTGAAGTCTTCTTTGCCACGTACACCCCCGCATCGGCGGGTTTTTTTCTCTATAGGGCCTGCCCCGACGGGGGTTCTTACTACATAACTTGCTGATTTTTTGCTTTTCAATGCTTCTTTGCACCACATCGCCACCATTGTATCACAACTACCATGTCATGCAACCTAAACACAAAACAAAACAAAAACAAGTTAAATTGTACAGAAATAAACATGATCAACACCATTTAAGTCCAAATCAGAAGCCGATTCGTAGGTATAAAACCTACTCATCATTGACAAAGGAATTGATATAGGTATTAATGGATATTGAAAAATGAATGTTAATATCTAACCTAAAATACAAGAACACTTGTTATGACCATGCCTATAAGAATTTGAGCATATAATTACATAATAGGATAGACATATCTCTATTTGTCTTGTGTAACCATTGAGATTAAGCTTATTGACCCTAGTTTAGTTATTTTCACCATAGAAATATTGTGATTCATCTAGCTAGGGATGTGCATTTGACCGTCGAAAGAGGTTTATGTGTATTTACTGTTCTCGGTTGGCCATTCTTATGATTTGTTTGTAATGTGGAGAGTTAAGAGATTAGGCGATTAGGCGATGCATTAGGGGAGTTGTGATCCTAGCTTGACTTTCTTGTGCAACTCAATCTCTTATTTTTACTATTTTTAAGCATATAGTTTTTAACACACCTTCTTCAATCACTTGTTTAGATAAGACTATATTGAACCAATTTTAGTATTTGACTAGCTTTAACACTTTGTCCTCATGGGTACGACACTCAACTTATCATATATTACTTGTTGACCGCGTATACTTGCACATGTTTTATTGATCGTGAAGACGACCAACAAGTTTTTGGTGTCGTTGCCGGGGACGTAGTATTATTTGTTTATCAATATTAACACTAAGTCAATACGATCTTAATTTGAACAGATATATCTGTTTAATCTTCTTCTCAGGTAGTCTCAACTGTTTATGCCACCTCGAAGGGTTTAGAATACAATACCTCTTGATCCCGAGGTAGACAGAACGTATAGACGTCTGAGAAGAGAAAAAGCTCGGGACATACATACTCCTGTTATTATGGCCGAGGAGATTCAAAAATCTTTAAGGGAGTATGCCATGCCCTATATCACAGATTTATAAGCGAGCATTCTACGGTCCGCGATCCAAGCTAACAACTTCGAGATCAAGTCGGGCACCATTCAAATGATCCAAAATAATGTTCAGTTCGGGGGATTGCCCAATGATGACCCGAACGATCATTTGATTAATTTCTTGGAGATCTGCGATACATTTAAATGCAACGGAGTGTCTGACGATGCTATTAGACTCTGACTTTTCCCATTCACTCTGCAGGACAAGGACAAGAGTTGGTTGCACTCACTTCCATCAGGCTCCATCACCACATGGGCTAACTTGGCTCAAAAGTTCGTGGCAAAGTTCTTTTCGCTGCAAAAATAGCCAGGCTCAGGCATGACATTACATCCTTCATCCAATTTGAATCCGAGTCTTTGTACGACTCGTGGGAGCGATTCAAGGATTTACTAAAAAGATGCCCCCACCATGGATTGCCAGAATGGCTTCCTATTCAGACATTTTATAATGGTTTATCCAGGTCTACTCGTTCGAGTATAGATGCCGCATCTGGTGGGACCTTCATGTTAAAACATCATGCAGAAGGATATGACTTGGTGGAAACAATGGCTGCAAACAATTTCCAATGGCCTAATGATAGGCAAGCCCCTAGGAGAGTGGAAGGGGAATATGAGGTTGACTCAGTCACGACATTAACTGCTCAAGTTGCTGCGCTAACGAAAGACTCGACACCATGGGAGTGCAATCAGTGTAGAATGTGCAAAGTGTCACAGTGCAGGGAGCCACCCATGAAATATCCTAATGCCTCTGAAGATTGTTTTCAGATTAATGTGATTCACAATTCGGTGTGGGAAGTATTTTCTGAAAATAGTGTGACGCCCCCAAAATTAGGTATACGTCACCCATCTTGGGTCGCCACTTACATGGTACACAAATTCAAATACAACTTACTAATATAAGCGCCGTATGCAATACGACATAAACTATGAGTTTGAATACAAATATTGTCTACTAGATATTATACAAACTCAAAAGGAGTCCTCATTACAACTATTATCACACTATTTCACGTAATAGTGAGGACTACTATTGCTATCCTCTGGACCATTACTCCGTTCCCCGACTAAATCCGGTATGTTCTCATTTCAAGAGAAACAAAGTGAAAGAAAGGGTGAGCTCAACTAGCCCAAAGAAGAAATATTATGACTAAGATAATGCGTAATAAATTATCATTAGTCTTCAACAATGTTAAACCGATAAAATACAATAGACAACTAGTTTAATCTGCAATGAATATCTGATCCATTAATAGAGTCAAGTAGAGAATAAAGTCTACTATCTTTTAGGTTTTAAAAGGTTTTCATCAATTTTATCGGCGAGACTCAAACAATGAATAAACCACAATATCTAATCATCCTTGTACCACTTGCCAAGGATTTTCATCAAATTATCAATGGTCAAGACTATACCGAATCACCCCTCGGTCATAATCATACCAAAACTATCCATCAACGCATTACAGCCACCGAGGACTTTTGTCACATCATTTATAACAAGTCGTGATTATACCGAATGATCCCTGGTTATAATCATACTAAGTTCATTTATGCACGTAAGCCAAAAGATAACATAATATAACATGAGGATGATGACAATGACATAATAATTCAATAAAACAAGTTCAAGAATTATTTTATCCAGAATTATTATCGTCCAAATTGTCAATGTGACATCTTGTTTTGTAGAGTAAAATTCAAGAATGATCAGAAGAATATTTCCATGAAAAGATACTGGATGAAGCGCAAATATCAAGGATATTCCACTAATTTCATGGAGTATAGAAGTCAAAGATTCAACCAACTGGGTATAATAAAGAATGGAATAACAAAAGAAATCACCATGCATGCGGTACTTCGCATAGACAGGTTATTCCAACAGAATAATAATAACGGAACCAGGTCAGGTGAAATTCACACCAAGCGAGATGATCCAAATGAATAATAAATCTTTGAATAATAAACAATAGAACCGGTCCTTGTAAAACACACAAACAAAAGTTATTCAAATGAATAATAAATACTAATAATAATAAAATGGAACCGTGTGCGGTGTAAAACACACGCATGTGGATATTCCAACGAGAATAATAAAGACTTTAATAATAAAGATGGAACCAGTCCCACAGTATAGCATGACGGTGATATTAAATCGAATAATAAAGAATAGAAGAATGTCACCAAGTATAGGGGATTCAGCAGATACGAGTTATTCCAATGTAATAAATAAGAATGGAATAACATAAGGATTTCACCAAGTATAGGGTATGCCATGATACAAAGGTTATGTATAGGGTATGCCACTTTTACAAAGTTATTCCAACAGAATAATAATGAATGGAATAATGTAAGTTCTCTTCATGAATAAGAAAGAATAACACCCCTTACTTGATGCACAACAAATAATACCCCTTACCTTAGAAGAACGAATATTGGCAAAGTGAAGTAAAGAATACTTTTCTTCTTTCTCTATATAGATTTTCTCTCTATAGCTTCTCTCTATAATTTCTCTCTCTAGAGTTTCAGAATTCGTAAGAAAATAATGAAGGAATGAGCTTCATTTATAGGAAAATAGAATGCATAGTAATTAATCCATGAATCGGTCCCGGATTGATTTACTTTAATCGACGGTCCATATTTAAAGCAAAGTCTTTTAAATAAAATATAATATATTCTATTTATATAAAAACATTTTACTATGCAAACACTATGCAACACTATGCAAAAACACTATGCAAAACACTATGCAACACTATGCATAATAAAATATAATATATTCTATTTATAGAATAACTTTAATAAAGTATTACATTTTATATATAAAGATGTTTCGTTTTATTACGTTAATAATACGAATAAAACAAAACGTCATTATCACTATAATAATTCATATTATTAATCGTGATAATGGAATCAAACCGGTGAATTCTCACATAAGTATCAATAATCAATACCGCAATTCTTACTATGCAACCACACGTATTCATCGTATTTTACTACTAGAGTAGTTCAACGAAGATCAACGGTAAAACTTCAAATGTTATTTCAATAAAATATTTTGTCGTTTCTCAATCCGAGCAATAATTACATTGTAGGGTCCACCAATGATTGAGTCGTTGTACGAATATTCCCCGCTAAACCGAATATTCCCGACCAATCGAATATAATATAACCACTTGCATACTTTGCAAAATTTATAAATACTACCCACAACTATAATATTATCTCAAATTCACACCATAATATTAAAAATTATTTCGACAAAATTTAAATCTTTATTGATAAAATCTGGGGTCTCACAAATAGCATGTCTGACTCACTTGAGTGTGCTAGTAATATGGAAGAACATACTCATCTTGAGTGTGCTAAGTGGTTGGATGCACCCCAGAGATCGAAACCGTTCCAATGATAGTTTGAATCTCTGAATGATCAAGAACCATCCACTTCCAAGTCACAACCCTCTATCAAAGAACCGCCTTTCCTTGATCTCAAGCCCTTGCCAATCCATTTGAGGTATGCCGATTTAGGGGGGTCATCCACCTTGCCTGTTATTATTTATGCATCTTTAGACGAGGTGTTGGGTAAAATCTAGTTACGCACAACATGCAAGTATACGTGGTCAACAAGTAATAAAGTGTAAGTAGAGTATCGTTCCCACGAGGAATTGTTTAATAAAAATCACCAAGTACTAACCCGTAACCAACTCAATCTTATTTAAACGATTGAATTTCAAATTATATAATTAAACTACTATAAAATTCCACTAGATAAATTAAGATTACGGAGATTTAAAACCACAATTTCACTTATTGCTTCATTTAAGTTAACACACTTCTCATCAATTATTCTCTATCCTGAATTGTTAATCAAGAACACTAAAGCAGATAAAATCACCTCTCGATGCATAATACCCATACTCACTTAAATCCACAGATGATAGAATTAAGCAAGACACCCTAATTAACTAATCCATTATATCTCAATGTGAATTACAATTAAAAATGATTTAAAGCACAAGTTCTCTATAAGATTACATATGGCGTAAAGGCATATCTCTATCCTTAACACAAATCATGAATTCCATCTATGCAGAAATCACAAACACATGCCATCATGATCAGATCTAAACCTATACTTCATCTCTCGAGTTCATATAGATTATCATGGTAATTGATGGCCAATCAATTTAACAATTAAGTCCAAATCACAATAGACAATCCTCACGATAAAACATAATAATTGATAGCGAAACATATTAAAATAAACTACACAATAAGATCCATTGTAATCTCAAACAAAGAATTAGTTCATTGAATTAAAACTAAGAATCCACTCTTGAATACACATTAAAAGACAAAACTAAGAGTAGAGTAAAGAATAAATCTATTGTCAGCAAATCTCCATCTTCCTCAAGCTCCTGCTCTTGATCTTCAATGGTCTCCAAGTTGCTTCAATCTCCAAAACTAATAAGAAATAGGGTTTTGGTTCTAATATACTCTAATCTAATCTCATGGAATCCTCAAAACTAGCCTCCCAATCCAAGTTAAAATCAAGTATTTATAGTTTTAATGGACACCCTAGCAAGTTAGGCAACTAAGAATCTTATTCTAGCTCAAATTGGACATCAAATAACCAAAATCAGTTGTTTCCCCACCGATTGGCGCGCCCAACACTGTTCCCTGGCCATTTTGGGCGTGCCCCGCGCTACTTTAGCAGAGAATCTGCTGGTCTGGCGCGTCTCGCAATGTTTGTAGTTCATTAATGGCGCGCCCCGCGCCGCTTTATTTTCTGCTGCGACGTCCTTTGGTAAAACAGGCATAACTTTTGATCCGCTAGGATTTATGGGGCTCACCACCTATTAAATCGAAGATATCGATGAGATCTAAAACTTTCATTCTTCAAGAATTGACAGATTCTGGCCGGATCAAGATCGAAATCTGTCTTGAAGTAGATGATATGTAAATTGCAAGTAGGACAACTTTGAGCTTTGATCTTTGTTGATAAAAAGGTCATAACTCTCGCATTCGAGCTCTGATTGGGATGATTCAAGATGTTCCGGAAAGCTAAGAAGTAGATCTACAATAAAATACATGTTCCAAGCCAAGAACATGCATCCAACTTGGTGTTAAAAGCCCTGCAATCTTCCCTTCTTGTATTTACTTGCATATTTTAGTCCAAAAGATGCTTGAATTGCTTTTCCTTGTTTCCGCATGCCAATGTTGTCTCATAGCCTACAAAATAACATAACATGTATGAAATGCACACACAATGCATGCAAAGTAACTACGAAATATAAGTTTAAATAAATAATTCAAGTAATAGGTACCGGATAAGTAGGTTTAAAACCTACTTATCAAATACCCCCAAACTTAAACCGTTACTTGTACTCAAGCAAAAACACAAAACAACAATGCTATGCAATGCAACTAATCTACATGCCTACGAATCCAGCAGTAATGAAAGAAACAAGTCTATTCAACTGGCCTTAGAGAAATCAAGTAAACAAGATAATACATCATATCAAAACAAATCATTAACTTCCCAATCAATCATCAAATCTTAGACTTTTATCACTAATATAGTGCGTGTGTGCTCCACAACAATGCTAACTGATGTAAAATCAAATTTAACACATAACAAATCTCTTCGAAGACATCATATAGTGTAAACTCAAGAAATCCACAAATGAGCTAGATCCTACTAAGATCAAACAATTACCATTATCGAGGGTCAACATGAGATACTTATGCTTTATTTTTCAACTACGGGGACTTTTTGCTCTTATTTCTCATTTTATCCATTTTTTTCCTTTTGGTTTATATACACATAGCTATGCAATATCTTATTCCCTTAGGCTTTTCAATGCTACCTTAACGAGCTTTTGACCAACGACTCCCAGACCATTAAGACCTTAGGGCGCTAGGTGTAAAGACAATCCCCTCGGGCTTACTTACTCAAGTAACAAAGGCCACAAAACTAGACAAGCACGCCACGATGTTTATTCATACTTTTTTTTTCCTTTTTCCTTTTTTTATAGCTTATATACCCCAAATATTCCCCCAAACTTAGGTTATTGTCTAACTTTAGCCATCACTACTTATTCTTGTCATTCTTTCATTCAAACTAGCATTATCCTTTAGAGTCCCATTATATATCAATTTAAACTGAATCAATCAACAAGTTATTTTTACTGTGTTATCCTTATTATACCAGTTTCAAACAGAAAAAGACTCAATTCATAACAAGAAATCACATCAAAGCTCTAATAGTCAGTACTATACTTGTCTACCCAATTCTAATCTCATCATTGACCAAAACAAACTATAAATATCAAACAGCTGGACTCATGCAAGATGTACTAAATTCTATATAAACATAGTAAATTAACTACTATTTTTGAAAGTTTTCAATTTTTTTATTTCAAGAAACTGAATGCAAAAACTAAATGTAACTATACGAACTACAATTGTAAATAACTAATTATATGCAATACGACACGAAAATGCCCCCAAACTTAAACTAGACATTGTCGTCAATGGCTGAAATAGAAAAAAGTAAAGCAGAGGACTTCCCTGAAAATATAGCAATCCTCCTCTTTGTCCCCTAAGTTTGGAGAATATGTTAGACACATGGAACAAATTGGGCACCACACTTGAATTTGGCTTGAATAACCTGTAAAACCATGATAGAAACAATTTTATTAAATCCTAAATAAATGCAAATTCAAAACTACTAATATAAAACCTAATTAAAAAAACTAAAAATTAAACTTGAGTTGCCTCCCAATAAGCGCTTGTTTTATAGTCTCAGCCTGACTTCTTCAATTATCTATCTAATTCCCCTACGAAAATTGAGGAATCCTCCATCCATCAGTAGCAATGTCTGTTTTGGGAGGTTCCCATTTGTAATGGCCATTGAATTTAAGTCACCTAGCATGATCTTTTTAGATAGGATCCCCATTAAGTACGACAAACCACTAGGTGCTTTCCCCATTGTGTCTGTGATCAAATTATGGCATGGATGATTGTCAAACACAACAGGTTCCTCTTCTATCTTCCCTTTCTCGTCTTCACTATGGCTCTAAAGTTTTGCTAGCTCTCATGTCACAAAGAGCTTTGCCGACGACATGACTGCCAATTGGGCATGGTTTTACAAAACTGCCTGGATTCTTGAACTTTGGTGGAGAAGGTACATGGGTCACTATCAAAATCGGCTCATCTTCGTTGGAACTCAAAGTTAGATCTTCCTCGACTTCCTTTTCTTAGTCCCCAAGTGTCTCCTCTCTTTCAAGATCTATATCATTTGGCACATCTGGTTTCAGATTTGGTTCAGGCTCGCCATAAGTCTCGGAATCCATGTCATAGGGCCAAGTGTATTGAGGACAAATGTTTGAGGCATTAAGTAGTTGTTCCACCTGGTTCGCAAAATTTTGACTCGATATCTCTTGATTAATCCTCATCTCCTCACTTGAAGCTATGAACGTGGATATAATTTCCTCCAAATTAGAATGTTCTTCCTGTTGTAGTGGAGGTGGACACGAGAACTCCGGTGAGTATGTTGGATTTGGAACATAAAATTGATCTTGATATGTATGGCTCCATGAAGAATCCGGGTGATACCCCCAATCCTAATAATAGTTGTTGGGATATACATAATTATTGGGGTAATCACTACCATACTGTACCAGCTCAAAATTGATGGCACATTGATGACTCAAATGATTTCCAACACCATAATCACAAGTTACCGCCACACTTTGACGACGTTGTGCTGCAAAAGCGTCTAACCTCCTCGAAAATGTCTCAATCTGTGTTGATAATGCAGAAAGTGTTGCGAGTCGATCAATCTCCGCTCCCCTTGGTTGAGTCATTTTCGTATATGACCATTGATAATTAAATTCCGCCATAGTACATGAGAAGAGAAAAAAAATAAGAAGAGAATTGAATAAAAAGAAAGAAAGAAAAATTGTTTAAAGTAAGACTAATTTGGTTGAAGCTAATATTGGCAAAAAATATTAAACTAATTCCCCAGCAGCGGCGCCAAAAACTTGTTGGGTAAAATCTAGTTACGCACAGCACGCAAGTATACATGGTCAACAAGTAATAAAGTGTAAGTAGAGTATCGTTCCTACGAGAAATTATTTAATAAAAATCACCAAGTACTAACCCGTAACCAACTCAATCTTATTTAAATGATTGAATTTCAAATTATATAATTAAACTACTATTAAATTCCACTAGTTAAATTAAGATTATGGAGATTTAAAATCACAATTTCACTTATTGCTTCATTTAAGTTAACACATTTCTCATCAATTATTCTCTATCCTGAATTGTTAATCAAGAACACTAAAGCAGATAAAACTACCTCACGATGCATAATGCCCATACTCACTTAAATCCACAGATGATAGAATTAAGCAAGACACCCTAATTAACTAATCTACTATATCTCAATGTGAATTACAATTAAAAAGGATTTAAAGCACAAGTTCTCTATAAGATTACATATGGCGTAAAGACATATCTCTATCCTAAACACAAATTATGAATTCCATCTATGCAGAAATCACAAACACATGCCATCATGATCAGATCTAAACCTATACTTCATCTCTTGAGTTCATATAGATTATCACGGTAATTGATGGCCAATCAATTAAAGAATTAATTCCAAATCACAATAGACAATCCTCACGATAGAACATAATAATTGATAGCGAAGCATATTAAAATAAACTACACATTAAGATCTATTGTAATCTCAAACAAAGAATTAGTTCATTGAATTAAAACTAAGAATCCATACTTGAATACACATTAAAAGACAAAACTAAGAGTAGAGTAAAGAATAAATCTGTTGTCAGCAAATCTCCATCTTCCTCAAGCTCCTACTCTTGATCTTCAATGGTCTCCAAGTTGCTTCAATCTCCAAAACTAATAAGAACTAGGATTTTGGTCCTAATCTACTCTACTCTAATCTCATGAAATTCTCAAAACTAGCCTCCCAATCCAAGTTAAAATCAAGTATTTATAGTTCTAATGGACACCCTAGCAAGTTAGGCAACTAAGAATCATATTCTAGCTCAAATTGGACATCAAATAACACAAATCAGTTGTTTTCACGCCGATCGCATACCTAACGCTGTTCCTAAGCCATTTAAATGCGGCGCATCGTACTCTTAGAAGAGAATTGCTGGCGGCGCCCCAGCGCCGTTTGTAGTTCATTTATGGTGCGCCCCGCGCCGCTTTATTTTCTGCTGCGACGTCCTTTGGTAAAACATGCATAACTTTTGATCCGCTATGAGTTATGGGGCATGACACCTATCAAATCGAAGATATCGACAAGATATACAACTTTTATTCTATGAGAATTGACAAATTCTGGCCGGATTAAGATCGAATTCGGGCTTGAAGTAGATGATATGTAAATTGCAAGCAGGACAACTTTGAGCTTTGATCTTTGTTGATAAAAAGGCCATAACTCTCGCATCCGAGCTCCAATTGGGATGATTCAAGATGTTACGGAAAGCTAAGAAGTAGATCTACAATAAAATCCAAGTTCCAAGCCAAGAACATGCATCCAACTTGGTGTTAAAAGCCCTTCAATCTTCCCTTCTTATATTTGCTTGTATATTTTAGTCCAAAAGATGTTTGAATTGCTTTTCCTTGCTTCCTCATGCCAATGTTGTGTCATAGCCTACAAAATAACATAACATGTATGAAATGCACACACAATGCATGCAAAGTAACTACAAAACATAGGTTTAAATAACTAATTCAAGTAATAGGTACCGGATAAGTAGGTTTAAAACCTACTTATCACGAGGCTCAGGAAGAGAAGCTACTTCAAGTGCTCAGACAGTATAAAACAACCTTGGGGTGGTCTATTGCAGATATTAAAGGTATCAGTCCATCTTTTTGAATGTACAAAATCCTACTCGAGGAGGGGTCTAAGCCTTCCATCGAACATCAGCGGCGGTTAAATCCCATTATAAAAGAGGTGGTCTAAAAAGAAATAATCAAATTGCTAGATGCGGGCATTATCTACCTAATCTCTGACAGTCCATGGGTGAGTCCTATCCAATATGTACCAAAGAAGGGCGACATGACAGTTGTATTAAATGAGAATAATGAGCTTATTCCCACCAGAACAGTGACTGGATGGAGGGTATGTATGGACTATAGGAAGCTGAACAAGTCCACCCATAAGGATCATTTCTCACTGCCCTTCATTGACCAAATGCTCGACATATAAGCCGACCATGAATTCTATTGTCTCCTGGACGGATACTCGGGCTACAATCAAATTACTATAGCACCTGAAGATCAGGAGAAAATTACATTTACATGTCCTTATGGGACCATTATACATTATACATGCTCTGAGCATATCTTCTAGTGTTTGGATAGTTCTCTCGCTTTGTCCGTCATTTTGAGGATGGTAAGCTGTGCTCATTCTCAGCTGTGTTCCCAAACATTCTTGTAATCGTTTTTAGAAATTAGACATGAAATGTGGATCTCTATTTGATACAATGGACACAGGTACATCGTGTCTTGACACAATTTCCTTCACGTACAATTTTGCCAACCGATCTAGGGTAAATCTAATCTTGATTGGTAAGAAGTGTGCTGACTTCGTCGATCAATCAACAATCACCCAAACTGCGTCATAACCTTGTTGGGTCGTTGGAAGACCTACCACAAAATCCATTATGATATGCTCCCATTTCCATTCTGGTATCTCCAACGATTGTAATAATCCGCTTGGCCTTTGATGTTCAGCTTTGACTTTCTGACACGTTAAACATTTTGCCACACATTCAGCCACATCCTTCTTCATATTCGGCATGAAAAAATGATGTCTAAGATCCTAGTACATTTTTGTACTTCCAGGGTGAATCGAATATCTTGAGTTGTGAGCTTCACTCAGAACTCCCTCTTTAACTTTCGGTACTGGCGGAACCCAAATTCTCCCTTTAAATTGAAGTATCCTTTCAGAATCGATTTTGAATTTGCTTTCCTCCCCTTCAGATACTTTTTGTTTTATCTTTTTGCATTCTTAATCCCGAAGTTGTGCATTCTTCACTTTATCTATCAACGTTGAATCATTTCCTATCTGGAACAACTTTTCATCGGATTTTGTCAGATATCTAATTTCCAACTCCATCTTAGCCATTTCCTACACTAGCTTCTCCTGAGCAATCAATAACATTAACTTCTCCCATCCCTTCTTGCCTAAAGCATCAGCAACAACATTCGCCTTTCCTGGATGGTAGAAAATCTCGCAATCATAGTCTTTGATCAGTTCCAACCATCTTCTTTGTCGCATGTTCAAATCTTTTTGTGTAAAGATATACTTCAGGCTTTTATTGTGACGCCCTCAAAATAGGTATACATCACCCATCTTGAGTCGCCAAATACATGGTACAAAATTCAAATACAACTTAATTATACAACAGTCGTGTAAAATACGACTAAACATATACTGTGAGTTTTAATACAAATATTGTCATCTAGACAATATACAAACTCAATGGGGTCCTTATTACATTTATTATTACACTATTTCATAGAATAGTGAGGACTACTAATGCTATCATCCTGACCGTCTACTCTATTTCCTCGACTAGTCCTTTTACGTTCTCATTTCTTGAAGAGAACAATAAAAGCAAAAGGGTGAGCTCAACTAGCCCAAGAAGAAATATTATGACTAAGATATTGCGTAATAAATTATCATTAGCCTTCAACAAAGTTGTTAAACCGATAAAATATAACAAACATCAAGTTTAATCTGCGGTAACAAGAAATCCATTAGAAGAGTCAAGTAGAGAATAAAATCTACTATCTTCTATGATTTAAAAGGTTTTTCATGACTTTCATCGCTGAAACTCAGCTTAATAAATAATCCACATCATCGAATCACCCCTGCACTATGGCCAAGGATATTCTTTAGTATCACAACCACAAATTATCCATGGACTACAGCCAAGGACATTCGTGTATTCATTAATGGTCATGATCATGCCAACAACTGTCCATCAATGTACTACGGGCAAATGAGGACTTTTTACCACATCATTTGTAACATTACTACCATGATTACAAGAATAATCCACGATCATAATCATACCAAGTCCATCTATGCACTTTCACAGCCCCACGTATTGACTTTCAACAAAATATAAACATGAGGATGATGACAATGATATAAGAATTCAATAAAACAAGTTCAAGAATTAATTTATCCAGAACTAATAACTTCCAAATTGTCAACATGATATTGCTTTGTAGAGTAAAATTCAAGAATGCTCGTAAGAATATTTCCATGAAAAGATATCGGATGAAGCAGCAAATATCGAGGATATTCCACTAATTTCATGGAGTATAGAAGTCAAAACTTTAACCAACCGAGTATAATAACAAATGGAATAACAAAAGAAATCACCATGCATGCGGTACTTCACATGAGCAGAGTTATTCCAATAGAATAATAAATAACGGAACCAGTCATGCAAAATTACACCGCCTGCGGATGTTCCAACGTATAATAAAGATTTTAACCAGTCCGGCGTAAACGCATGCATATGATATTCCAATGAATGTAATAATAAAAAGATGGAACCAGTCCGGCGTAAAATGCATGATAGGATATTCCAAAGAATAATAAATAAAGAATGGAACCGAATTCCTAAAGAGCGTACGCATATAGGATGTTCCAAATGAATAATAAATAAAGAATAGAACCGTGTCCCAAGGTAAAACGCATGCAGCGGGATGTTCCAATGAGAATAATAAATAATGGAATAACAGAAGAATTTCACCAAGTATAGGGTATCCCGCGTATACAGGTTATTCCAACAGAATAATAAAGAATGGAATAACAAAAGAGTTTCACCAATAAGAAAGAAAGAATACCCCTAACGAGTACAACAAATAATATCCCTTACCTTAAGAAGAAGAGTACTGGATATATGAGTAGTGAAGTAGCATAATACTTTTCTTCTTTCTCTCTATAGTTTATCTCTCTAGAGTTTCAGTGAATTCGTAAGAAATAATGAAGGAATGAGCTTCTATTTAAGAAAAATGGACTACATAGTAACTAACTAATGAACGGTCCAGATTGATTTACTTTAATCTGACGGTCCATATTTAAAGCAAAATCTTTTAAATAAAATATAATATATTCTATTTATAATCTAATAAAACGAATAACTTTATAAAAGATTTTACTATGCGAATACTATGCAGACACTATGCAAACACTATGCAGGCACTATGCAAATACTATACATAATAAAATATAATATATTCTAATTATTGTCTAATAAAACAGATAACTTTATAAAAGTATTATGTTTTATATAAAAAGTTTTTCTGTTTTATTACATTAATAATACTAATAAAATAAAATTGAGTGACTTATTACGTAAGCATCAATAATCAATACCGTAATGTTACTATCTGACCCTAGCACGTATTCATCGTACTTTTAACAAGGGTGTTTTCAACGATTAACGGTAAAACTTCCGCCGTTATTTTCATAAAAATATTTTTGTCGTTTATTCAATTCGACAATAATTCCGTTGTGGGGTCTACCAATGATTGTACCGTCGTACGGATATTCCCCGACAAAAAGAATATTCCCCAACTAATCGAATATTCCCCGACACAACGAATATTTTATATCAACTTGCTTACTTTGCAATTTTTTTTTTCATATATTACCCTTAACTTTAAACTTTTATCAATTTAACTATTTACCAAAATAGAAAAATTGAAAACTTTTATTTCATAAAATTCGGGGTCTCACAATCACCCCTCCTTATGAAATTTTGCCCTCGAAATTTACGTACGTACCTGATATTCGAAGAGATGAGAATACCTTGCTTTCTTTTCGGATTGTACCTTCCCGGTTATATCCTCTGTATCATGATTTTTCCATTGCTCATCTCCTGTATTTCAGATATCATTCTAGAATATATCTTCAAAACAAAGGTTAATTGACATATCACAATTTATCAACTTATGAGGTAAACAATTTCAACTTAGGTAAGTCACACACTAGCGAAGTATATAACTCGTCTCTCCCCTCCTAGTTCTAGACTCTTATCTCCGCCAGCGACCATATCCCTAAGCTCTGATACCAAATGTGACGCCCCCAAAATAGGTATACATCACCCATCTTGAGTCGCCAAATACATGGTACAAAATTCAAATACAACTTAATTATACAACAGTCGTGTAAAATACGACTAAACATATACTGTGAGTTTTAATACAAATATTGTCATCTAGACAATATACAAACTCAATGGGGTCCTTATTACATTTATTATTACACTATTTCATAGAATAGTGAGGACTACTAATGCTATCATCCGGACCGTCACTCTATTCCCTGACTAGTCCCTGCTACGTTCTCATTTCCTGAAGAGAACAATGAAAGCAAAAGGGTGAGCTCAACTAGCCCAAAGAAGAAATATTATGACTAAGATAATGCGAATAAATTATCATTAGCTTTCAAAGTGTTGAACCGATAAAATATAACAAACATCAAGTTTAACAAAGAATGAACAAGCAATCCATTAGAAGAGTCAAGTAGAGAATAAAATCTACTATCTTCTATGATTTAAAAGGTTTTTCATGACTTTCATCGCTGAGACACAGCTTATAAAATAATCCACATCATCGAATCACCCCTGCACTACGGCCAAGGATATTCTTTAGTATCACGACCACAAATTATCCATGCACTACAGCCAAGGACATTCATGTATTCATTAATGGTCATAATCATGCCAAAAACTGTCCATCAATGCACTACGGGACAATGAGGACTTTCACCACATCATTTGTAACATTACGGTCATGATTACACCGAATAATCTTGATCATAATCTTACCAAGTCCATCTATGCACTACAGGCCACAGATGACTTTCAACAAAATATAAACATGAGGATGATGACAATGATATAAGAATTCAATAAAACAAGTTCAAGAATTAATTTATCCAGGAACTAATAACGTCCAAATTGTCAACATGATCTTTGCTTTATGCAAAGAAAATTCAAGAATGCTCGAAAGAATATTTCCATGAAAAGATATCTTTGGATGAAGCACAAATATCGAGGATATTCCACTAATTTCATGGAGTATAGAAGTCAAAACTTTAACCAACCGAGTATAATAACGAATGGAATAACAAAAGAAATCACCATGCATGCGGTATTATTGCATAGATAAGTTATTCCAATGAATAATAAATAACTGGAACCAGTCGAGCAAAAAATGCACCGCATACGATGATGTTCTAACGAGAATAATAAAGAGCGGAACCAGTCCCAAAATAAACGCATGAGCAGTGATATTCCAAAGAAGAATAATAATAAAGACGAAACCGAGGTTGGCGTAAAATGCATGACAGGGATATTCCAATGTAATAATAAATAAAGAATGGAACCAGGTCCGGCGTAAAACGCACAGACATGATGTTCCAACAGAATAATAAATAAAGAATGGAACCAGGTCCGGCGTAAAACGCACAGACAGGATGTTCCAACAGGATAATAAATAATGGAATAACAGAAGAATTTCACCAAGTATAGGGTATCCCGCGTATACAGGTTATTCCAACAGAATAATAAAGAATGGAATAACAAAAGAGTTTCACCAATAAGAAAGAAAGAATACCCCTAACGAGTACAACAAATAATATCCCTTACCTTAAGAAGAAGAGTACTGGATATATGAGTAGTGAAGTAGCAGAATACTTTTCTTCTTTCTCTCTATAGTTTATCTTTCTAGAGTTTCAAAGAATTAAGTAAGAAATAATGAAGGAATGAGCTTCTATTTATAGAAAAATGGACCCATTGCATAAGTAACTAACTCATGAACGGTCCAGATTGATTTACTTTAATCTGATGGTCCATATTTAAAGCAAAATCTTTTAAATAAAATATAATATATTCTATTTATAATCTAATAAAATGAATAACTTTATAAAAGATTTTACTATGCAAATACTATGCAGGCACTATGCAAACACTATCGCAGCACTATACAAATACTATGCATAATAAAATATAATATATTCTAATTATTGTCTAATAAAATGATAACTTTATAAAAGTATTATGTTTTATATAAAAAGCTTTTCTGTTTTATTACATTAATAATACTAATAAAACAAAACTGAGTGACTTATTACGTAAGCATCAATAATCAATACCGTGTGTTATAATACAACCACGCGTATTACTATACTTTTAATATCGGGTGTTTCAACAGCTTAATTCGCAAAACTTCCGTAGTTATTTTCATAAAAATATTTTTTGCCGTTTTCTCAATCCGAAATAATAATTACATTGTGGGGTCCACTAATGATTGTACCTTGCATTTGGATATTCCCCATAATAAAAAGAATATTCCCACTAATTGAATATTCCCCAAGCAACGTAATATTTTATATCAACTTGCTTACTTTGCAAAATTTTTTTTCATATATTACCCTTAACTTTAAACTTTTATCAATTTAACTATTTACCAAAATAGAAAAATTGAATACATTTATTTTATAAAATTCGAGGTCTCACAATCACCCCTCCTTATGAAATTTCGCCCTCGAAATTTACGTACGTACCTGATATTCGAAGAGATGAGAATACCTTGCTTTCTTTTCGGATTGTACCTTCCCGGTTATATCCTCTGTATCATGATTTTTCCATTGCTCATCTCCTGTATTTCAGATATCATTCTAGAATATATCTTCAAAACAAAGGTTAATTGACATATCATAATTTGTTAACTTATCAAGTAAACAATTTTAGCTTAGGTAAGTCACACACTAGCGAAGTATATAACTCGTCTCTCCCCTCCTAGTTCTAGACTCGTTTCTCCGCCAGCGACCATATCCCTAAGCTCTAATACCAAATGTGACGCCCCCAAAATAGGTATACATCACCCATCTTGAGTCGCCAAATACATGGTACAAAATTCAAATACAACTTAATTATACAACAGTCGTGTAAAATACGACTAAACATATACTGTGAGTTTTAATACAAATATTGTCATCTAGACAATATACAAACTCAATGGGGTCCTTATTACATTTATTATTACACTATTTCATAGAATAGTGAGGACTACTAATGCTATCATCTGGACCATCACTCCGTTCCCCGACTAGTCCCTGCTACGTTCTCATTTCCTGAAGAGAACAATGAAAGCAAAAGGGTGAGCTCAACTAGCCCAAAGAAGAAATATTATGACTAAGATAATGCGAATAAATTATCATTAGCCTTCAACAGATGTTAAATCGATAAATATAACAAACATCAAGTTTAATCTGCAATGTAACAAGCAATCCATTGAAGAAGAGTCAGTAGAGAATAAAATCTACTATCTTCTATGATTTAAAAGGTTTTTCATGACTTTCATCGCTGAGACACAGCTTATTAAATAATCCACATCATCGAATCACCCCGCACTACTTCTGGCGAGGATATTCTTTAGTATCACGACCACAAATTATCCATGCACTACTGACCAAGGACATTCATGTATTCATTAATGGTCATAATCATGCCAAAAACTGTCCATCAATGCACTACGGGACAATGAGGACTTTCACCACATCATTTGTAACATTACGGTCATGATTACACTCAATAATCTTGATGTCATAATCTTACCAAGTCCATCTATGCACCACAGGCCACAGATGACTTTCAACAAAATATAAACATGAGGATGATGACAATGATATAAGAATTCATAAAACAAGTTCAAGAATTAATTTATCCGAGGAACTAATAACGTCCAAATTGTCAACATGATACTTCTTTGTAGAGTAAAAAATTCAAGAATGCTCGAAAAGAATATTTCCATGAAAAGATCTTTGGATGAAGCACAAATATCAAGGATATTCCACTAATTTCATGGAGTATAGAAGTCAAAACTTTAACCAACCGAGTATAATAACGAATGGAATAACAAAAGAAATCACCATGCATGCGGTACTTGGCAGATAGACAAGTTATTCCAACGAATAATAAATAATCGGAACCAAGTCGGTAAAATTAAAGACCGAACATGATGTTCCAACAGAATAATAAAGAAGGGAACCAGTCCAAATAAAAACACGCAATGGATATTCAAATGTAATAATAAATAAAGAATGGAACCGGTCCCACGAAACGTAAAAGCATACGACGTGATGTTCCAATGAATAATAAATAAAGAATGGAATCGGGTTTGGCAAAAAGCGCATGCAGACAAGATGTTCCAACAGAATAATAAATAATGGAATAACAGAAGAATTTCACCAAGTATAGGGTATCCCGCGTATATAGGTTATTCCAACAGAATAATAAAGAATGGAATAACAAAAGATGTCAGGAATAAGCATGTGAATGCTATTCCTATTTATATATGATTTGATTATGATATATATGTATATGAATGAATAATATGCAAGTATGTTTGCATTAAGAAAAGCTATAAAGTCCTTTGATAGATAATAGAAATATATGTACAAGGACTTAGAATGAATTGATCAAATATGTTAGGTTGATCCTACATCAGCAAAACAACTTTGTAAAGTCCTTAAAAAGAAATGATGTACAAGGACTATAAATATAGAAAGATCAAGCTTGTTAGGTTGATCTTATGATGTAATAGATAAAGCTAGTCGATCGTCGAACCTTTTGCACATGAGTAAGTCGTGAGTGCGCGGTGAGTCAAGGTTAACTCTGGAGCTATCGAGGCGTAATAGGAGTATGCAAGATAGTAGATCTCGGAGTTAAATAGATCGCCGGAGAAATGAAGAAGGATCGTAGTGTATCGAGAAAAGCTTCCTCGGGATCGTAGTGTCTTTGAGGAAGTCATGTTCGAATCGTAGAGGCAAATTACTACCTAAGAGCCGAACGATCATCTGCCAAAGCTAAGTCTGAAACGTAGACTACACTCAGAGTCGTAGAGCCTAGTGATGCTGAAGCCAAGTCAAGGATCGTAGACTACACTCTAAGTTCGTAGAGTCCATTGAGTGCATATAGAGATTATAGTCGGGCAAGATCAGATGAAGACAACAAGCACAAGGCAGAAATCGTAGAGTGTCAAGATCTGATCTCAGGATCGTAGTGTCTGCACAGCCAAAGCTGAATCGTAGAGTGCAGAACTACGACTCCAATAGAAGTGCTCACAATGCCAAGTCAGAATCGTAGAGTAGATACGGTTCTCAAAGAATGAGTACTCCCAGAATATCCAAAGGTACAAAACCTCTGGTTGGCACTGCAAAGATGCAATCCACAGAAAGGGAACCAGAGAGAACTCAACGAATGACATGCAGGCTAACAGAAGATCTCAACACAAACCTAATCAGCATTAAGATTGAGGTGTAAGGCCATTCGTGATGAAGTCCTCCACAAGGAGATCCAAAGAAGACTTCAGAAGTTGACTAAGGAAAGTCAGCTTATGCAGTAGCTATCAAGTGTAAAGAAGACAACGATCTTGGAAGCAACCAAGATCGTAGTGTTTGTCAGCTAAAGAAAGAACTGATGGAAGGTGAACCGAGATCTTGGTCGACAAGAAGAAGCGAGCTAAAGTGATTAAGTGCGAGGTCGGTTCATTGATGATAAGTGAGCGGAAGATCACTAGGAGAAAGCAAGTTGGACGCGCCACAAATCTAAAGTGTCTTGATATTCAGAAGGGGACTAGAGCAAGGAATTAGGCCATCGATGATCGAAACGATCGAAGCAAATGAAGTATTCAAGCACCGCTGTCAATGAAGAGGTGTTCTTCAGTGAAGATCCAAGCAACACTCTTCAGGATCGTAGTGTTAACCCTACCAGTCAACGAGCAACAATCAACAAGACACTACGATTAGGTCCTTGAAGACATGCATCAGAATCATAGAGTCCGAATAACTGAAGACTGAAGCATTGGTAAAGGTTCAATCTGAAGGGTAATATTTGGACAAGTGCTTATTGAGAGCATCGATGCAATAGGACAACCTCTGATCGAGAAATCAGAAAGAGGTAATAAAGTCTTCGACCTACCCAAGACAGTAAAGTGATACATCTGACAGGGTAGGTGAAACAATGAAGCTACAAACATCGTAAAAAAAGTATGACAAGTCACATCAAGCGATCTACATCAAAGCAACTTGAGATTGTGTGAAGATATTTGAATAGCCTTCAAGTTACTTTCCAATGGAAGGATTGGGAAGAAGTATAAATGAGAAAGAGCTTCAAAGATCCAAGGTTCTTTGGAGTTATCGATTTTTGGAGAAAGGTGGGTGATCTAAACCATGTGATAGTGAGTCAGAAGGCTCACTCTACGATCCACCAAGAACACTCGGAAGTCGAATCGAGAAAGAAGTAGAAGTGTGAGTTCTACTATGTAGAAGTGAGAGTTCTACTACATGAAGTGTGTTCTGAACTGCCGAGAGAAAAGAGAGCATCATGCCATCTTGATGTCTATCATGGGAAGACTCTAAGTACAATAGAGAAGAGCTTAAGGTCATCTTAGCAAGTCCATCATAAGAAGGCGTCGAGTAGCAAGAAGGGAGATCACAAATGCCATCTTGGTGTTAAGCATGAGAAAGCTTCTAAGTACCTAACAGAAGAGCTTACAGTCATCTTAGAAGCCTCTCATGTGTAGCCATCAAGTACCAAGAAGAATGATCTTCAAGGCAGTTCATCAAGGGGTCATCCGGTGTAGTTGAGCAACCTAAAAAGCTGAGCATCATGCAACACTCAACTGCTCCTCAAGGATGATCAAGCTAAGCTGCTAAGGATAGAAGATGTTCAGAGCATGAAGACATCTTAGCAGCAAATTTCAACACCGACTCCAACAACAACAAACAAACAACTCAACAAAGCCGTGGATTCTGAGGGTCCTTGTCCGGAGGGACTAAATGAAGCAGGGGGCGAGGGTCCTTGTCCAGAAGGACTAAACGAAGTTCCAAGCCTGCTGGGCTTGAAGAGTTCCTAGGGAACTAGAAGAGTCCCAAGGCTGTTGGGCTTGAAGAGTTCTTAGTGAATCAAAGTTCCAAGGTCAGCGGCCTTGAAGGAATTGTAGAGATTCGGTCTTGCCGCTTCCTTAGTGGAAATCACCTTTAGTTGAAAGCGAAAGAGTGGATTAGGAGCTTGAGTCTCTGAACTACTTAAAACCTCTTGTGTCTTTTACATTATGTCATTTACATTATGTCTATAACTGCTATAACTGCTATGTATGTTTTAACTGCTTACAACTAAACTAACCCAACGAACAATGTATGTATGATTATGAATATATTAATGAAGGGGAATCTTTTACTTATTCCGTTGTGCTTGAAAAGATTCTTATGTTTGTCATATACTCTAATATGAACAATACATCATAAACCAGAAAAGTATTTGAAATAAAAGGATCTATTCAACCCCCCCTTCAGATCTATTGTGCCTACTCGGGAACTAACAATTGGTATCAGAGCAGGTTCTCATGCTATATTCAAAAGCTAATCGCTTTGAGTCTGATCCTAGGCACTAACATTGTTCTAAACTTAGTTTAGTAGTAAGTAACTTGTTATATCCAGAAGAGCTCACACATTGGAAATATTGTGTATAGGTAAAAATGTGTATACACCTGAAGCTGCTCAGATTGGTCCATATCCTCGATTATTATATCAACAAGACCAATCCTAGTTTGCAGTCAATCTTGTAGTCTGAAGACCAGATGAGAGAAAGAGAGCAAGAGACATCAGCGACAAAGAGTAAAGCATTCATCAGTCTGAAAGATGAAGAGGTCACGCATACTAAGAAATGCTGATCGAGAGGAGAAAGAAGATCTTCTCAAACCTATGAGTGACCAACCATCAACTGGGTGCTATCTTTGTAAACTCAAAGATGTCAAAGATCTTAATGCTACGATTCTCTTGATCTATATCTTTAAGACCACTACTGATTGATTAAAGGACAGCAAGAGCAATAAGATGTCAGGAGCAAAAGTAAAACCATGCACATCAATACCCAAACTCAGTATATCTTCAATAAATGACTGTTTCGTTACTAACAGTAAAAAGGTACGGTTCCTCACTATTATAAATGCACATCATTATTGCATCTTCTTATGAACTATAACAGTATTCTGTCAAGGAGTCATAATCTACCTAAAAAGGTGAAGAGAGAAAGTAACATGAGGATAGAAACTCAAATGACTATAAACTTTCTCTCCATCCAAGTTTTGGGTTGAAGATGATATCTTGAAGGAAGTCTAAAATAGGTCATAAGAGCATCACAGACCTAATGAACGTTATGTGAAGTAATCTTTTCTTATGGGTTAGTATGTATGTACAAGCCTATGTTCAAGTGTTTGACAACACACATAAGTATGATCAGTTCTGCAAGAGGATCTTGCTGACTTGTAGAAACTGATCACCTCAATGAATCAACTAGATACTCCTAAAATCGTAGAGATGATTCTCACTCTGTAAACACTTAAACATTATGAACATAACTCAGTGAATGATGAAACCATCATAGATAGAGAATGTGTTATTAAATGCCATATCCACACACACCTCACCAAAGATGCATCTCGAAATATATTATCATAAGATAGTTGCATGTATGGATATGTCTGTTGATGATAAATATGATGATTATCCAAATAAGAGGAACAGGGGTTTAGAAAACTAACCTAGTAGGACCCATTTAACTATGGGTACCAAAAATAGAAATATATTTAAAGCTGCAGGTATTTGGTCAGTCTGACCACACTAAGGAATGATGAAGTAGAAGACTTCAGTCAAGAAGATACGACCAACAGAAGGCTATGGACTGTTCAGAAATGAGTCTGATAAAGTTCCTATATGTCCAAGCCTGTCCTTGAAGACCCTCTGAGCTAACCAGAATGGAGCTCACATGGCTGCATATCTGTATATGGGAGCATGCCACGAAATAGAAGATAAAGAGGATTCTATGTGCCCATATCAAGAAAGACATGCTTTATGGAAAGGATCCTCAAGGGAAGCTCACAACAGAAGATCATCGAGCTTAAGATAAAAGGAGTTCTTTATGAAGCAGAACTTCTCAAAACAAAGGACTATCAAAGAAGACTACGTTAAGTAGTCTTTGTCGAATGATCGTAGAGTGATCAATCCCGAAAATACTCATCTCTACGACATACAAGGAAAACAAAAGCAACGATGATGATTCCGATCGAGGAGGAGAAATGTTTGGGCAACCTTCAAATGAACATGAAGAAGGAATCACATCTATCTGAGAAGACAACATCAACAATGGGGGAGCAGTGATCTGTTAAGGAATAACAGCACTATTAAACCTAGAAGAGATGTACCAGCTAAAGAGTCCCAAAACTTTGTGGCTGATGAACCAAATGAAGATCCATAGTCAGTAGGAACGTCTCAAAATGTACTACTGATGACCCTTCAGCCACCCAATTCATAATCGTGAAGTTCCTACGATTAAACACATGATCGTAGTGTAAGAGAAGAAGGACACCACTATTTCAGAAATGCAGATATCCAGAGCTGGTAGAAAGACTTCCCCATCAGAAAAGGTCTAATGAGATGTCATTGAAAATCATTGTCTTAGTACTTCATCTAGAGAGCGCCTCAGGGACAAACCTGACCCTTAGCTCACTCTAAGAGGTTGGCCCTTCCTGAGCTACCTTATCACAGAAGGAATGCTTGATCTAGTTCATCTCAAAAGAACCAAGTCAGTCAACAATCGTAGAGTTGAGTTTGAAAAGGACTAAACGATCGTAGTGCAACTGCAACGATCGTAGAAGACAACTCAACGATCGTAGTTCTATCAAAGGGTACTCCAATTCACAAGGAGCATGAAGAATGAGACATCTGCTAAGCTATTCAAGTTAAGGAGATAAGTTCGAATACATCAGTGATTGAGCTATGCTGCATCAAAGTAAGGAGGAAAGACGAAGCTATCCACTGCAGATTCTCTCAGAAATTGATCGTTGAGTCAACAAATGAAATCGTAGAGTTTATAGCTATCTCATCATGTTACTCTAAGAATCAAAAGGTCAATGGTCAAAGCCACGTCAATTAAACGTCTACTCCTCTAATAACTGAAAAGTTGTGGGGAGTTACAGCTCATTACTGGGTAACATGCAATCAATAGACAGTTGACACATCACTGAGTATGCAAAGTTAGAAGGAACTGCCATAAAGACAAGTTCAAATCTGCAGACAGTTACCAAAAGATATCGAACCTTTCTCCCTCCCATTTTCAAAACCCTATAAAGCTTTTCAAGAGCAAAATCAGTTAACCCCCAGAGCCTTACCAACCGAGCATGACCATCTCGCGCAAATCTCTAAATCAAACACCCACAGTCTTCAAACTATTCAAATGGAGAACTGGCAAGTAATCACCGGCATTCAGCTTGGAACCAAATCGTTTGAGAAATCGGAGAAGAAGTTTAGGGACATATTTAGACTCGTAAAGGAAGCTGGGTTTTCAGAATGTCTCGAGGCAAATACTCGTGTATACATTAACTTGGTTAAGAAGTTCTACTCAAACGTCTAAATAAACTCTGAACTCTATCTACCAAGGTTAAAGGTCAGATTCTAAAGCTGAAATCTTCTGACTTTAATCAATGTCTAGGTTTCCCTAGCCAAGGGCTGAAGAACCTTGAAGATGTCAACAATGAGCAAGCGAAGGAGTTGATGGGACATTCGTGTATTCTTTAGTATCACGACCACAAATTATCTATGCACTATAGCCAAGGATATTCGTGTATTCATTAATGGTTATGATCATGCCAACAACTATCCATCAATGCACTACGGGACAATGAGGACTTTTACCACATCATTTGTAACATTACGGTCATGATTACAAGAATAATCCTCGCCATAATCATACCAAGTCCATCTATGCACTATAGGCCACAGATGACTTTCAACAAAATATAAACATGAGGATGATGACAATGATATAAGAATTCAATAAAACAAGTTCAAGACTTAATTTATCCAGGAACTAATAACGTCCAAATTGTCAACATGATCTTTGCTTTATAAAAGTAAAATTCAAGAATGCTTGAAGAATATTTCCATGAAAAGATCTTTGGATGAAGCGCAAATATCAAGGATATTCCACTAATTTCATGGAGTATAGAAGTCAAAACTTTAACCAACCGAGTATAATAACGAATGGAATAACAAAAGAAATCACCGCGTGCATGCATGCAGACTTAGCGATAGATAAGTTATTCCAATGAGAATAATAAATAACGGAACCGAATCGAGCAAAATTCACAAGCAGATGTTCCAATAGAATAATAAAGACGGAACCGGTCCTAGAGTAAAGCACGTATACGATATTCCAACAGAATAATAATAAAGATTTTAACCAGTCCTGCGTAAAATGCATGAGATGTGAATATTCCAACAGGATAATAAATAAAGAATGGAACCAGTCCCAAGTAAAACACACAGATGTGGATGTTCCAAATGTAATAATAAATAAAGAATGGAACTAGGTCCTATGTAAAATGCACACACAGGATGTTCCAATGTAATAATAAATAATGGAATAATGTAAGAATTTCACTAAGTATAGGTATCCTCCAGCGTATCTGAGTTATTCCAATGAATAATAAAGAATGGAATAACAAAAGAGTTTCACCAATAAGAAAGAAAGAATACCTAACGAGTACAACAAATAATATCCCTTACCTTAAGAAGAAAGTCTTGGATATATGAGTAGTGAAGTAGCGAATACTTTTCTTCTTTCTCTCTATAGTTTATCTCTCTAAAGTTTCAAAGACTTCGTAAGAAATAATGAAGGAATGAGCTCTATTTATAGAAAAATGGATCATAAGAACTAACTCATGAACGGTCTGAGATTGATTTACTTTAATCTGACGGTCCATATTTAAAGCAAAATCTTTTAAATAAAATATAATATATTCTATTTATAATCTAATAAAACGAATAACTTTATAAAAGATTTTACTATGCAAATACTATCATGCAGTATTATCTGAAAACACTATCAGTACTATACAAATACTATGCATAATAAAATATAATATATTCTAATTATTATCTAATAAAATTGATAACTTTATAAAAGTATTATGTTTTATATAAAAAAGCTTTTCTGTTTTTATTACATTAATAATACTAATAAAACAAAACCGAGTGACTTATTACGTAATCATCAATAATCAATACTAGTGTGCTACTATACAACTGACTATGCGTATTCATCGTACTTTTAACACCGGTGTTTCAACAGTTAACAGTAAAACTTCCAACTTCCGTTATTTTCATAAAAATATTTTTGTCTTTTCTCAATCCGAATAATAATTCCGTTGTAGGGGTCCACCAATGATTGTATCATTGTCACGGATATTCCCAAACAAAAAGAATATTCTCTGACTAATCAAATATTCCCCGACACAACAAATATTTTATATCAACTTGCTTACTTTGCAATTTTTTTTTCATATATTACCCTTAACTTTAAACTTTTATCAATTTAACTATTTACCAAAATAGAAAAATTGAAAACTTTTATTTCATAAAATTCGGGGTCTCACAATCACCCCTCCTTATGAAATTTTGCCCTCGAAATTTACGCACGTACCTGCTATTCGAAGAGATGAGAATACCTTGCTTTCTTTTAATTGTACCTTCCCTAAGCTATATCCTCTCAGTATCATAATTTTTCCATTGCTCATCTCCTGTATTTCAGATATCATTCTAGAATATATCTTCAAAACAAAGGTTAATTGAAATATCACAATTTGTCAACTTATGAGGCAAACAATTTCAGCTTAGGTAAGTCACACACTAGCGAAGTATATAACCTCTCTCCCTCCTAGTTCTGTAGACTCTTATCTCCGCCAAATGACCATATCCTAAGCTCGATACCAAATGTGGCGCCCCAAAATAGGTATACATCA
The DNA here is from genome assembly GCA_020205615.1 of Panax quinquefolius. NCBI lineage: Eukaryota > Viridiplantae > Streptophyta > Magnoliopsida > Apiales > Araliaceae > Panax > Panax quinquefolius. The sequence continues at coordinate 119,572,569 of CM035172.1, read as the reverse complement.
CCCATCTTGAGTCGCCAAATACATGGTACAAAATTCAAATACAACTTAATTATACAACGATGCGTGTAAATACGACTAAACATATCTTGTGAGTTTTAATACAAATATTGTCATCTAGACAATATACAAACTCAATGGGGTCCTTATTACATTTATTATTATACTATTTCATAGAATAGTGAGAACTACTAATGCTATCATCTGACCGATCACACTCGCTCCCCGACTAGTCCTCGCTACGCTCTCATTTCAAGAGAGAACAATGAAAGCAAAAGGGTGAGCTCAACTAGCCCAAAGAAGAAATATTATGACTAAGATAATGCGAATAAATTATCATTAGCCTTCAACAAAGTGTTAAACCGATAAAATATAACAAACATCAAGTTTAATCTGCATGAACAAGCAATCCATTAGAAGAGTCAGTAGAGAATAAAATCTACTATCTTCTATGATTTAAAAGGTTTTTCATGACTTTCATCATTTGAGACAAACCTTAATAAATAATCCACATCATCGAATCACCCTGCACTACTGACCAAGGATATTCTTTAGTATCACGACCATAAATTATCCATGCACTACTGACCCAAGGACATTCGTGTATTCATTAATGGTCATGATCATGCCAACAACTGTCCATCAATGCACTACGGGCCAATGAGGACTTTTACCACATCATTTGTAACATTACGGTCATGATTACACCGAATAATCCCTGGTTATAATCATACCAAGTCCATCTATGCACTACAGGCCACAGATGACTTTCAACAAAATATAAACATGAGGATGATGACAATGATATAAGAATTCAATAAAACAAGTTCAAGAATTAATTTATCCGAGAACTAAATATTTCCAAATTGTCAACATGATATCGCTTTGCGAGTAAAATTCAAGAATGCTCGAAGAATATTTCCATGAAAAGATCTTTGGATGAAGCACAAATATCAAGGATATTCCATTAATTTCATGGAGTATAGAAGTTAAAACTTTAACCAACCGTAGTATAATAACGAAATGGAATAACAAAAGAAATCACCGTGCATGCGGTATTTCAGACATGATGTGTTATTCAATGCGAGAATAATAAATAACGGAACCAAAGTCGGCAAAATTACACCGGCGTGATGTTCCAAATGTATAATAAAGACAGAACTAGGTTCTACGAACGCATGCATACATGATATTCCAAATGTAATAATAATAAAGACGGAACCGGAGTTCGGCGTAAATGCACAGTATGAGATATTCCAACAGATAATAAATAAAGAATGGAACCAATTCCGGCGAAAAATACGCATGCATACGATGTTCAACAGAATAATAAATAAAGAATGGAACTAGTCCCACAAAAAACGCATGCATGCACGGATGTTCCAACAGAATAATAAATAATGGAATAACAGAAGAATTTCACCAAGTATAGGGTATCCCGCATATACAGGTTATTCCAACAGAATAATAAAGAATGGAATAACAAAAGAGTTTCACCAATAAGAAAGAAAGAATACCCCTAACGAGTACAACAAATAATATCCCTTACCTTAAGAAGAAGAGTACTGGATATATGAGTAGTGAAGTAGCATAATACTTTTCTTCTTTTCTTCTATAGTTTATCTCTCTAGAGTTTTAGTGATTTCGTAAGAAATAATGAAGGAATGAGCTTCTATTTATAGAAAAATGGACTGCATATTAACTAACTCATGAACGGTCCAGATTGATTTACTTTAATTTGACGGTCCATAGTTAAAGCAAAATCTTTTAAATAAAATATAATATATTCTATTTATAATATAATAAAACGAATAACTTTATAAAAGATTTTACTATGCAAATACTATGCAAACACTATGCAGGCACTATACAAATACTATGCATAATAAAATATAATATATTCTAATTATTATCTAATAAAATAGATAACTTTATAAAAGTATTACATTTTTATATAAAAAGCTTTTTCTGCTTTTATTACATTAATAATACTAATAAAACAAAAACTGAGTGACTTATTACGTAAACATCAATAATCAATACCGGTATTGCTACTATACAACCACGCGTGTATTATTGTACTTTTTTAACACCGGGGTGTTTCATAGATTAACAGTAAAACTTCCGCCGTTATTTCCATAAAAATATTTTTGTCGTTTTCTCAATCCGACAATAATTCTGTTGTGGGGTCCACCAATGATTGTACCGTCGTATGGATATTCCCCGACAAAAAGAATATTCCCCGACACAACGAATATTTTATATCAACTTGCTTACTTTGCAATTTTTTTTTCATATATTACCCTTAACTTTAAACTTTTATCAATTTAACTATTTACCAAAATAGAAAAATTGAATACTTTTATTTCATAAAATTCGGGGTCTCATATTTATGGTCAGTATATATCTCACACCTCTCTCCGTAAAGATAATGTCTCCAAATCTTCAGGGCAAACACTACCGCAGCCAACTCTAAGTCATAAGTCGGATACCCCTTTTTGTAATCTTTTAATTGTCGTGATGCATACGCAATAAATATGCCGTTCTGCATAAGCACACAACCTAGTCCTTTATGCGATGCGTCACTATACACTACAAAATTCCTCAGATCATCGTGCAATGATAACAACACAGTCTTTGTACTTAACCTCCTCTTTAATTCGTAAAACTTTCCTCACACTTCTCTCATTCAAAACAAACTTAACCGCCTTCCCGGTTAAATTCATCAATGAGGTTGCGATCTTAGAAAAGTCCCGAATAAAATGCCTATAGTAACTTGCCAACCCTAAGAAACTCCTTATCTCGACGGTGTCTTCGTGCGATCCCGCTTTACTACGACTTCACTTTTGATGGATCTATCGAAATTCCATCTTTATCAATAACATGCCCGAAAGCTATACATCGCCCAACCAAAACTCACATTTTGAAAATTTTGCGTACATCTGACTTCTCCTTTCTCAATGTTTCCAACGTCACTCTTAAGTGTTCAACATGTTCTTCCTTGGTCTTAGAATACACCGGATATTATCAATAAACACCACCACAAATTTATCTAAGAATGGTTTAAACACCACTGCTTCATCAAATCCATGAACGCTGCGCAGTGCATTGGTTAAACCAAATGACATAACCGTAAACTTCGTAATGACCATACCGAAGTTCTAAATGTCGCCTTGATGACGCCTTCCGGCCTCACCTTCAATTGATGATAACCACTCCTCAAGTTTATCTTTGAAAAATATCTCGTACCCTTCAGTTGATCAAAGCAATCGTCGATTCTTGGTAATGGATACTTATTTTTAATCGTAACCTTATTCAATTCTCGATAGTCAATGCGAGAGCCACATCGATCCATCCTTTTCTTAACAAATAACACCGGGCGCTCCCCACGGCGATACGCTACCGGATATACTTCTTGTCGAAAGCAATTCTTGCGGTTGCACCATAAACTCTTTCATCTCTTCCGGGACCATTCTGTATGGCGCCTTAGATATCGGGCCTGTTCTTGGTACTAAATCAATCACGAACTCAATTTGTTGATCTGGCGGAAGACCCGGTAAATCGTCTGGAAATACGTCTGCAAAATCTCTTATGATCGGTATCTCTTCTAACTTCGTTCTTTTTTTTGTGTATCAACAACGTAAGCTAAGTATCCTACACATCCTTGTCTTAAAAACTTCTTGGCTTGCATCACCGTCAGACAACTTGCTTGTCGAGGTGACTTGCTGCCATAAAACACAATCTTCGACGGTGTCATAAGGTTAACACACTTTCTTTGGCAATCAATTACTGCTCCATGATTGAATAATCAATCCATTCCCAGTATAACATAAAACTCCCCCAGTCTAATTGGTATCAAGTTTACCCTCATCTCTTGACCCTTTATAACCACTCTACAATTCTTATATATGAATCTAACAGGAATCACTTCCTTATTTGCAATCTCTATGCTCAAGGGATAATCTAATTCTTCCTGAGGCAAATCTAAATTTTGAGCAAATTCATCGGATATAAATGAACAAGTAGTAACTTTTGAATCAAACAAAGACATAAGCATTAATACCATTAATCGAATGATACTTGACACCACATCCTTAGACTAAACAACATCTTGCATATATATTGAAAGTTCTCGCAGAGGGTTTGGCTGACCGGTAATGGTCCGAGATAGTCAATGCACCACCACCGTTGTTGTTTCCTTTCCTCCACTTGTACTCCCTCACGGGCTTTTTAGGACAATGACGAGCCATGTGATCCTTCAAACCGCAGGTAAAACATGCTTCTTTCTTCAGACTAAAATAGTTGGTGTAATGTGTCCTTCGACCACAACAAAACACACTCGTTTTCCCTTCAAACATACCCCAGTATGATTCTTTCCACATGTCGCACAAGCTTCACACTTTTCCTGCTGCTGACTTCCCTGACTGTCCTCCCGTAGTCGAATTCTTGTTCCACTTCCTCTTCTTATTGTTACTTCCAACATTACTCCCACCAACCTTATTCTTACTATCATTCTTCCTCTTCTTCTGTTCTTGGTTGTACTTGGTCAAAGCATCTCTTCTACCTTATGCGATGATTTCCTTTTCCAGTACAGCCATAAATGTATTCAACTGGAACATTGAAACCATGCTATACAGCCAGGGTTTCAATCCTTGTTCGAACCTTCTCGCCTTACGCTCATCCGTATTGACTTGATAAGTGGAAAACCTTGCCAACTCGTTAAACTTCGTAGCATATTCTGGCACCGTCATAGTTCTTTGCTTAAGCTCTAGAAATTGCACTTCCAACTGATTCCGAGAACTCGCTGGAAAGTACATTTCAAAGAACATCTCCTTAAATCTCTCCCACATTATCACTCCTTGTCCTCCACGAACCTTATTTGCCTGCCACCAGTAGCTAGCTTCAGACTTCAACATGAACGTCGCGAATGTAGTCTTTTGATCTTCATTAACTCTAGCAACGTCAAACACCTTCTCCATTTCCATGATCCAGGTTTGGGCTTCCACTGGATTCATAGACCCTTGAAATTTTGGTGTTCCAACATCTTTGAATTCCTTGAAAGTCGTAACTTGAGCTTGCGGTTGATTCGCAAGTGCTCTCATCAACAAAGTTACCAACTGCTGAACCGAATTAGCGTTGGTCTCGTTGTTATTATTAGTAGACCCCTCAGGAGGTGCTTGTTAATGTGGTTGTCTTCTTCTAGGAGGCATTTTTTATTAAAATATACGCTTATTAGTTCATCACTCCACTTCTTGGGTATTTGAAGTTTAACTTAAACATTCCAAGATTAAAGCTATATCACATAATATTTCAAATAAACTCCAATATTTTATTCATTCATAATGTTTTAAAACATACTAAAGATAGCATAACCGCTAAAAACATCCATTTTCATGAACTAGACAAGTTTCAGGATTACATACTCATACTATCCCTTTATTTATCTCAAAATAAGGGATTCACAATTTATTTATTCACATAATTAACCACATATTATTATCACCCTTATTCTATCTAGGCATATTAAGACGTCGTAAGGCTTCTTGAAGTTCCTCCTCCATGATACGATAAGCCATTCTACGATCCATCACGAACCACGGTGAGTCTTCAAACTGAGGTGGGTAATAATGGACTCGATCCTGGGACCTATCAATCACAGAATTAAAAGCATAATCCATCTCCTTCATCTTGGCTTTCTTCACTTGGACTTTAGCCTCAGCACGGTCCGCACGTTGAGTCGCCTTCATCCAAACGTCCTCTGCTCTTGTACGCTTAGCTGATTCCTCTTTGAAGTCATCTTTCAGCTTCTCCATGTCAGTCTTCATCTTCTCGTTCACTGCCAACATGTCTTCATGCTGACCCTTGGTATGAACTAAATCCCATTCTGTGTTTCCGAGTTTTGAATCAAGTTCCTGAATCTCTACATCCTTCTGTTCCAACACAACGTGATGCATATCAACCATCTCCTTCTGTTCCTCTACATTATCATGTAACTTTATGTTACGGTCATACAAAGCATCATACATCTCAGCCGATACGGAGTTTGGTGGAAACTCCATAGGATCCTCCTCATCATCATCCTCCTTTATCTCCTCAGGACTATCCTCCTCAGGATTGGTCACAGGCTCATCCTCATGGATTAACTGTTCCCGCACTACGTGAATATCCCGGGGTTCATCGTCTATAGGTACCTGAGGTATCACCTCTCTAGCTGGACTGGATCCTCCTTCGTCAGACATCCTGACAACAAAATATTTTAAGTTTTACTTAACATTATCGATACTCGCGAGCACATAAGTTATTAACACATATCACATAATGTCTTTTATTGTTTAGTTTCAATGGATGCCTTAATCCATTCCTTAAAACCCGATAAGAGTTAATCACCTCTATGTTTTCTGACTTCTTAAAGTCTACTTCCTAAGGTTTTCCCCACCTAAGGTTCATAACTTAAAGCTTTGATACCAACCTGTGACACCCCCAAATCCGGGTACTTCATTTCCACCGAATTTGGTGCTCACTATTAAAATAATTACATCTAACTACCCATAATAAAGGATAAAACATTAAATAACTTTAACACAATAATCTTTCCCATTAAAGGGTTACATCATCTCATAAACAATCCCAGGTAATCTAACCTTAAATTATTACATTAGTTTACGGAATACATTATAAAATAAAATAAGTCTTATAACTTCATGCATTTAAATAAACTTTAATTAATTCTTCAACACTTGGATATCCTGCCCTTTCCCTTGCTAGTAGATGGCTCATCAACTCTTTCAACTTTAGCTGCATTGTTTAATTGCAAGAGTGAGCAAACAATTGCTCACTGACATAAAGATAGTATAATAACAACATGAAAGTGAACAATGAATACCGAATAATAAAGAACTTGTTCTACTTAATCAAAATAGAAAACAAGTTCGAACTTTAATTATCCGAGGGTCTTAAGATCACTTAACTATCTCCACGATGTTTAGGTATTATTACCTTAACCTTAACAAATCGTTAGACCTGCATGATTCTTTTTAATGTACTCAGGGGGATCAGCCCTTTGTACTATGTATTGTGCACAAACATCTAAACGTTACACGTACAAAATCCCCTATGTTAGGGTTGTTCGTCTCAGTTTGAATTTAGAATTTCTGCACTAAAGAAAGTTTAGTTTGGAACTAGCTTATCTGTAACGACCCCAAAATAGGTACATTCCATCCAACCCATTCTCGAGTCGCCAAATATATGGTACGAAAAATAACTACAACTTTATTACAACAATTGTCGTGTGCAAAATACAACAACACATATCTTTGTGAGTTTGGATACAAATATATACCAATCTAGTACGTCACAATGACACCTTACTTAAAAGTATAGTCAAAAAGCTGCTTTAGAAATTAGAATCTTTGGGAAGTGCTCAAGAAACCTTCATACATGGGAGGCCATGCTTTTAGGTTATGGTAGATATCATATAGCCACGAAATTATCCTTGGTTGACCCAATAAACCCCAAAGAAAAAACGAGAAGATTACTATCATATTCTTCCCAATGGTGAGTCTTCTCTTGACATATCATTATCTCCATTGTCTCTAATTGGGTATTATACTCCAAACAAACACCAAGATTATATAGGTAGTGCTTGTAAATATACTCGGCAAGTGGATGAGCACAACCATGTCTTATGATAACACGAGGTTGTATGTCATTAGACATCTTGTATGATAGTGACAAAACACCCTTCCAAGTTAAATTCACCTCACCCTCAACATCTATAGACCACCACTCTATTCCCTCGCTATCCCAGCTCGACCCGGCTACACTTTTATTACACGAAAGGAATTGTGAAACAAAAGGGTGAGCACAACTAGCTCGATAAAAATATTATGACTAAAGATAAATAAATTATCAATAGTCTTCATCGATAATAAATCGAGATTTAGAACATATGGTAGATGATAAAACTTTTCAACCATAGTTGCGGTGAACGAGCGATCCATTAAAAGAGTTAAATAGACTATAAAGTCTATTGTCTTCTCTCACGTTAAAAAGTCCACCAACAATATTTTATCCTCAGTAACATCAATCAGCAGTTCATTTCCACAATCATATGAATAACTCATAATCATAATTGTGATTCTAAATTCCTCTTCTCATCCGGAACGAAGATAATTTTCATCACTTGTCTTTACACGAAACATCAAATATCATGGTTATACCAAATCACGAGTTCTGTTCATTCATAATCATACTAATAAATTCATCTTTTTACCACGGGCAAAGATATTCATCAACAGCATTCATCTTTACACTACAAAGCTAAAGATATTCAACAACAGTCATCTTTGCATTACGAGCCAAAGGTATTCATCAATAATTCATCTTTTTTACTACAAAAGAAGATATTCAACAACAGTCGTCTTTGCATTACGAGCAAAAGATATTCATCAATAATTCATCTTTGCACTATATAGCTAAGATATTCATCAACAAGTCATCTTTGCACTTCGAGCCAAAGATATTCATATCTCAAATAAATACATAATCATTTCAGAAGTTATATAACAATAATTATAACCATGTTGATCAATTCACCTTTGCACTTAAGCTAAAAATATTCAATTGTAAATTCAATGGTCATGATCATACCAATCACAATTCACTTTTTGCACTCTTGGCCAAAGAGAACCTATGGTCACGATCGTACCAATAATCTACCCATCTTTACACTCAAGTCAAAGAAATATCATCATTAGGGTTATAAGAATGTTATATAAAAACAATATAATCAAAACATGGTTTTAATTTCAAGAGTAAGATTCATAAATCAACGATAATTTAGTTAGAAAAAGAAACCAATTTTATTGTGAATAGTACCCGTGAATAGTAACTCGTGAATAGTAACTCATGAATAGTAACTCATGAATAGTAACTCGTGAATAGTAAATCCTCAATAGTAACTCGTGAATAGTAACTCATGAATAGTAACTCGTGAATAGTAACTCATGAATAGTACTCATGAATAGTACTTCGTATTAATACGTAGTAGTAATGTATCGTAAATAATGTCATATCGTAAATAGTATTATATACATGAATAATGTCGTATACATGAATAGTGCGTGTATCGTGAATAGTAACCCCGACTCAAAAAGATAGAAATTCCACAAAAAAAACATCTTCACGCTTCATTGAATAGTACTTGAATAGTAACTTCGTGAATAGTAACTTGAATAGTAACTCATGAATAGTAACCCCATAGCATGAAAAAGTTCCAAATTTGATAAAAAGTTCCAACCAATATTTCAAAGATAATGATATTGAAGAAATAATATCATTACGAAAAAAAAATAATATCCCTTACTCCCTTACCTCGAAAAGACGCTTATTTGATTTGAAACAGGATATAGTCTTTGAAGGAACTTGCACTTGCCTTGATGAATAACAATACTCAAAGTATACTCAAAATACTCACAAGGATACGCTCGATAATATAGAGAGAAAAGAGAAAAACTTGTTTACGGTGTGATTTTCAATTCTAACTTAGCCTCTATTTATAGGAAAATGTTAGCACGCAAAAGCAGACTTAACTTTGCAACTTTGATGGCTTTACACTACTACTATTCCACCCACCACATTTGAAAATTCAATTGAGCACATTTCTCACCAACCAAAAGTGGGGCCCACCAATTCTAGAATTTTCCACCAAAATCATTTATAACCTAATTTACAAATCAGTCACCTCTTAAAATTCATAACAAATTATCGTTCATTTTTAACGGTTCAAAATTTGTGAACATATACTCAACTTATATATGTATAACATATCCAAAAATCCCAACGATCCAACGGTCAGATTAAAAATTATAACTCACATAATAAAGCTGTAAGAACACTGATTTGATCTTTTAATACCTCCAATCCGACAAAATACTAATAAAATACCTCAACATTAATTCCTTCATTTATAACCACATAAATAAATCCATCATTTATATCCACATCAAATAAATATTTCATTGTCATATAAATCAATAATTAATTATTCATAAATAATATTATAGAATCACAATAATGACAACCAGGCAGTTCCCAGGAAAGAGGGGGCTTTCCAATAAGAATTTCTCCTTCTTCTTGGTAGCGCAATTAGGTGACCAAACCTCTCCTTGTGAACTTTTCTAGACATTGCCAATAATGTTATCTAATAATATTATTCAAATAATATGAATTATTGATCGATATAATGGAGATCTTTGCTTGTGCGGTGATAATTATTGAACAACAATAATATAAAATATCAACGCATCAATTATTGAATCAATAAAATAAAATATTGAGCGATAATTCTTAACAATTATTGAGTAGTGCCTTCTTACGTAAGAATCAATAATTCAAAAATCTTGTAATCTGTCTAATATGGTATTCTCTTGTGCAACAACGCGTATTTTATTTTTTTTACCAACCGGGTATTCCAACGGTGTTAATTGATGAACGATTACGTCGTTATTTATAAAAACTTAATTTTGTCGTTTTCTTCATCCGAGCAGGTTATTACATTATGGGGCCCACAAATAGGCTGGCTTGTGCGTAAATACGAATATTCCCAAGCAAAAGAATATTCCACGACCAAACGAATATTCTCCGACAATAATGAATATTTTATAACCACTTGCGTATTTTGAAAAAAATTCATATATCACCCTTAACTTTAACTTTTATCAATTTAACCATTTACTGAATAAATAGAAAAAAATTGAATACTTTTATTTCATAAAATTAGGGGTCTTCTGATCTCCCCTCCTTATGAAATTTAAGTCCCACGAAATTTACGTGCACTGTATTTCAAGAGTTGAGAATACCTTGCTTTCATTTCATATTCCATCTTCCTGTCCTCATGATTTCTCCATTGCTCATCTCACCGTATTTGAGATATCATTCTAGAATACGACTTCAAAACAAGGGTTAATTGAACAAATTAACATATCACATAATATCCCGATATTATGATGACCAACAAATAAGCTTAGGTAGGACACACTTTATCGAAGGATTTACTCATCTCTCCCTCCTAGTTCTATTCCCGATCTCACCGGAATCATATCCTAAGCTACGATACCAAATGTAACGACCCCAAAATAGGTACATTCCATCCAACCCATTCTCGAGTCGCCAAATATATATAGTGCGAAAAATAACTACAACTTTATTACAACAATTGTCGTGCAAAATACAACAACACATATCTTTGTGAGTTTGGATACAAATATATACCTTTAAGCTGTTGTGCGTCACAATGACACCTTACTTAAAAGTATAGTCAAAAGCTGTTTTTAGAAATTAGAATCTTTGGGAAGTGCTCAAGAAACCTTCATACATGGGAGGCCATGCTTTTGGGTTATGGTAGATATCATATGGCCACGAAATTATCCTTGGTTGACCCAATAAACCCCAAAAAAAACGCGAGAAGATTACTATCATATTCTTCCCAATGGTGAGTCTTCTCTTGACATATCATTATCTCCACTTTGTCTCTAATTGGGTATTATACTCCAAACAAACACCAAGATTATATAGGTAGTGCTTGTAAATATACTCGGCAAGTGGATGAGCACAACCATGTCTTATGATAACACGAGGTTGTATGTCATTAGACATCTTGTATGATAGTGACAAAACACCCTTCCAAGTTAAATTCACCTCACCCTCAACATCTATAGACCACCACTCTATTCCTCGCTATCCCCCACTTTCGACCCGGCTACACTTTTATTACACGAAAGGAATTGTGAAACAAAGGGTGAGCCTGACTAGCTCGATAAAAATATTATGACTAAAGATAAATAAATTATCAATAGTCTTCATCGATAATAAATCGGAGATTTAGAACATATGGTAGATGATAAAACTTTTCAACCATAGTTGCGGTGAACGAAGCGATCCATTAAAAGAGTCGAATAGACTATAAAGTCTATTATCTTCTCCACGTTAAAAAGTCCACCAACAATATTTTATCCACAGTAACATCAATCAGCAGGTTCCTTTCCACAATCATATGAATAACTTCATAATCATAATTGTGATTCTAAATTCCTCTTCTCATCCGGAATGAAGATAATTTTCATCACTTTGTCTTTACGAAACATCAAATATCATGGTTATACCAAATCACGGTTCTGTTCATAATCATACTAATAAATTCATCTTTGCTGCACGGGCGAAGATATTCATCAACAGTTCATCTTTACACTACAATATTCAAAAGATATTCAACAACAGTCATCTTTGCATTACGAGCCAAAGATATTCATCAATAATTCATCTTTGCACTACTGAGCTAAAGATATTCAACAACAATTCATCTTTGCATTCTGAGCAAAAGATATTCATCGATAATTCATCTTTCTGCACTATTCTGAGGCTAAAGATATTCATCAACAAAGATCATCTTTGCACTACGCACCCAAAGATATTCATATCTCAAATAAATACATAATCATTTGAAAGTTATATAACAATAATTATAACCATGTTGATCATCATTCACCTTTGCACTTAAGCTAAAAATATTCAATTGTAAATTCAATGGTCAAGATCATACCGATCGACAATTCAACTTTTGCTCTCTTGGCGAAAGAGAACCTATGGTCACGATCATACCAATAATCTACCCATCTTTACACTCAAGTCGAGAAATATCATCATTAGGGTTATAAGAATGTTATATAAAAACAATATAATCAAAACATGGTTTTAATTTCAAGAGTAAGATTCATAAATCAACGATAATTTAGTTAGAAAAAGAAACCAATTTTATTGTGAATAGTACCGTGAATAGTAACTTCGTGAATAGTAACTCATGAATAGTAACTTTCATGAATAGTAACTCATGAATAGTAACTCATGTGAATAGTAAATCCTCAATAGTAACTTCGTGAATAGTAACTTTCATGAATAGTAACTTCGTGAATAGTAACTCATGAATATCATGAATAATACTTAATTCGCAAATGTAAATACATAGTATCGTAAATAATGTAATGTATCGTAAATAGTATTATATACATGAATAAATAATAGTATATGAATATCATTAGTATCGTGAATAGTAACCCAAGACTCAAAAAGATAGAAATTCCATAAAAAAAACATCTTCACGCTTCATGAATAGTACTTTCGTGAATAGTAACTTCGTGAATAGTAACTCATGAATAGTAACTTCGTGAATAGTAACTCATGAATAGTAACCCCATACATGAAAAAGTTCCAAATTTGATAAAAAGTTCCAACCAATATTTGAAAGATAATGATATTGAAGAAATAATATCATTCTGAAAAAAAAAATAATATCCCTTACTATCCTTTACCTCGAAAGATGACTTACATTTGGATATCGGATATATTCTTTGAAGGAAACTTGCACGATGATGAATATCAACTCACCAAGTATACTCAAAATACTCACAAAATACACTCGATAATATAGAGAAAAGAGAAAAAACTTATGTTTACGGTGTGATTTTCAATTCTAACTTAGCCCTCTATTTATAGGAAAATGTTAACACCATAAAAGCGGACTTAACTTTGCAACACGATGGCTTTACACTACTATTTCCACCCACCACATTTGAAAATTCAATTGAGCACATTTCTCACCAACCAAAAGTGGGGCCCACCAATTCTAGAATTTTCCACCAAAATCATTTATAACCTAATTTCTGAATCAGTCACCTCTTAAAATTCATAACAAATTATACGTTCATTTTTAACGGTTCAAAATTTGTGAACATATACTCAACTTATATATGTATAACATATCCAAAAATCCCAACGATCCAACGGTCAGATTAAAAATTATAACTCACATAATAAAGCTGTAAGAACACTGATTTGATCTTTTAATACCTCCAATCCGACAAAATACTGATAAAATACCTCAACATTAATTCCTTCATTTATAACCACATAAATAAATCCATCATTTATATCCACATCAAATAAATATTTCATTGTCATATAAATCAATAATTAATTATTCATAAATAATATTATAGAATCACAATAATAATGACAACGAGGCGGTTCCCGGAAAGAGGGGCTTTTCAATAAGAATTTCTCCTTCTTGGCGGCGATTAGGTGACCAAACCTCTCCTTGATGAGAACTTTCTAGACATTGCCAATAATGTTATCTAATAATATTATTCAAATAATATGAATTATTGATCGATAATGGAAATCTTGTGCGATGACAATTATTGAACAACAATAATATAAAATATCAACGCATCAATTATTGAATCAATAAAATAAAATATTGAGCGATAATTCTTGTAACAATTATTGAGTAGTGCCTTCTTACGTAAGAATCAATAATTCAAAAAATCTTATGTGTGTCTGGTAATATTGCTTCTTGTGCTGACAACGCGTATTACTTTATTTTACCAACCGGGTATTCCAGCGAGTGTTAGCAGTAACGATTACGTCGTTATTTATAAAAACTTAATTTTATCGTTTTCTTCATCCGAGCGGTTATTACATTATGGGGCCCACAAAAATAGGCTGCTTGGCGTCGTGCGAATATTCCCAAACGAAAAGAATATTCCACGACCAAACGAATATTCTCAAACAATAATGAATATTTTATAACCACTTGCGTATTTTGAAAAAAAATTCATATATCACCCTTAACTTTAACTTTTATCAATTTAACCATTTTGAATACTAAATAGAAAAATTGAATACTTTTATTTCATAAAATTCGGGGTCTTACAATCTCCCTCTCCTTATGAAATTTAGTCCCCAAAAATTTACGTACACAGTATTTCAAAGAGTTGAGAATACCTTGCTTTCATTTCATTTCCATCTTCCCTGTCCTCATGATTTCTCCATTGCTCATCTCTCTTGTATTTGAGATATCATTCTAGAATACGACTTCAAAACAAGGGTTAATTGAACAAATTAACATATCACATAATATCCGATATTATGACTGACCCAACAAATAAGCTTAGGTAGGACACCTTAGCGAAGGATTTACTCATCTCTCCCTCTAGTTCTATTCCCGATCTCATGGAGATCATATCCTAAGCTACGATACCAAATGTAACGACCCCCAAAATAGGTACCTATCATTCCATCCAACCCATTCGAGTCGCTCTTTACTTATAAGCCAAATATATGAACTGCGAAAAATAACTACAACTTTATTACAACAATTGTCGTGCAAAATACAACAACACGTATCTTTGTGAGTTTGGATACAAATATATACCAAGCTGTATACGTCGTCGATGACACCTTACTTAAAATAGTATAGTCAAAATAGCTGTTTTAGAAATTAGAATCTTTGGGAAGTGCTCAAGGAAACCTTCATACATGGGAGGCCATGCTTTTAGGTTATGGTAGATATCATATGGCCCGCAAATTATCCTTGGTTGACCCGATAAACCCCAAAAGAAAAAGCGAGAAGATTACTATCATATTCTTCCCGATGGTGAGTCTTCTCTTGACATATCATTATCTCCACTGTCTCTAATTGGGTATTATACTCCAAACAAACACCAAGATTATATAGGTAGTGCTTGTAAATATACTCGGCAAGTGGATGAACACAACCCGTGTCTTATGATAACACGAGGTTGTATGTCATTAGACATCTTGTATGATAGTGACAAAACACCCTTCCAAGTTAAATTCACCTCACCCTCAACATCTATAGACCACCACTCTATTCCTCGCTATCCCCGCTCGACCCAAATACACTTTTATTACACAGAAAGGAATTGTGAAACAAAAGGGTGAGCCTGAACTAGCTCGATAAAAATATTATGACTAAAGATAAATAAATTATCAATAGTCTTCATCGATAATAAATCGAGATTTAGAACATATGGTAGATGATAAAACTTTTCAACCATAGTTGCGGTGAACGAAGCGATCCATTAAAAGAGTCGAATAGACTATAAAATCTATTATTGTCTTCTCCACGTTAAAAGTCCACCAACAATATTTTATCCACAGTAACATCAATCAACAGTTCCTTTCCACAATCATATGAATAACTTCATAATCATATTTGTGATTCTAAATTCCTCTTCTCATCCGGGGCCGAAGATAATTTTCATCACTTGTCTTTACACAAAACATCAAATATCATGGTTATACCAAATCACGGTTCTGTTCATAATCATACTAATAAATTCATCTTTGCACCACGGGCAAAGATATTCATCAACAGTTCATCTTTACACTACAGTAAAGATATTCAACAACTTTGCATTCAAGATCTTTGCATTACGATATTCAAAGGTATTCATCAATAATTCATCTTTCATCTTTTCTGAAATTTAAGATATTCAACAACAAAATCGTCTTTGCATTACTGAGCAAAAGATATTCATCGATAATTCATCTTTGCACTTTATAAAGCTAAGATATTCATCAACAAGTCATCTTTTTGCACTACGGGCCAAAGATATTCATATCTCAAATAAATACATAATCATTTCGAAGTTATATAACAATAATTATAACCATGTTGATCAATTCACCTTTGCACTTAAGCTAAAAATATTCAATTGTAAATTGAATGGTCATGATCATACCGATCGACAATTTTAACTTTTTGCACTCTTGGCGAAAGAGAACCTATGGTCACGATCATACCAATAATCTACCCATCTTTACACTCAAGTCGAAGAAAATATCATCATTAGGGTTATAAGAATGTTATATAAAAACAATATAATCAAAACATGGTTTTAATTTCAAGAGTAAGATTCATAAATCAACGATAATTTAGTTAGAAAAAGAAACCAATTTTATTGTGAATAGTACCCGTAATAGTAAATAGTAACTAGTAAATAGTAACTTCATGAATAGTAACTTTCATGAATAGTAACTCATGAATAGTAACTTTCGTGAATAGTAAATCATCAAATAGTAACTAAATTGAATAGTAACTCATGAATAGTAACTCGTGAATAGTAACTCATGAATATAACTCTGAATAGTACGTATATAATAGTATACAAGTATCGTAAATAATGTCATATCATAAATAGTATTATATACATGAATAGTATAATTCATGAATGAATAGTCTATATCGTGAATAGTAACCCCGAAAAAAAATAGAAATTCCATAAAAAACATCTTCACGCTTCATGAATAGTACTCGTGAATAGTAACTTTCGTGAATAGTAACTCATGAATAGTAACTCGTGAATAGTAACTCATGAATAGTAACCCCGACATGAAAAAGTTCCAAATTTGATAAAAAGTTCCAACCAATATTTCAGCATAATGATATTGAAGAAATAATATCATTACGAAAAAAAAAATATCCCTTACTATCCCTTACCTCAAAAAAAAAGACTTATTTGGATATACGGATATAGTCTTTGAAGGAAACTTGCAGCGATGAATAACAACTCTCAAGTATACTAAATACTCACAAAAATACACTCGATAATCTAGAGAGAAAGAGAAAACTTATTTTACGGTGTGATTTTCAATTCTAACTTAGCCTCTATTTATAGGAAAATGTTAGCCGCAGCAAAGCGGACTTAACTTTTGCAACACCTTTGATGGCTTTACTCGCTACTATTCCCACCCACCACATTTGAAAATTCAATTGAGCACATTTCTCACCAACCAAAAGTGGGGCCCACCAATTCTAGAATTTTCCACCAAAATCATTTATAACCTAATTTACGAATCAATCACCTCTTAAAATTCATAACAAATTATCGCTCATTTTAACGGTTCAAAATTTGTGAACATATACTCAACTTATATATGTATAACATATCCAAAAATCCAACGATCCAGCGGTCGGATTAAAAATTATAACTCACATAATAAAAAGTCGTAAAACAATCTTGATTTGATCTTTTAATACCTCCAATCCGACAAAAATCTTGATAAAATACCTCAACATTAATTCCTTCATTTATAACCACATAAATAAATCCATCATTTATATCCACATCAAATAAATATTTCATTGTCATATAAATCAATAATTAATTATTCATAAATAATATTATAGAATCACAATAATAATGACAAGGCGGTTCCCCAGGAAAGAGGGGCTTTCCAATAAGAATTTCTCCTTCTTGGCGCGCAATTGATTAGGTGACCAAACCTCTCCTTGTGAGAACTTTCTAGACATTGCCAATAATGTTATCTAATAATATTATTCAAATAATATGAATTATTGATCGATAATGGAAATCTTTATGCGATGACAATTATTGAACAACAATAATATAAAATATCAACGCATCAATTATTGAATCAATAAAATAAAATATTGAGCGATAATTCTTTGTAACAATTATTGAGTAGTGCCTTCTTACGTAAGAATCAATAATTCAAAAATCTTTGTGTGTAATCTGGTATCTACTCTTGTGCAACAACAGCGTATTACTTTATTTTACCAACCGGGTATTCCAACGATGTTAGCAGTAACGATTACGTCGTTATTTATAAAAACTTAATTTTGTCGTTTTCTTCATCAAGCGATTATTACATTATGGGGCCCACAAATAAATTGCTTGGCAAGTCGTGCGAATATTCCCAAGCGGAAAGAATATTCCACGACCAAACGCGAATATTCTCAAACAATAATGAATATTTTATAACCACTTGTATATTTTGAAAAAAATTCATATATCACCCTTAACTTTAACTTTTATCAATTTAACCATTTAATAGTAAATAGAAAATTGAATACTTTTATTTCATAAAATTCGGGGTCTTACAATCTCCTCTCTTATGAAATTTAAGTCCCAAAATTTACGTACACAGTATTTCAAGAGTTGAGAATACCTTGCTTTCATTTCATATTCCATCTTCCCCGTCCTCATGATTTCTCCATTGCTCATCTCCCGTATTTGGATATCATTCTAGAATACTGACTTCAAAACAAGGGTTAATTGAACAAATTAACATATCACATAATATCCGATATTATGACGACCAACAAATAAGCTTAGGTAGGACACACTTTAGCGAAGGATTTACTCATCTCTCCCTCCTAGTTCTATTCCCAGATCTCCATGGAGATCATATCCTAAGCTCGATACCAAAATGTAACGACCCCAAAATAGGTACATTCCATCCAACCCATTCTCGAGTGCCAAATATATAGATGCGAAAAATAACTACAACTTTATTACAACAATTGTAAATGCAAAATACAACAACACATATCTTCGTGAGTTTGGATACAAATATATACCAACCGTATGAAAGACGTCACAATGACACCTTACTTAAAAGTATAGTCAAAAAAACTGTTTTAGAAATTAGAATCTTTGGGAAGTGCTCAAGGAAACCTTCATACATGGGAGGCCATGCTTTTGGGTTATGGTAGATATCATATGGCCACGAAATTATCCTTGGTTGACCCAATAAACCCCAAAGAAAACGAGAAGATTACTATCATATTCTTCCCAATGGTGAGTCTTCTCTTGACATATCATTATCTCCATTGTCTCTAATTGGGTATTATACTCCAAACAAACACCAAGATTATATAGGTAGTGCTTGTAAATATACTCGGCAAGTGGATGAGCACAACCATGTCTTATGATAACACGAGGTTGTATGTCATTAGACATCTTGTATGATAGTGACAAAACACCCTTCCAAGTTAAATTCACCTCACCCTCAACATCTATAGACCACCACTCTATTCCTCGCTATCCCCCATCGACCCAAATACACTTTTATTACACGAAAGGAATTGTGAAACAAAAGGGTGAGCCTGACTAGCTTCGATAAAAATATTATGACTAAAGATAAATAAATTATCAATAGTCTTCATCGATAATAAATCGAGATTTAGAACATATGGTAGAGGATAAAACTTTTCAACCATAGTTGCAATGGAACGAGCAATCCATTAAAAGAGTCAAATAGACTATAAAGTCTATTGTCTTCTCCACGTTAAAAGTCCACCAACAATATTTTATCCACCGTAACATCAATCAACAGTTCCTTTCCACAATCATATGAATAACTTCATAATCATAATTGTGATTCTAAATTCCTCTTCTCATCCGGGGACGAAGATAATTTTCATCACTTTGTCTTTACGAAACATCAAATATCATGGTTATACCAAATCACGATTCACTGCTCATAATCATACTAATAAATTCATCTTTGCACCACGGTCAAAGATATTCATCAACAGCTCATCTTTACACTACAAAGCTAAAGATATTCAACAACAGTCATCTTTGCATTACGAGCCAAAGGTATTCATCAATAATTCATCTTTCATCTTTGCTACAAAAGCAAAGATATTCAACAACAGTCATCTTTGCATTACTTTGCATTACGCAAAAGATATTCATCAATAATTCATCTTTGCACTATAGGCTAAGATATTCATCAACAAGTCATCTTTGCATTCTGGGCGAAAGATATTCATATCTCAAATAAATACATAATCATTTCAGAAGTTATATAACAATAATTATAACCATGTTGATCAATTCACCTTTGCACTTAAGCTAAAAATATTCAATTGTAAATTCAATGGTCATGATCATACCAGTCAACAATTCAACTTTTGCACTCTTGGCGAAAGAGAACCTATGGTCACGATCATACCAATAATCTACCCATCTTTACACTCAAGTCAAAGAGAAATATCATCATTAGGGTTATAAGAATGTTATATAAAAACAATATAATCAAAACATGGTTTTAATTTCAAGAGTAAGATTCATAAATCAACGATAATTTAGTTAGAAAAAGAAACCAATTTTATTGTGAATAGTACTCCGTGAATAGTAACTCGTGAATAGTAACTCATGAATAGTAACTCATGAATAGTAACTCGTGAATAGTAAATCCTCAATAGTAACTCGTGAATAGTAACTCATGAATAGTAACTTCGTGAATAGTAACTCATGAATAGTACTCTCATGAATAGTATTCAGTATTAAATACATAATAATACTATGTATATCGTAATGTCATATACGTAAATAGTATTATATACATGAATAATGTCGTATACATGAATAGTCGAGTATCGTGAATAGTAACTCCGACTCAAAAAAGATAGAAATTCCACAAAAAATCATCTTCACGCTTCATGAATAGTACTTTCGTGAATAGTAACTCATGAATAATAAGTAACTCGTGAATAAGTAACTCATGAATAGTAACTCCGACATGAAAAAGTTCCAAATTTGATAAAAGTTCAACTAATATTTCAAAGATAATGATATTGAAGAAATAATATCATTACTGAAAAAAAAATAATATCCCTTACTATCCCTTACCTCGAAAGACGAGACTTCTATTTGAAACACCGGATATAGTGCTGAAGGGAACTTGCACCGTCTAACAATACTCAAAGTATACTCAAAATACTCACAAGAATACGCTCGATAATATAGAGAGAAAGAGAAAACTTGTTTCGGTGTGTTTTTCAATTCTAACTTAGCCTTCTATTTATAGGAAAAAATGTTAGCACGCCGAAGCGGACTTAACTCAAGAACTTTGATGGCTTTACACTCGCTACTATTCCCACCCACCACATTTGAAAATTCAATTGAGCACATTTCTCACCAACCAAAAGCGGGGCCCACAATTCTAGAATTTTCCACCAAAATCATTTATAACCTAATTTACGAATCACCACCTCTTAAAATTCATAACAAATTATACGCTCATTTTAACGGTTCAAAATTTGTGAACATATACTCAACTTATATATGTATAACATATCCAAAAATCCCAACGATCCAATTGATTAAAAATTATAACTCACATAATAAAGTCAGTAAGAACACCGATTTGATCTTTTAATACCTCCAATCCGACAAAATCTTGATAAAATACCTTAACATTAATTCCTTCATTTATAACCACATAAATAAATCCATCATTTATATCCACATCAAATAAATATTTCATTTATCATATAAATCAATAATTAATTATTCATAAATAATATTATAGAATCACAATAATGACAACCGTGCAGCCTCCCGGAAAGAGGGGCTTTCCAATAAGAATTTCTCCTTCTTGGCGCGCAATTAGGTGACCAAACCTTTCCTTGATGAACTTTCTAGACATTGCCAATAATGTTATCTAATAATATTATTCAAATAATATGAATTATTGATCGATAATGGAATCTATGTGCGATGACAATTATTGAACAACAATAATATAAAATATCAACGCATCAATTATTGAATCAATAAAATAAAATATTGAGCGATAATTCTTTGTAACAATTATTGAGTAGTGCCTTCTTACGTAAGAATCAATAATTCAAAAATCTTGTGTAATACTGAGTATCTTCTTGTGCAACAACGCGTATTACTTTATTTTACCAACCGGGTATTCCAACAATGTTAATTGATAGCGATTACGTCGTTATTTATAAAAACTTAATTTTGTCGTTTTCTTCATCCGCCCAGCTTATTACATTATGGGGCCCACAAATAAAGGCTACCGGCATTAAATATTATTCTGACGAAAAGAATATTCCACGACCAAACGAATATTCTCCGACAATAATGAATATTTTATAACCACTTGCATGTATTTTGAAAAAAATCATATATCACCCTTAACTTTAACCTTTTATCAATTTAACCATTTACTAAATAGGAAAATTGAATACTTTTATTTCATAAAATTCGGGGTCTTACATTATCAGTGTTTCTAGAATTTTAGAACACTTATTCAATCTCCGTCAATAAAAGTTTAATACAAGAATGTATAACTAAACAAGGCTATCAAAGTTAAAGATCGGATATTAACAATATATAACTGAATAAACATAATACACATGCAAAGTACTATGTTCAAAAGAATTAGAACAATCTCATTTGAATCGACGTATTAGAACAATATATGCTTTGTATAATAATTAGAAAAGTAAAACTTGCTCGCTGTAACGAATTAGGTTACAAGAGCTTAATAAAACGTATATAAGAATAGAATCAATAATATTGCTCAATAGATTTTAGGAACTTGCACAATTATGAAAGTAGAGTTAGAGAACTTGTCTTGTTTGTAAGCTACACAAATGTAATATAATCTTCAATTACCCTACATACGTCATTAAAAATCGCAATAACAATTAGTTGTATGAACATTAGCTTTAGGGGTTTAAACCATCATTTAGGTCATAACCCTATCTTAGCACCTAACCACGTTGGTTAACACCTTAACGATTCTGAAATCACACTACAAAGCTTATCATTTATATTTAACTTTTGAAAACATCACTTTTAGTTTCATTATATAACTCAATTAACAATCACCTAAAACTCTTTTACACTTTGTATTACAACACCTTACAATCTATTATTGTAGTCCACGTTATGTTTTAATATCCTTAACATGCATGCTAAACTAACCCAAGTCCGTTACGCATGACCTGCAATTAAGAAGACTTCACTTAGCACAATTTATCAACAACTAAAACTATTTTAATTTCTCAAATTTCAAGTTTTTCATAAAAACTCAATTTTCTTGACATTCATCCTAAAAATCATCACTGTGAATTCAATACATGACCAAATCATCTCATTCAAATTACGTTATGTTCGTATCTCAATGAACTAACATATACAAGCTTCAATTTATACTTTCACATACAAATTGGCCATTAAAATTGATACTTACATAGCTACATATGAAAACATATATATATATAATGATAAAAATTTTCTTCCTACTGTCAAACGAATTTATCATCGATTTCCTTAATTGAACATACTCTCTAGCATCATAAACATGTATAATCACAATTACCAACTATATAGCAATAATTCGAAGAGATGAAATTTACAGAACATGCAATTTTTGCCGTGAAACCCATATATGCATATATAATATTAAAGTTGTGAACATACCTTCAAGGTAGGTTGCACAATCTTGCAATTGAAGACAATTTCTCATGTTTCACTCTCAAACTCTCTCAATTCTCTCGTAATTCTCTGTAACCTCCTTCTCGTACTCTTCTTAGCTTAAGCCAATTACCAAGTCACATAGTATAGCTAACACTTAAGCCGTGAAAGAAACAAAACCGATAACTTAATACTACTAATTGCAAAAATCGATTCTTAACGTATATAATATAAATATATGATATTTATTATTTTATTTAATTTTATTTATTTTATTTAATTTCAAAACTAGAAATCCCAAAAGCCATAAGGCTTGTTTGGCAAAACCCCTTTAAATTTTAAAGAATTAATATATTAAGCCTCGTTTGGCAAAACCTAAATTAAACTACTTTAATTTATTTTAATAACTCCTTAATTATAATATAGTTATTTGTCACACTTTATTTAGTCAAGCTTTCATATTTAATTTAATTAATTCACATAACAATTAATTAAATTAATCATTTAATCACATAACTCAATACAAATAATTACCATCAAATTGAAATATCAATATAATAATAATTTTCTTAACTCATTAATTATTTATTTAACAAATAATTAACTAAACAAAATTAAATCAATTAAACAAATATTTATTCAATGATAAACACATCCATTAAATATCTATATAATTCAATAAATATTTAATATTACAATTAAAATTCTGGAATGTTACAGCCAGCATGGCATCCAACCTACTGGAAATATACGCTGCAGAACCACTTCACAAAGGAAAACCAGTAGCTCATAGCCCAAAGATATCACCCAACCTCATCGGAAATATGTGCTGCAGTTGCCATCTTCATGCTTATGGACAATGACTGCAATACCGCTTAAAAACCAACATTCAATACCGATCTTTGCGATGCCCGATTTACAAAGGAACTCAAAGAATGTAGCACCAGTTAAGCGCGTCCCAGATTGATTAAGTAGAAATGTATTCGGTTTCTTTTCCCATTTCTTCCCAAACTCTCAACAACCTCTTCCCCCAAACCCTCTAAGCCACTAAGTAGCATTTCAGATACTACACACCTAAGGGGTTTGCCTTACCCATCAACATTCACCTTGTGTTTCAATTACATCAAGGGCCAAGGATTCTCATAATTCATCAACATCATTAAATCTAAGGTAATTGGGTATTAGGGATATCGATTTTTCTTCTAAATTGGGTTATCTTGATATTGCTTGTGTTGGGGTTGATTTCCTTGATTTGTTGCTCGTGTGTTGCGAAGTTTTTCTTTGAGACCCTTTTTCCCGAACTAACATCTAGGCTATCGTTGAAAACCCTAGTTTCAAGTTTGTGCACATTAAGTGTTTGACAAATTGCCTTATAGAGAGTTTGTGAGCAGTGTGCTTGGTTAATTGGGAGTTTGTTAGAGTTTATGCCCTAGAGGCCAATTACTTGATATAATTGCTTAACATTTTGATATTATATTTGATTAAATAAATGAATGATTTTATTATGGTTTTATTCTTTGCGTTATATAAATGTTAACATAATAAAATTCCTTAGAATAGTGATACAATTTATATAGTTTCAAGTATGTGACTTGAACATGAGATTATATAATTACAATTAGTATCATTGCTCTTAAATGTCCCTAGTTGAGTACCATTGTTGATAGGACAACAATGATTCATTGAGACTAGTATGTGGATTGACCGATGACCAAATCTCATTGGTCGTAAATATATATGAGATATTAAGTTAATACATAGGTATGTGTTAGAGAACGATGTCTTTGGACGGACCCACCATGAGAATTCTATGTGGAGCATCGAAGTGTCATTAGCGATTCTCATAGTGACAATGATGTAATGGTTCTCTGACCTGAAATCACTATATTTCTACACGAGAATATATGTACTTTGATATCATCAAATGTCACCTTTAATAGGGTGGACTATAAAAGTGATTATTGGGTACATCATGAATCGTGTGAGGAATATGAGTGATCTAGATGGAATTTAACCATCCTATATATTAGGGGTGATATCCATAGGCCTCTTGATTGAGTAGGACTATGAAATGCATGGCCATGCTCAAATATTGATTTATTTCATATAGTCTACTCATTGATCAAGAAAACTCATATTAAATTATGAAGAGTATGACACATTCCATGACTCGAGTTTAATCTAGGATATTAAGGTTAAAAGGATTAAATTACATTGAAACATTGGTCACGAAAAGGTTGCATCGAATCATCGATCTTATTATTACTTGGGTAACAGCGATGCATTACTAGATGACGCTCACTGTTTATAATTTTATAATATGATTTTAAAATTTTTGCCAACGTAATAATAACCTATAGGGTCACACACAAAGAAAGTTATTAAAAGGAATTAATTTAAATTGTAAGGATTTAAATATATATCAATATGATTGATAGTATTTAAAGCTACAATTTAAATTAAAAGGATGCTTTATATTTATATATATATTAATTAAGTAAGACTTAATTAAGATATAATATATATATATATTAGGATTTTATTTTAATTAGATTAGGGTTTTAGATTAATTGATTTATTATATATATATGATATATAGCGTCTTTGGAAAGTTAATCAAAAAAAAAACCCTAGCCGCTCTTAGAGAGAGACTAGAGAAAAGCAGGCTTGAAAATCCTCATCCTTGGTGGCTAATACATGATTCCTTCTTCTCGTAGATCGTAGGACGATTCGTGTGGAGCGTTCGTGTGGATACCGTAGAGACGCAGTCCGTTTGAATTGCATTGGAGATTCCACCGCATCGATTCTAGCTTTAACAATCGGTATAATTTCTAACCTCTGAATTAATTGAATTTTTCGCATGGATGCTGTCTTAGGGTTTTAGAAATTGCTTTAAAATTTTATTTTCACTGTGCGTTTCTGTGCCGAAACCCTAAAGTGGTATCAAAGCTACTTGCGAAACAATTAATTCAGATAACGTGTTTAATTATTTTCGATATATATGATATGTGATGATACAATTTTTTCCGGTCTGAAATTGATTATATTATTTTCGATATATATGATATATGATGATACAATTTTACTAAACTGTTAATTGAGTATATGATATTACGTAATCAATATATTACGGTATTATGAATATCGATGTCGATATACATGTATATGATGTTACATTAATTGAGTATATGATATTACTTGTCGACATATTACGGTATTATGAATATCAATAATAGATATGCATGTATATGATGTTACATTAATTGTATCTTATATGGCGTAATAACGATTATACAACCTATGTTCTAATTGGATTAGAAGTATGCGATTGATTTAATATGATTAATTGAAACTGGACATATATGATATATATATCGGGTGTATTGTTATTATGACTATTTTGGTGGATTAAATATATGATTACGAAAGCTGTTTTAGAGATTAGTATGAAAAAATTACATATCTGATTGGTCAGTAGGACCACGCCTTGAGGAGACCCCATGACCCCCCATCGTTCTGCATAATGGTCGTGACTAATATGTTATATATAGTTTTCTTTAATTATATATAAATTCTTATGTGCTTATTGTGATATGCATGGTGCCTGATTATGGCCTTTTGACCCATAGGTTAGTGGTTTTGGTTTTGAAATACTGGCTTGTATGCCGTGCCTTTCTATAAATTCTAATGTAATATTCTCTTCTCATCTAAATCCCTCGAATGTAACTCGAGGTTTCTTTATGTCATGTAATAATCTATAATCGATGAAGATGACAAGATGGAGAACACGATGGAAAGATGATGATGGAGAGAGGCACGTGCTTGAGGAAGATCCAGGAAGCTATTTATTTTAAGATCTTTTAACACCTTAGATTGACCTTGATCTTTCATTAACTTGAAAAGATTGACAGAGGATTGGGCCATAAGCGCGTGACACATTTAATTTTGCACTTTATTTATGCTTGTATGCGATATGATATGATAAATAATGTGCATGTAATAAGATTAAAATTGGTGAGATCTAAATTAATTAATAAAATCCCTCATTAAATTATTAAGTCTAAATCAGATGCCTTCCAATGAATAACACTCATCAAGACCTTGATCAATAGATGTAGGTTTGCCAAAATAAAGTACCCTATTTATCTAGGTAAGATGCGATAGGATAATTGTGATATCCAAACTGTTAAAATCATTGGGCCCGACTTAACTAAGTTATCTCAATAGGATTGTGGACTTAGAGGCATAGAGTTTGGTTGGTACTATTAGATGGACTAGAAACAATTGTTGTTTACCAAACTATCCAGGAGTTATATATGATATAATTGACAAAGGGTTGTCTACCTAAATAATTATGTTTTAAGAGATTAGCCAAAGTTAACTTAAGGCGTAATGAAATATGGATCTTGTCTCACTAGAAAGATTTAATAGAAAATGCTTTCCTAATTAATGGTGAGGGCTATTGATTTGAATAAAATAGTGGGAGGTATATTTTGAATGTACTATTATCAATTACATAATATCAACTTTGCAATTTGACTTATTATTTTTTGCACTTATAAATTGTAGATATCAATGGCAAAACAACAACAACACCTGAAATAGTCTTTCATTATGATCACCGATCCTTGAAAAGGACAAAATTGAGTGGAATTAATTTCCTTGGTAGGCATAGGAACTTGAGGATTGTCCTCAAACAAGAGCGCCAAGCTTTATGTACTTGATGGGCCCATTCTCTGCGACACACCAGTTGTCACTACACCATATCACGAAGAGCATAATGCTTACAAGAAACATCAAAATGATGCTCACGGGCGTGAGTTGTGTCATGCTAGCAACCATGAGCGTTGAGCTTGAAGCAACATGAGTTGATGGATGCTTATGAGATGATCGAGCATCTCAAGAAATTGTTGAAGGGCGTGCTCGACGGAGAGGTATGATCTGAAGCAAGGCGTTGTATCAACACTGCAAAATGGGTGAAACGTGATCCGGTTGGTCCACATGTCTTTGAAAATGATTGGGTATATTGAGTACCTTGATAGGTTGGGTTTTCCAATCACTCAGGAAGCCCAAACCCGATTTGTTTTGCAATCTTTAAACAACAAATACTCTCAATTTGTTATGAACTATCTTATGAATGAAATTGAGAAACCCCTTACTTGAGTTGTTGAGCATGTTAAGAACTGCCGAAACAACATGAAAAAGGCGGGACCGCTCCATAATGATGGTGCAAAAGGGAATGCTAAGGGAAATTGGAAAGGCAAGAAGAAGATATGATCTAAATCTTTTGCCAAACCCAATTCCAAAACCAAACAAACTTTAAAACCTAAAGGTGGGGTGGCTAAAGAAGGTGAATGTCATTTCATGGAAAACACGGACCTTTGGAAAGGAATTGTGATGCTTATCTTGGAAGAAGTGAAGAAAAGGAAAGGAAGTACGACTTGATTCGGTATATATGTTATAAAGTCAACTTGTCTACTTCTACATCATAGGTATTGGATCTTTGGATGTGGTTCTCACATTTGTGTTAATGTGCGAGGACTCAGAAGGAGTAGGACTTTAAGCGAAAGGAGAGGTTGACCTACGAGTTGGGAATGGAGCAAAAGTTGTTGCACTGGCCGTAGGAACTTATCATTTATCTTTGCCCACTAGGATAGTTTTAGAATTAGAAGATTGTTATTTTGTGTCTGCTATAAGCAAAAACATTATTTCATTTCTTGTTTGGACAAGAAAGGTTTTTCATTATAATAAAGAATAATCGTTGTTTATTTTACTTAAATGATTTTTGTTATGGTGTTGCACAATTGTTTAACATCTCTATATTCTTGATTTAGAAATGCCTATCTATAACATAAATACAAAACGATTTAAATCAAATGATTCAAATCAAACATATCTCTACCAATTGTCGTTTAGGCCATATAAATGAGAAATGCATATCCAAACTCCATAAAGATGGGTTCTTGGATTCATTTGATTTTGAATCATATGAGAAATGCGAGTCTTGTTTATTAGGCAAGATGACTAAAGCCCCTTTCACTGGACACAGTGAATGGGATAGCAATGTATTAGGACTTATACATAGTGATGTATGTGGACCCATGAGTTAGTTAGCAAGAGGTAGGTTTTATTACTTCATTACATTTCTTGTGACTTTAGTAGATATGGATATGTGTATCTTATGAGACATAAATCCGAATCCTTTGAAAAGTTCAAGGATTTCAAGAATGAAGTTCAAAATCAATTTGGCAAAAGCATAAAAGCCCTTGATCCGATCGAGGAGGTGAATACTTAAGCAAGACTTTGATGACCTTCTAAAAGAATGTGGTATTATATCACAAATCACTCCACCGGAACACCACAATGGAATGGTGTATCGAGAGGAGGAATCGAACCTTGTTG
The DNA here is from genome assembly GCA_020205615.1 of Panax quinquefolius. Classification (NCBI taxonomy): domain Eukaryota; kingdom Viridiplantae; phylum Streptophyta; class Magnoliopsida; order Apiales; family Araliaceae; genus Panax; species Panax quinquefolius. The sequence continues at coordinate 119,542,276 of CM035172.1, read as the reverse complement.
GACATAGTACGATCAATGATGAGTCATGCGGATCTTCGATAAGCTTCTAGGGTCATGCCCTAGAGACAGCTGCATTCACACTTAACCGTGTTCCTACAAAGACGGTTCAGAAGACACCATATAAAATGTGGACTGGGAAACGTCCTAGTATGTCGTTCATGAAGATTTGGAGTTGCGAGGCGTTCGTAAAACGTCTGGATTCTGACAAGCTCGAACCCAAATCTGACAAATGTAATTTTGTGGGATACCCAAAGGAAACAAAAGGGTATTATTTCTACAAACCTTCTGATAACAAAGTGGTTGTTGCTCGAACTGGTATTTTTTTTAGAAAGAGAATTTGTCTCTAAAGGAAACAGTGGGAGGAAAGTAGAACTCGAAGAAATTCGAGAACCACAAAATATCATTGAACCTGAGTTGGAACATGAGCAGGAACCACAACATATTATGGAAAGTGAACCTGCTCAAATTACACAAGGCATTCGTAGATCTGGTAGGACACGCCAAGAGCCTGAGAGATATTATGGATATCTTGTGACTCAAAACGCAGCGATTTGATGCTCATAGATCAAGATGAGCACGCTTCTACCAAGAAGCTATGAATGGACCAGATTATGAGAAATGGCTTGAAGCCATGAAATCGAGATGGACTCCATGTATACTAACCAAGTATATAGACATTGGTTGATCCACAGAAGGGTAAAACCCAATCGGTGCAAGTGGGTTTTCAAGAAGAAAAGCGACATGGATGGTAATGTACAAACCTATAAAGGCCGATTTGGTAGCAAAGGTTTCAAACAAATTCAAGGTGTTGACTATGATGAAACCTTCTCTCCAGATTCACAATGGTTAAATCCATCAGGATCTTACTTGCTATTACAGCTTTTTATGATTACAATAAATCGCGGATGGATGTCAAAACCGCTTTCATAAACGAAAATCTCCTTGAGGATGTGTATATGACAAAACACGGGATTTTGTCACTCCAAAGAGATCTTGAAAGGTATGTAGTACAACAATCCGTTTATGGATTGAAAGCAAGCCTCTCGAGTTGGAATCTTTGATTTGATGAAGCGATCGAAGAATTTGGCTTTATTAAAAATGAAGATGAACCTTGTGTATATAAGAAGGTTAGTGGGAGTCATATTGTATTCCTAGTTGTAGACACTCAAAATTTTCTTTACTCTTCACACTAACATTGCGGGAGGATGATTAAATCTTTTAAGAGAGAACCACGAAAGACAATCCAAATCCATACCGAGATACTACTTAGGAGTGCGGCATCAACCCCGGATCACAATCCTGGGAGTAACAATTTCAACCTCGAGATCTAACCCGAGACACTGCAGATACAATCTGGAACACACCCGAGAAGACCGATTAATCTCTTGAAATAACCCCGAGGTATCCGGTCCTGATCCCAACCATGGAATAGCCACCAACCTTGGTGATAACCCCAGGAATGCGGTTTAGATAACCCGAAAATGCTTGTTTCAAATGCCATCGCCTTCAATCTAGGCACTCATAACGAGATACACTGTGCCAACCCGATAATAACATCGGAAGACAGGCACACCTCAAAGATGACAATGGGACCTTCAACAAATGCGTTGGTCCAATCTCGATGAAGTCGAAAGCAACGTCGCTTATCGGCCCAATCAACAACAACACCGGTGAGGGCAACCTCACCATCTCATCCAATCGATGCCACATCTGCGATCTCTACGCAACAATGTCCCACAAGGCTAACCAATCCGGTGACTATTGTGCGGGGTAACGGATGAAAGTTGAAGCTTGAAGGCCGGAGGGCATCGTCCCATCTTCAAAGACTTCGTACAAACTCTAATCCCATGCCATCGTATAACTCTCGACAACGGCGATCCAAAATAGGTCTGAATACCTCAAAGCGGATGCGGTGCACTTCACAAAATCCAAGTGGACATTACAATTAGCTTGAGTGCACGTGCTTGAGGACGACTGACCCGAATAAAAACCGGTGGACCGACCCAGCCTCATGGTACACTGCTTGGCTCGGCAGCAGTACACCTATGACACATATTGCCTATAAATAGAGGGCTTGGGGTGCTAATTTTTAAGAGAAAAAAGACTGCGGAAACCACCGCACAATTTGCTCTTTTTCGCCATATAGTGTATTTTCCCACTTTCAAACACACAGTGAGCTCATATATAGCCTCTTTTGTACCCACAAAAGCCTAGTATTTACCCACTCTAAAGATATAGAAGCCCTTTTATAAGTCACCGTAAGCCTTCTCCCACACTTTAGAGTCTTTCTCTTCATCTTTGCACACCCTTCTACACGTTGAGAGTCGTGTTGCTTGCTTTGCGGACTTGGTCAGTGGTTTCATTCCGATCTATATATATATATATTTATATATTGACTAACATTATCGAGTTATGCCTCGATTGAGCCTGAACTTGATGCGGAGCATTTATTTGCTTTAATATATATATATATACTTATATATATTAATACATTTGGACTTTGTTCGATGAGCCTAGACTTGATGCAGTGCGTTTATTAAGCTTATATATATATATATATATATATATATATATATATATATCAAGCGTGTAGGACTGGACTTTTGTTCGATGAGCCTGAACTTGATGCAGTGTGTTTACTCGCTTTTATATATATATATATATACTTATATATATAAGCGTGGTGAACTCTACATTCGATGAGCTTGGATTTTACATCCTAATTTATTTTTTATATATATATATATATATATATATATATATATATATATATATTCGCCACTGCTGAGTTCCCTTCATGGCGATTGATCGCTTCTGACTTTATTTACGTTTTTTCCCTTTGGAGTCTCCTCAAGTGGCGGTTGATAACTTTAATAGCTTTATTTATATTTACGATCCCCATGGAGGTGCTTATGTGGTTGGTGATCATATGTACGTATATATATATTTACCGCTTTTATATATATAAGCCTTATTGCTTTTATACAAATTGCAATATTCTGTGCGCCTAGGAATCATGTGATCACAGATTCATCCCATTGGATCTAGATTCGGTTCCCATGATGGACATGTTTAGCTGTAAGCAGCTTGTAAATTATTCTGCGATGTCTGAATTTCCTCAGATGGTTTCCATACCCACGAGGAAGTCGGCATTATTTTTGTATATATTATTTTTCATACGGATGCCTCGCATCCGTCAAATAAAATCAATTCAGCCGCTCACTTAATAAAAATGGGAGTGTAAAAGGTCTCAATTCCTATTAAGCATCAGGGTTTGAAAAACCTCTTTTATAAAACATCATTGCCATATCTTGCTAAAAAAGCGAATTTTATATAAATTCAAACCACAATATATAGGTTCGAATTAGGCCTCGCACAACTTTCATATAATAGCACATTGACCCACACACACACACACACACTCAGATAATAGTTTCTTAAAAAGAGGCGGTCACCACAGGTAACACGGATGTCGGGGTGCCTAACACCTCCCATAACCAAGTCCCCAACCCTAAATGAATCTCGGTTTCACAGGCCCAGTATATCGATGTCACATCACTTTGGGTCAATGTGCAAACCTTTTCCTACCGGTTGTGTTGGTACAACCATTTAAAAAACCAATGGCGACTCTTAGCGGTCCCATAAATCGACATTATACATATCGGACCTTTTCACTTGTTTTTCAAACAAATCTCACCTAAGATAAGAACACCAAAGAACGAGTAACGGAAAGGGACACCCAAAAATCCCGATGTCGATAGGTGGCGACTCTGCTAGGGACTCCAGTAAGAGGACTTAATCCGCTATTTCAATCTTTTCAAAACTGTTATCTGCTTGTGTGTGGATGTTGCATTTACATTGGATGAATGTGTACGAATGCATGTTTTGTTTGAGCTTAGTGCTTCGCATCATATCTGCGTGTGATGTTAGTGCCCATACTATAAAGCTGCTTATGATATTAGTGCTTCGCACATGTCATCATTTCATCACGGTGAGACGCGATGTATGTAAATGTATATTGTGTGGTCCCTCCACCGGGAGGCTATCCGTCGGTGTTTGATTCTTTGGACTCGTGAGAAGACTAATTCTCCGAGGCTTAGGAAAGACACCACCCAAATCCGCTCAGTTGAAAGACCGGATTAACTTCCGTTTAGTAGATTGCGATGATTTGGGAACCTTCATGCCAAAAAGCCCAGAGAGTAACCTAAGATAGAATTGACCTCGATAAATCCAAATGAAGGAAAGTCTCTTCATGCTCTCGTATTAATTACTTATAAACCACGATTAATTGTAATTTCATTCCATATCTATCTCCATGTAATGAAATATATGAATCAATGTGTCCACATACATACTCCAAACAGTGACACATTGTTTGCGGGATAAAATTCTTAAAATGGACACATCACATAACATGTCATTATACACCTTCCTAAGGACTAAACTATGCGGTCTTTTCGCGGGGAATCAATTGGACCTACTACCCGTCAGGTCCAAAAAGCGCGAGCCTACGATCAATCATGTCGTCATCAGGCCGAATGAACTTAATCTAGTTTCTCACAAAGAATTGACGGGTTAAGCAAAGCAGATTCTGATTTGGTTGTTCTATTATATAAAAGAATTACACCAATCTACACAATTCAAAAATACCCAGTACATACTAAGCCCTCCACACAAGGAGGAATTCGGTCATTACTATACGAGCCACGATTAGATCGACCAACAAAACTCATGATCTTGCCCATTCCAATGGAGATCCGGATAATGGAGATATCAAAAAGAAAGTCCTTCAAATGGAAGAGACCCTTGGCGCTATCAAAGGAATTGGAACACAGGGAGTGTTTCATATCTTGATCTATGTATTTTCACAGGCGTTCACTATCCGAAAAAATTTAAAACTCGACTTTGAAAAATATATGGCGGGTTAGGGGATCCTTATAGACATTTAAAAGTCTTTATTGGAGAAGCGGGATCTATCAGGAGGATGAAAACTTCGAGAATGCAATTGTTCCAAAAGAGTCTAACTAGAAAGCTGGATTAAGTGGTACACAGATTGGACAACTCCAAACTCCACACCGGGAAGAGCTAGCACATGCCTTCCTCACTCAATCTGATTTTCAAACTCAAATGGCTCCCGATCGGTATCAAATTACCAAGATCAAAAAGCAGTCCAACGAGTCTTTCGAGAGAGTATGCTCAAAGGTGGAGACGCTTGGTCACCCAAGTTAGTCCTACCATGTCGAAATCGAAAATGGTCATGACATTCATAGACATACTGAAGCTCCCTTCTATGAGAGAGCTTTTAGTGCCGCATCGGCAAATCGTTTTAAAAATGGTTAAACATGGGAGATGGGTGAAATGGGGTTGAAATCATGAAAAATTCAAGACCTAGCCGCACTCAAAGTCATTTCTTGATCACATCGAATCTGAAATTATGGAACAACCCCTGAGGGTCCATAAAAAGAAAAAGGAAGAAGTTTCCACGATACTACGAGGGAAAAAAGGCAATCAAAATATGCCCATTCAAAGGAGAAACTACACCCCTTTCCAAAGACGATCTACAAACCCTCCGGTGCAAAAGGTGGAGAAGTCGAAGCGCCGTGAGTGTTTACACCCTTAGGGGATACCCTCGAGAACATTCTTAATCTTCCGACAACACGGAAGAAAATTATGCATCTTTTTCCACGGCCAAATTTCTAATGGGCCGGGGTTTCAATCTTTGCTAGAAAATGTGCTTATCATCTTTAGGCACTGGACATGATACTCGGGATTGTTGGGCATTGAAACACAAGATCCGGGGACACGATAGAACAACGAGGAGATCGTGATCACCAAACCCGATCGACCTCATGTACAAGACAACCCTCTTCCTCAACACAAAGAAGAAGAGGTCAACATGATTAATTAGAAGCGGTGGGCCGAAATTCCCGCTTGGTTGTGATTCCTCCAGACCCTCAAAAGCGATGATGATGGATAGGATTATTCCAAGTTCCAATTCACAATGGAGCGAAAGATCAAAGCTCTTGGCAAACAAATTGAAGCAATTGGCGGGCGGTGACTTATCGACATCAAATAACTCGCCGATTAATCACTAGGAGCATGCCGATCTCCTACCTATTTTAATGAATATTCCTCGTCACTTCCGAGAAAATGAAATCTTTGGAAGACAAAGTGACGAAGAGAGCAAATGCCAAAGCTTGCCCGTCAAGGATTTCACGAACAAACCGGAATTCACCTATTTGGGCTGAACCCATGGAAGAAATCCTTCACATGTTAATCAATGAAGGAAGGATCGGTTCCTTCTACCTCCAATCAACCCCGTTAAGGATGGTATAACTCGATGGAGTATGTGATACCACTCCAGTCTCATGAGTCACGGCTACAAGAAGAATCTTTGGGCTATCCGCCATCTTATTCAAAATCTAATCGACGGTGGTGTCTTGTGGCGGCGATAACGACACCGTGTTTGCGTGCAAGTGAGAATACAGAGCCCTACTAAGTGGAAAAGTGTGGTAGCGATTATATCCACTTGAAGTTGAAGGGATTAATACTTTGCTCACAACATCGATAATTCACTCAAAGGAGAAAACAATCCTTTGAAAGTGGCCGCTCTCGAGCCAATCAACTTGCCATACGTAACATAATATCTCTATTGTTAGCTTGCGCGAGTTAGTGGAATTATGGAGAAGGTGAAGGATCCACCTCACATACCACTTCTTTGCGGTGTCGAAGGAAAATCCACTTTGTATATTCCCCATCGGGTGATGAACCCCACCACCAAATCAAAGGGAAAATACCCATGGAGAAGATTGAAAAAAAATCCTCCTCGTATTTGTGGGTCATACTTGAAGCCTCGGTGGTTTTAAAGCTTGAAGGAAGCTCCACCATAAATATCAATTTTGGACTTGGTCACAACCTCACGAGAATCACCGGAAGGTCTTGTTAAAGGTTCTAGAAGAAGCCTATCTCCCGACATCAGTGGATACGAAAAAGTTTCAACACATGGTTGATCACATTTTCAACAACAATGTGATATCCTTCACTGATGATGACATACCATTCGAAGGGACCGGTCATTGCAAACCGTTACACATTGCGGTCTTATCCTCTGGATATATGGTGGCTAGAGTCTTAATAGATGGAGGTTCCTCTCTGAATATCTGCCCATATGCCACCTTGGTGAAGATGAATATCAATCTCGGCCGAATTGGAGTGTATACTATCATCAAAGCTTTTGATGGAGCTGTCTTAAGTAACTTTCGGTTGGAGTAATTGAGTACCATCGAAATTGGCCCTCATACATTCTCGTATCCTTCCATGTGCTCAAGATAGATTCGGGATACAACCTGCTCTTGGGACGACCATGGATCCATATGGCAGGGGCAGTCCCCTCCACCATTCACCAACAATTGAAGTACATTATCAACAATAGCCTAGTCACGGTCAACGCTGAACTAGAGATTCTTCAGCACGGGGACATTCCGTTCATCAATGCCAATGCAGACGTAGAACTAGTCAGTTTTTATGCTTTGGAAATAAGCAACACCCAATACCACGCTATTGGAGCACCATTGCTCGAACCCCACATTTCTACTGAGGTGATGTCAGCCACTCAAGAAATGTTGTTGTTGGGTCATAAGCCAGACAAGGTTGAGTAAAGATGGCGGGGTATCCGATTACCCCCATTCGATTAACCAAGCAAGTTGGAGCAATTTGGACTGAGGCTATTTTGCAGACTCTAGTCACGAGAATCTCATAAGCATCAGCAGATTCCTTGACTTCAACCATGTGGCGTT